>CM060449.1:24249722-24849722 GCA_030545235.1 Helianthus tuberosus | reverse complement strand
AGAAATGTAGAACCCATACAACCTATTTGATCATTAATATAACTTGGTAATTAATGTAAGAACATGTCTAAACGTGTTCAACCTGACAATTTTCAGTAGAGACCCGGTTCGGAACCGAAAGTCGCATAATTTGACTTTTGCTTTGACTTTCAGTTCTGACCCGTTTAAGCATGTTTTTGAAATGCCTTAGAGCTTTAATTGGACTAGGTTACATGCTAGTATAACCCTCTGTGATTATACACCATGGTTCATTAGTTATCCGATTAATATGCATGATTCCGTTAATTGCTCATATGTTGACTATTATGTCCTTTTCACCATAAAACGTGATTTTTAAAAATGTAAAAGAGTAGAAACCTTAGTTACTAATTCATAAACTTGTACCCAAAATTTGACATCAGTTTGAGGTGTAGATTGAGAGTTATGCTCATTAGCGTAATTAGAAAACTTTTTAGCGATTAAACGGCATAATTAGCATATAGCCTATTTAAACCCACTTTTTGAAATCAAACTTTTTACCCACTAATATAACATATTATTTTGGGATTTTTGAAGATTTTTAATTAATTTTAGGCTGAGCATAACTTAGAGTTATAAGCTTAATTCGGTAATTGTCGGTTTTGCCCTTTTGGGCTATAAAATGAGTTTTACATATCTTTTTGACCCCAAACCTTTTACTACTGATTTCATATGATAAATAAATTATTTTAAACCTTCTGGGATAATAAAAATATCAGTTTTCTATATAGAACCCGGAAACGGCTTCTAATCGACTTTTTAAGCGTTTTTAACGCATAGTATGTACTAAAACTATTTTAAACATACAAGGGTTGATACCTACTGATATTTTAGGTAAATCATAATATTTCTACAGTAAGCAAAAGTTGTTTAACTCAGACTTCAGTTTTGAGCTTTCCGGCTTATGTGAAATTACCAAAATGCCCCTACGGTGCATAGTTTGGTTATAATTGATAAATTTCACATATATGCAATACCCTACTGATATAACTTAGTAAATTGAGTATTTTTGCTGATTACATCAGACCTGTAACTCAGGTTAATACTTAAACTCTTTTATAAACTTGAAAATGACCAAAATGCCCCTACGGGGCATAGTTTGGGTTTAAATTCGTTTCGGGCATAATAAAAGATATCTTACTGATGTCACAACATATTTAAGGCATATTAACTTAGGAAACCTGTATATGGCTCTTACGGTTACCCGTTACGCCTCTTGCGTGTTCGGTTCGGGTTGTGTAACTAGTTTGCATAAATTAGCCGAAACGGGTCAAACCTTATCGTTTTTATCTCAAAATCCAGAACGTGTATAATATACCCATATTAAGCAAGTCTTCAAACTTGTCGGGTCTAAATCACATTCTATTCCGGTCTTCACTTAATCGTGCGTTTGAACCGTATCTATATATAAAACTAACCGGTCTAAGCTTAAGCTTAACTAAAGGCCGTTAGGATTCTAATAGGTTATTATAAACCTTTGTTCCAGAATAGGAGACCCGGTAAAAGCTACCCGCATTTTCTAATTGTGAATTATACTTGCAAAGGTAAATACTTTTAACTTATTTTCCCTTATACGGGCTTGGGGTACGGTATATAAAATACCGCTTGGTCGGGCATTCGACCTTAATCGATTGGTGGTTAAGTATTATCGAGATGACCCGTTTAAATATGTTTTGTTTGCTAAACGCCTTTGGGGGGTTAATGACCATGTCCCGGATATCCTTGGCATCATTTTACGAAATGGCCACGACCTAAGCGCGGGGTGTAGGCGTACACCCGTCAGTGCATAAATAAATAATGTGGTGTGTCTATTGATCTTTAACCCGGCACGAACCGGGCTACTGAACGCATAAGGAACATGTAATCCTTTTACAAGTTTATATGTTTAAATAATAATCCGAAGTTATAAAAATATTTATGCCACGTGCATCCAAATCAATTTTTAATCATTTTCAAAATGAGTCAGTTGATTGTATTTACCAGTGTAAACTGACGTATTTTCCCAAAAAGGTTAAGTGCAGGTACTACGCGAACTAGGCTGGCTACTCCTAGCATCAATAAAGAGTCTCGCAAGCTTAAGATGCCTAAAGTCTGTTGAACTACTGTTTTCCATTTTTGATCCATCTGTGGACAAACTTTCGACTATTGTGATACTTGATATTACAATTTATTAAAGTTGAAATATATCTTTCATTTGCTTCCACTGTGCATTTAAATATTGTGTTGTTTGACTATTATGTTGCCAACCACGTCACGATACTCCCCACCGGGCCCACCGGTGATACGTGGAAAGTCGGGGTGTGACAGGTTGGTATCAGAGCCAACATTGAGTGAATTAAACACTAGCCTTTTGTGTTTAATCTCAATGACACAATTGCACATTCCTAAAAACTTTCGAGTCTAGACAAATAACATAGGACAAATTCTACTTTGTTTTGTTTTGTCCTTTATTTTATATATTCTTGTCGTTACCTTATGTTATATTGACAGGACTAAATATGCCGCCAAGATTTTTCAGACGAAGAGGACGAGGCAAGGGGCCAATCACCGCCCCCAATGATCACGAAGCCGGGCCTTCGCACCGGCGAACTCCTTCTAATACTGCGAGCGCAGAACCACAAGGAAACTGGAGGACACATGCGGAGCCCGCTAGACGGTTTGTTTCGCATAGTTCAACGCCTCCCTATCATAACTCGTATGGGCCACAGTCGGAAAACGAGCCCAATAACCCACAACCTTCTTATATACCTCTACAGCGATCCCTATCGCACCATTCCTTTGGAGACCCCACTCCTGTTTTTCGGGGCCGGTTTAACCCGGCAAACTACATACAAGAACCATTGGGTTTTAACACATTGGGGCCAGAGGATCATTTCTCCGGCGATCATGCAGAGGACATGGACGAGGACACGGATCCCGTCGAGCCTGCGACCGGGACCCCCAACCATCCTATCGAGGTCTCTGATGGTTCGTCTTTTCATGGATCACCCTACCGTGGTCCAGACAGTTACCAGGCACGGTTTAACCAGTTCGAGTGGTATTTTACACCCTCGCATCATTCGTCGCCTCACCAGCAACAGCAGCAGCAGCAAGATCCCTCTGGGGATTCACGTTTCGTGGCTGTCACGCCACCGCCTCCACCGCCACCAGTTCATCAGGCACCTCCGGAACCGCCGAGGCGTAGGAGGACAGGCGCGCAAATATCCGCGCGTGGAGGGGATTTTCATTTCAGCACCCCTCATCACTCGAGTGGCAGTCATTATCCGCCACAACAGGAAGACCCGCAAATGGGTGGACCTTCAAACCCAGTTGCACCGCAGCCACCACCGATGGGTTTTGATAACCCGATTCCTGCATACATTGGTTCGATGGCGTACAACCCGTTTGAGCAGCCGGCTCACACCAACTATAATTACGCTGAAGCCGACCCATACTTGGTAGCGGCCAACTATAACGCCCTTCATCCTGAAGGACCGTATGGAGCTCCTTGGGGAGAAGGGTACCCAACTCATGGGTACCAAATACCTGCTAGACCTATAATTCGGCAACAATCGCAGCCGCCATGGTTTTCCCCACCCGAACGGGAAGAAATTCTTCAAAGATTGGACCAAGTCGAGCGAGATTTTCACAGAGACCGCAGGGAGCGACAAAGTTTCTTCCAGGGATTGACCAATTTAATAAAAGGGAAGAGCAAGAAGGACCATTGAATCCTTCAATTATTGATTGTATTTTCCTTGTTCAGTTGAGCCCCTGCGTGGGCCTGTCTTGCTGTTCTGACCCATGCGTGGGTATGATTGTCTTTCGAGCCCCTGCGTGAGCCTATATTTCTGTTAACCCCTACGAGGGTATGTTGTTTGTTTAAGTCCCTGCGTGGACTAGTATTTTCAGTTTGACCCCTGCGTGGGTAAGTTGTTATGTTAAAAAGTCTCGTTTAGGGCGATGTGTAACCTTTTTAATAATTTATGGAATGTTAAGTTTATAAATTTCATTTTTGCCATTTTATGCATAAATAAATTATATATGAAATAAATGAATCAAAATCATTCCTTTTAAAAATAATCTGCCTATTATATATTATATGAGAATCTTAAAGGTATAACCTAGCCAGTATGTCATTATAAGACTCGGCCAAGATGGTAAGACCTGTTTAAAAGATTCGGATCCCTGTTAACATCTGAAAACATGTTAACACTCCTGGCAGACGTGATTAGTTAAAATCACACACGTCATTCTTAATAGGATTCTTCAAAAGATTCCTAACTTAAACTAATGATATATAAATCATGAGTTTAAATCATCAATTAAGATGATCATATGTTAACCATCCATTGGTAATATAGTGCCTACGGGCCCTGCTCATTTTCATATGAGACAAAAGACAGTAGTAGTCTGCGACCCTGTCTGAAAAAGGTAAAGAACTATGTTCAAACCTTCATGCCTTGATTCTCTGAAATCATGGCTTATAATTTAAAAATGTCCCTGTGACTAAGCCTTTTGTGCTAATAATACTGTTATTGTTTATAATTAGGATAAATTATAATAGAAATCCTAAATAAATGTGAGTAACAAATTAACCAAATATGGTCTATGTTTACCATGGTTAATGAATTGCCATAAAAGACAATTCCATAATAAACTTTCAAATAAACTATTGTCAATATCTTATGTAACAGTTCAAGATAAATGGCTGACTCGGACGAGATTAACAGTCATCCTCTGGAGAATTATGAGAATGCTAGGATTAATATAACCAGAGGAGAGCTTCGTACACTGATCGATACAGCTGTGTCTAAAGCTGTAGAGGAGCAATTTAAGGAGTATAGTGGGACTCATAGTAAAGCCTCATCTGTACCCCGCTCTAAGTCTGTCCCTAAAACTCAATCTGAGGCTCACAGCAAGCCACCACCCTCTAAGAAGGAAGAACCCAAGAAAGTTGATGACGATCGTCAGTCCACAAATCAGCAAAGTGTTCCATCCCAAAAGATCATGCTGAACCAAGGACCCCGTGATAAGGGTTGCTCCTACAAATACTTTGTTTCATGCAAGCCCAGGGATTTCACTAGGGAAAAAGGGGCTATAGATTGCATGACGTGGTTGGATGAAATGGACACAGTTGTTGATATCAGCGGATGCGCTGAGAGGGATGTGGTCAAGTTTGTGTCTCAATCATTTAAAGGTGAGGCCTTAGCCTGGTGGAAATCGCTGATTCAAGCCACTGGGAAGATCCCATTGTACAACATAGGAGACCCGGTAAAAGCTACCCGCATTTTCTAATTGTGAATTATACTTGCAATATATAAAACTAACCGGTCTAAGCTTAAGCTTAACTAAAGGCCGTTAGGATTCTAATAGGTTATTATAAACCTTTGTTCCAGAATAGGAGACCCGGTAAAAGCTACCCGCATTTTCTAATTGTGAATTATACTTGCAAAGGTAAATACTTTTAACTTATTTTCCCTTATACGGGCTTGGGGTACGGTATATAAAATACCGCTTGGTCGAGCATTCGACCTTAATCGATTGGTGGTTAAGTATTATCGAGATGACCCGTTTAAATATGTTTTGTTTGCTAAACGCCTTTGGGGGGTTAATGACCATGTCCCGGATATCCTTGGCATCATTTTACGAAATGGCCACGACCTAAGCGCGGGGTGTAGGCGTACACCCGTCAGTGCATAAATAAATAATGTGGTGTGTCTATTGATCTTTAACCCGGCACGAACCGGGCTACTGAACGCATAAGGAACATGTAATCCTTTTACAAGTTTATATGTTTAAATAATTATCCCAAGTTATAAAAATATTTATGCCACGTGCATCCAAATCAATTTTTAATCATTTTCAAAATGAGTCAGTTGATTGTATTTACCAGTGTAAACTGACGTATTTTCCCAAAAAGGTTAAGTGCAGGTACTACGCGAACTAGGCTGGCTACTCCTAGCATCAATAAAGAGTCTCGCAAGCTTAAGATGCCTAAAGTCTGTTGAACTACTGTTTTCCATTTTTGATCCATCTGTGGACAAACTTTCGACTATTGTGATACTTGATATTACAATTTATTAAAGTTGAAATATATCTTTCATTTGCTTCCACTGTGCATTTAAATATTGTGTTGTTTGACTATTATGTTGCCAACCACGTCACGATACTCCCCACCGGGCCCACCGGTGATACGTGGAAAGTCGGGGTGTGACAGGTTGGTATCAGAGCCAACATTGAGTGAATTAAACACTAGCCTTTTGTGTTTAATCTCAATGACACAATTGCACATTCCTAAAAACTTTCGAGTCTAGACAAATAACATAGGACAAATTCTACTTTGTTTTGTTTTGTCCTTTATTTTATATATTCTTGTCGTTACCTTATGTTATATTGACAGGACTAAATATGCCGCCAAGATTTTTCAGACGAAGAGGACGAGGCAAGGGGCCAATCACCGCCCCCAATGATCACGAAGCCGGGCCTTCGCACCGGCGAACTCCTTCTAATACTGCGAGCGCAGAACCACAAGGAAACTGGAGGACACATGCGGAGCCCGCTAGACGGTCGGTTTCACATAGTTCAACGCCTCCCTATCATAACTCGTATGGGCCACAGACGGAAAACGAGCCCAATAACCCACAACCTTCTTATATACCTCTACAGCGATCCCTATCGCACCATTCCTTTGGAGACCCCACTCCTGTTTTTCGGGGCCGGTTTAACCCGGCAAACTACATACAAGAACCATTGGGTTTTAACACATTGGGGCCAGAGGATCATTTCTCCGGCGATCATGCAGAGGACATGGACGAGGACACGGATCCCGTCGAGCCTGCGACCGGGACCCCCAACCATCCTATCGAGGTCTCTGATGGTTCGTCTTTTCATGGATCACCCTACCGTGGTCCAGACAGTTACCAGGCACGGTTTAACCAGTTCGAGTGGTATTTTACACCCTCGCATCATTCGTCGCCTCACCAGCAACAGCAGCAGCAGCAAGATCCCTCTGGGGATTCACGTTTCGTGGCTGTCACGCCACCGCCTCCACCGCCACCAGTTCATCAGGCACCTCCGGAACCGCCGAGGCGTAGGAGGACAGGCGCGCAAATATCCGCGCGTGGAGGGGATTTTCATTTCAGCACCCCTCATCACTCGAGTGGCAGTCATTATCCGCCACAACAGGAAGACCCGCAAATGGGTGGACCTTCAAACCCAGTTGCACCGCAGCCACCACCGATGGGTTTTGATAACCCGATTCCTGCATACATTGGTTCGATGGCGTACAACCCGTTTGAGCAGCCGGCTCACACCAACTATAATTACGCTGAAGCCGACCCATACTTGGTAGCGGCCAACTATAACGCCCTTCATCCTGAAGGACCGTATGGAGCTCCTTGGGGAGAAGGGTACCCAACTCATGGGTACCAAATACCTGCTAGACCTATAATTCGGCAACAATCGCAGCCGCCATGGTTTTCCCCACCCGAACGGGAAGAAATTCTTCAAAGATTGGACCAAGTCGAGCGAGATTTTCACAGAGACCGCAGGGAGCGACAAAGTTTCTTCCAGGGATTGACCAATTTAATAAAAGGGAAGAGCAAGAAGGACCATTGAATCCTTCAATTATTGATTGTATTTTCCTTGTTCAGTTGAGCCCCTGCGTGGGCCTGTCTTGCTGTTCTGACCCATGCGTGGGTATGATTGTCTTTCGAGCCCCTGCGTGAGCCTATATTTCTGTTAACCCCTACGAGGGTATGTTGTTTGTTTAAGTCCCTGCGTGGACTAGTATTTTCAGTTTGACCCCTGCGTGGGTAAGTTGTTATGTTAAAAAGTCTCGTTTAGGGCGATGTGTAACCTTTTTAATAATTTATGGAATGTTAAGTTTATAAATTTCATTTTTGCCATTTTATGCATAAATAAATTATATATGAAATAAATGAATCAAAATCATTCCTTTTAAAAATAATCTGCCTATTATATATTATATGAGAATCTTAAAGGTATAACCTAGCCAGTATGTCATTATAAGACTCGGCCAAGATGGTAAGACCTGTTTAAAAGATTCGGATCCCTGTTAACATCTGAAAACATGTTAACACTCCTGGCAGACGTGATTAGTTAAAATCACACACGTCATTCTTAATAGGATTCTTCAAAAGATTCCTAACTTAAACTAATGATATATAAATCATGAGTTTAAATCATCAATTAAGATGATCATATGTTAACCATCCATTGGTAATATAGTGCCTACGGGCCCTGCTCATTTTCATATGAGACAAAAGACAGTAGTAGTCTGCGACCCTGTCTGAAAAAGGTAAAGAACTATGTTCAAACCTTCATGCCTTGATTCTCTGAAATCATGGCTTATAATTTAAAAATGTCCCTGTGACTAAGCCTTTTGTGCTAATAATACTGTTATTGTTTATAATTAGGATAAATTATAATAGAAATCCTAAATAAATGTGAGTAACAAATTAACCAAATATGGTCTATGTTTACCATGGTTAATGAATTGCCATAAAAGACAATTCCATAATAAACTTTCAAATAAACTATTGTCAATATCTTATGTAACAGTTCAAGATAAATGGCTGACTCGGACGAGATTAACAGTCATCCTCTGGAGAATTATGAGAATGCTAGGATTAATATAACCAGAGGAGAGCTTCGTACACTGATCGATACAGCTGTGTCTAAAGCTGTAGAGGAGCAATTTAAGGAGTATAGTGGGACTCATAGTAAAGCCTCATCTGTACCCCGCTCTAAGTCTGTCCCTAAAACTCAATCTGAGGCTCACAGCAAGCCACCACCCTCTAAGAAGGAAGAACCCAAGAAAGTTGATGACGATCGTCAGTCCACAAATCAGCAAAGTGTTCCATCCCAAAAGATCATGCTGAACCAAGGACCCCGTGATAAGGGTTGCTCCTACAAATACTTTGTTTCATGCAAGCCCAGGGATTTCACTAGGGAAAAAGGGGCTATAGATTGCATGACGTGGTTGGATGAAATGGACACAGTTGTTGATATCAGCGGATGCGCTGAGAGGGATGTGGTCAAGTTTGTGTCTCAATCATTTAAAGGTGAGGCCTTAGCCTGGTGGAAATCGCTGATTCAAGCCACTGGGAAGATCCCATTGTACAACATAGGAGACCCGGTAAAAGCTACCCGCATTTTCTAATTGTGAATTATACTTGCAATATATAAAACTAACCGGTCTAAGCTTAAGCTTAACTAAAGGCCGTTAGGATTCTAATAGGTTATTATAAACCTTTGTTCCAGAATAGGAGACCCGGTAAAAGCTACCCGCATTTTCTAATTGTGAATTATACTTGCAAAGGTAAATACTTTTAACTTATTTTCCCTTATACGGGCTTGGGGTACGGTATATAAAATACCGCTTGGTCGAGCATTCGACCTTAATCGATTGGTGGTTAAGTATTATCGAGATGACCCGTTTAAATATGTTTTGTTTGCTAAACGCCTTTGGGGGGTTAATGACCATGTCCCGGATATCCTTGGCATCATTTTACGAAATGGCCACGACCTAAGCGCGGGGTGTAGGCGTACACCCGTCAGTGCATAAATAAATAATGTGGTGTGTCTATTGATCTTTAACCCGGCACGAACCGGGCTACTGAACGCATAAGGAACATGTAATCCTTTTACAAGTTTATATGTTTAAATAATTATCCCAAGTTATAAAAATATTTATGCCACGTGCATCCAAATCAATTTTTAATCATTTTCAAAATGAGTCAGTTGATTGTATTTACCAGTGTAAACTGACGTATTTTCCCAAAAAGGTTAAGTGCAGGTACTACGCGAACTAGGCTGGCTACTCCTAGCATCAATAAAGAGTCTCGCAAGCTTAAGATGCCTAAAGTCTGTTGAACTACTGTTTTCCATTTTTGATCCATCTGTGGACAAACTTTCGACTATTGTGATACTTGATATTACAATTTATTAAAGTTGAAATATATCTTTCATTTGCTTCCACTGTGCATTTAAATATTGTGTTGTTTGACTATTATGTTGCCAACCACGTCACGATACTCCCCACCGGGCCCACCGGTGATACGTGGAAAGTCGGGGTGTGACAGGTTGGTATCAGAGCCAACATTGAGTGAATTAAACACTAGCCTTTTGTGTTTAATCTCAATGACACAATTGCACATTCCTAAAAACTTTCGAGTCTAGACAAATAACATAGGACAAATTCTACTTTGTTTTGTTTTGTCCTTTATTTTATATATTCTTGTCGTTACCTTATGTTATATTGACAGGACTAAATATGCCGCCAAGATTTTTCAGACGAAGAGGACGAGGCAAGGGGCCAATCACCGCCCCCAATGATCACGAAGTCGGGCCTTCGCACCGGCGAACTCCTTCTAATACTGCGAGCGCAGAACCACAAGGAAACTGGAGGACACATGCGGAGCCCGCTAGACGGTCGGTTTCACATAGTTCAACGCCTCCCTATCATAACTCGTATGGGCCACAGACGGTCAAACCGAGCGTACAATCCAAACTTTAGAGGATATGCTTCGTTCTTGCGTAATAGATTTTGGTGGCAACTGGGATTCACACTTGCCTTTGATCGAATTCTCGTACAATAATAGTTATCATGCGAGTATTCAAATGGCACCTTTCGAAGCATTGTATGGTCGCAAGTGTCGTTCGCCTATTAGTTGGCACAAGATTGGTGAATCTCAATTCACTGGTCCCGAGCTTATACAAGAAGCGACGGACAAGATTTTACAGGTTCGAGACAATCTACTGAAATCCCAGAGCCCACAAAAGAGTTACGCTGACAAGCGTCGCAAACCCTTGGAATTCGAGACAAGTGACTTAGTACTTCTTAAGGTATCCCCTTGGAAGGGCGTGGTTCGATTTGGTAAGAAAGGGAAGCTCGCACCTCGCTACGTTGGTCCTTTCAAAATTCTCGAAAGGATTGGCAAGGTTGCGTATAGACTGGACCTGTCTGAAGAACTCAACAATGTACACCCTGTCTTTCGCGTATCCAACTTAAAGAAGTGTCTCGCTGACGAAGGACTTCAAGTTCCACTCGAAGATCTTCAAGTCAACGACACCTTGCATTTTGTGGAAAAACCCGTCGAAATCATGGATCAAAGAGTCAAGTTATTGAGGCGCAGTAAAATTCCTATTGTTAAGGTTCGATGGGAAGGTAAACGTGGTGCTGAATTCACTTGGGAACTCAAGAGTCACATGAAGACGAAGTATCCGTATCTTTTCCCTACTTCTTCCTAAATTTTGGGACGAAATTCCCTAAAGGAGGGGAGACTGTAACGCCCTGCTACTTCATACTTTCCCTAAATAGAAAGTCTTGTTTGTATTTCTATTTTTGGAAACCTTGTGTTCTTGTTATCGTTCTTTCTTTGTAACCGTTGTAAAATCCGAGACTTGGATCATAAATAAAACTCGTATTTTGTTAGTTACATGTTATACATACTTTATACATGCTCATACATTCAATTTCGTGAAACAATCGATGCATATTCGTAATTCTTGGAAACCTTGTGATAATCTTGCAAATACGTGAAACTTGTGAAAAATGCGTCATGTGAACGAAATATTGTTCAAGGATTCTTGATTCGTTACTGACCAACACTTGATGCTCGTCAAAATAATTAATGATGAGAGTGGAAGTCTCGTAAAATGAATAACCGTTTAATGAATTTTTTTCCTAATTTAAATTTGCTCATAAAATATGGTTAATTTTGTAAATTAAAAGTTTATTTTCTAATAATCCAGTTAGTCCCGTTAGATTTTAAGGTTAGGAAATAACCTAGTTAAATTACTTAATCAATTGTTTAAATAAACTAAAGGATTAAAGATTTTATAATTAGGTTAGTTAGTTTAAGTATAAGGTTAACTATTAACTTAGTTAGTTTAAGTATAAGGTTAATTATTAACTTGGTTAGTTAGAGTTAGGGGACCAAAGGTGTAACTTTCAAAGTTAGAAAAACAAAATAATAAAAGATGGAGGACCGCGGGACTCGAACCCGGGTCGGCCACCCCAAACACGCGCACACTAGCCACTCGAGCTGCGGCTCCACATCGAATGTAAACCGGCCCCCATTTTATTTATGAACTCGCTTCCTTAATGCCTAGCGGCCCGCGACCAGGCCCAGCTGGGTGTCACGCGGCCCGGAACCACAGCGCAACTCGCTGAAACTTAACCAGACGTGTTTAGGCGCGTTTTTTAGCTCTTTTTTGTGTTTTAAACCCACTTTTAGCATTTAATAACTCACCAACACCTAACCTAATCCAACCCTTATAAATACCAAACTAATCCAAGCCTAAATCACTTTGCAAACACCTCCATTTCACTCATAATTCACTCTAATCAGCTGGAAATTCGCAACTACATCAGGAGATTCGAGCAGAATTGCATCTCTTCACAAAAGTATGCATAACTTTTTTGTTTCTCATCCGTTTTAGCTCATTCTTTTTCCAGAACACTTGGCTTGACCTTAGCTTCGATTCCATGGGTGTTTCTCAGTGAATAAGTCCCTGGAACTCCGGTAAATAGGCTCCAAAGTTCACTGTTTTCGTTTATCTTTACTAATCCTTGTTCAAACTTGAGTTTAACTCACTCAAACCCACGTCCTTATGCTTATAACCACTTCTATGGTTGGTTAAGCTTAAAAACGGGGCTGAGACATACAACATCAGAGGTTAAACCTCATATACTTTCAGTTTTGTTTAGGGTTTTTAACCCACAAGTCATGTTCAAGCTTCAAGCTTGATGAAGGTGTGATTATGGACTAACTTGGGTTTTCCAACAAAGAATCCTCACATTACTTGATGATTTCTCATAGTATAGTTGTTGTTATTCTTGTATTAACATTAATTCATGACCCTCCTTGTATGTTTTTACATCAAGTGTAGTGGTGAACCATAAGAGGTACCTAAATGGAAGTTTGTTCTCCCTACCTCCTACATGAATTCTATGACACAATAGAGGTACCTAAATGAAGAATAATCTTCTACCTCATACTTGACTATTGGACTTAATAATACCTATATTACTTATACATACATATACTATTCGAACCCTTGATGATAAACTTGTGTTCATTCGTCAAAGTATTAGAATAACATCATCTAAGGCATAAGACTTGTTACGATTCTAATGAGTACATTACTCATGAAAACATTAACCCTTGAGGTTCCATAGTGTCAAAAACAAGTACTTATGCTAAAGGATGATTACTATCGAATACATACGTTCTTGTGTTTTAACTTCCTAAATCCCTAAATCTTCCGATTTCCCAACTCATGCGCCTTGTTTACTTCGTGTAGAAGGACTTGGTGTTCCAACCTCCTAATCAACAAACCAACACTCTCGCGGATTTACCAAGTGGAAGACTTGCAAAACCGTGAGTATACTCAAATTCCCCTCTTTACATTTACCACTTTTGGGGTGCAACATGTTTTCTTATAAACTTACACATGAACATTTTACTTTAATGCACAAACATTCCTATAACATGCTTGTATACGTGATTGCTTGATACTTTAAACTTGGGTTGAGGACATCTTGTGTTAGACTTATCATTAACTTCGTACGAGCCTATCCATGACATATGTAGCGCTATAGGATTAACGCCCCGCCCGTAGACTTGTGGTTATGTCATGAGCGTATTGTGTTTCATCATTAGTTTGATATGTTAGACACATGCCGAATTTAAGGTATATCTTGTATCACATGCTTGCTATGAGGAATTGTTTAATCATCTTTTTATGCTATGTACGTATCAAACTTGTATACTCACCTTTGCTTTTGCATTGAACTTTATTTTAAACATGTTACAGGTTGAGGATGACGAATGCTATGAAATGAAGTAGCATTGATACCTAGATACACATATAGACGTTTAGGTTTAATATGTTGTATCAATTTTGCATATGATTGTTATGTATTTCATTTGAACTTGTCGTATTTAAATTTCTTTGTAATGTTGACAAATTTACTCTATGGAATGAAATCGGTTTATTTAAATATTGTCACAGTTAGTGTTATGAAGTCTCTTGCAATCTCGTTTTCGTCTCACTCCGATGTTTCTGCCATCGGTTGGGGTGTGACATATATATTGCGAGTCATCTCTTAGCAAAAGCTAATTTTGTTGTGTTTTCAAACGTAGGTAATATGTTTGAGATCAATGAACGGGGTAGACAAGTCATGCGAAATAATGAGATGCCTTGAACCGGTAACATGAAAGAAGAAAAGATTTCACAAGTCGTTCACCAATATTCCGATTTAAATGATATATTAGTCATTGTTATGCTTACCGTAGAAATATATAATTTCTTAGTCGAGGCTATTTACATGGAAATGTTTCATGACAGATTCCGGCGGTAGAAAGGCGAAAGTGATCAAGTCTTGGAAGCGGGTCAACTATAGAAAGATTTAGTGATGTTTTATTCACTAAGTATATGGGTTTTCTTATCGGGTCAAATTGACCTAGTTAGTTACATTTTGTAGTTTAACTTCAACGTTTGTTTTAGCTAAGCGCTAGTATGTCAAAGTAGTAGTTGGTTATGTTCGTTTTATAAAAACTTTGGTTATTAAGCAGGTTTTGTTTTCGTAAGGAATGATCGATTTGCAAATAGGTCATGGCGAAATTTCCTAAATGAACATTTGTAAATGTTTTATTAATCCAAATATGTGGATTAATATATTTATGGAATAATAACCTTTATTAAATAAGATAAAAAAATTTGGGTCTATTTTTCATAAAGTATTTTAATATTGTTTTTAACGAGTCTGGTGTTACACTAAGGTGCTAGTTAATGGTAAAGACCGTGTCGGTGTTCTCACGAAAGTGCACACTGTTCAAGCTTACTAGTTTGAAGCACTTAGACCATTGGGTATGGGGGAGGATAGTCTCCAAAGGACTATCCTCCACATAAGCGCCACGTAGGCAAATGAGAAGGACCCTGATGCTCCTCCTCCATTTTTTATTATTATTTATTTTTTGCCATATTAATTAAAACAAAGTAAATAAAAATAAAAAAAGTTACATTTAAATAAAAACTTAAAATTACATTTAAAATAAAAATCCTAAAGCTACATTAAAAAAAAAAAACCTAAACTTAAATTAAAAAAAAGCCTAAAGTTACAAATAAATAAAAAAAACTACGCGTTGTTTTCTCCGAGACTCCAAATGTGATCGATCAAGTCCGATTGAAGATTGACATGTGTGAAATCGTTATGTAACGAGAACCTGTTCAAATCTTGTTGTTCTCCGCTAACCGGAACATTATTCTCCTCCACCGCGTTCTCGTCATACTCACAAATTGCATGTCCTTCGTCTTCGAGGATCATGTTATGCAGCAGAATACAAGCATACATACAGTATCGCAACGTTTTGGGGTGTAAAAGCGCGTGCTGGGTTTTCAATAATATGCCATCTTTGTTGGAGAACCCCAAAACACCGTTCAATATCTTTTCTAGCCGCTTCTTGAAACTTGGCAAATTTCTTTCTTTTTTCATCCGCAGGATGCCTAACCGTTTTAACTATTGTAGAGTATTGTGGGTATATTCCATCGGCAAGATAATACCCGCGTCTGTACTCCACGCCCGAAACTGTAAAACTCGTATCAGGACCGACCCCTTTTATAACATCGTCAAAAACCTCCAAATTTTGTAGAACGTTGATGTCGTTATTCGAACCAGGAATACCAAAGAAAGCATGCCAAATCCTTAGGTCTTGAGAAGCAACAGCTTCTAGAATTATTGTTGGATGTCCCTGATCGCCTCGCGTATACATTCCTCGCCAAGCGGTAGGACAATTCCGCCATGGCCAATGCATGCAATCAATGCTCCCGAGCATGCCTGGAAAACCGTGCCTTGCTTGGTGGTGTTGATACAAATTTTGAACGTCATTGTGATTCGGTTTTCGCAAATATTTTTTGCTGTAGAGCTTCACCACAAATTTGCAAAACTTGTATAAACATTCTCTAGCATGTCTTTCGGACATCTTTAAGTATTCGTCCTAAGAATCGGCTGTCGTCCCATAAGCAAGTTGACGAATCGCCGCATTACATTTCTGTAAGGTGGTGAAGCCCATTTTGCCTCTAGCATCGGGTCGCATGGTAAAAAACGGGTGATAAGCGGCTAAATCGTCGGCGATACGTAAGAAAAGTCGACGACTCATTCTGAAACGGCGTCTAAAAATAGCCTCCGAGTACAGCGGCTCGTCCGTAAAGTAATCAACGATTAATCTTTGGTTAGCACCTACAAGATAACAAAATATATATATATAACTTATAATTAAAAAAATAAGACTAAAAACATAAATTTAAAAAATTAAGAATAAATATATAAGAATATAAATGTAAGAATAAAAATATCACTAACTTTCTCGGTCTCGCTCGATGTGTGGGTTCCTGTTTCGTGGTTGTGACGAAACCTCCTCCTCTTCTTCTTCCAAAATTATTTGTGTCGCCTCTACCACCTTGTTTATAAAAAAATTTACGGCTTCCATGGTGTCCGTCGAACCCGATGAAGAAGAAGATGACATGGTGTATTTTTTAGAGAAGATTATGTGGGTATTTTGTACAAAAAATGTGGGAGTTGTTTGGAGAAAGTGGGTGAATTTTGGTATAAAAGTGGATAGATATGTGGGTATTTATAAAGGTTTTAAATTAATTTGATTTTTTTTTTTAAATAGCCCAACGGATATATTGAATGGACCCCACCATTCCATGCCCCGTCTCCACCGTCGGATTTCCGACGTCTTTGCCGTGCCGGGCCCCTAGGGGGCGGTGTGGGACGTTCCTCATGGGGGGGGACGGGCCTTTCACGAAGCCCATACCTTATTGTCTTAGTACAAGTGCTTTAAGCATGCATTTTTAATTCAAAATTTAAGATTGTTACCTTTTGCATCCTAAACTTTTGGCTTTGTTTCTTTTTCTTTTTTACCCAACCATATTTTGACAGGCGGTTTATTCATACTATTTTTTTATTGTTTTTGTTTTTCTATTATAACTTTTAGGGTATGATATTTTATAAAATTCCAAATATATTGTGATGATGTGCTTATTTTTAGCTACGTTTCGATGTAAATACTATTCAAAATCGAGTTTTGCGTGATAATATACAAGTCACCGAAACACAAATGTACAATTCGTTAGAATTGCTTCAAGGTTTAGTTTTTTTACTATTTTTTGTTTCATCATGCAACCTTGAAAATTACAAAGTTATATAAAATTTCGGCTTTATTGTTGTGACATAATTTTTTTCCGTGGTTTCGCCGTGATTTTTTTTCCACATGGTGAATAATAATATATGAATTATTAAACCCAAGCCTTACTTAACATTAAATTATTTCACTTTTAGTGATACAAAATTTTATCATTAATCATGTAATCATATGCTAGTAATAAATTGGACAATATTTATAACTATTTAAATAGTCAATACTGGGAAAGATTATAACTTGAATTCTGAAAATACATAACATATTGTGCTGTTTTTATATGTTGACATTTTGGAGTTGAGAAAACAAGACTTGGTTTTCTTGATGAAGAACAAATGCTTTTCTTCTAAGCTTTTCATTCTCTTCAATAATGCATTGGTTTTGCATGTACAACTTCAAGTTCTTCATTGCCATCTTTCTTCTCAACATCACAAACAAGACCCTTGTTTTGTTTCTTGAATTTTTCCTACCAATAACTCTTTTCCTGTTACATTCAACAATATATTAGGTTTTGAACATGGTTTCATAGAGATGAGTATTATGATCGGTATGCATAATTAGTGGTGCATATTGAGCATATTTATGGTTACAATAGCTTTAAAGAACAAGATAAGAGTGAGGTAACTAACCTTTGTAGATAATGAAAGTCAAAGCTTGACTTTTTGATTTCTTGGCGAGTGAGACATGAAGGATTATATAGGCTTTCTTTGGAGGTTTCAAGACACATCTTTGGTTCACCTCTTAATTCTAATGTATGTGTTAGAAGGGAGTGAAAGATTTTGATGAAATAGAGAAAGTGAGAGAACAAGTAGTTGCATATATATAGGCCAATTGGGCAATGGTCATTACTTATTACATGTGTGTATGAGGGGCAAAATTGGAATTTCTTAACAAAAGTTAATTTCTAAATCTATCATCACAAATTTACATGTTTGACCACCACTTCTCTTGGACCAGCCTAAACATAATGATGAAAAGAGAACTCATAATTACAATGACCAAATGAAAGAGAATCAACCTCTCTCCCATTCCAATCTTCACTAGTAGTAGTAAAAACTAAAAAGTGTTCAAATGCAACACTCAATCACACACACAATGGGGAGTTCTCATTTGTTCTTTTAGCCTCTTTGATCCAAGTTTTCAATCCAAACTCCAAAGTCTAAGAGAGCATGTGGTGGGACCCAAATAAAGATATGCACTTTCTAGTTGATTTCTGAATCTATAACAACAATGTTGTAGTAACATGTACTTCATGCACTAAAACTTGTAGATTGTTTTGAAATTGTCTTTTTTAGCAAAGTAAAAGTAAGACCAGCCCAAAATGACCCAACAATATACTTTATTTTATTTTTAACCTTTATTCATGGTTTGATCTAAAACCTACCCTTTTTGTTCTTTAGTTACCATGAGTAATCATGATGGGGGGTTTCATTTTAGTCTTCTGTAATCGATTGCATGAAATCATGATGGTAGCTAACTAAAGCAACTCATTTCATTGTTGAATTCAAACTTGGGATGCTTGCTTAGTTACTTGGTGACCAATCCAAAGAATATGGCTGATTCTAAACGCACCCCCCATCCCTCCTGATTATACCCCCTTGTGAGAGGAAAACTGCTGGTCCCATGCAGGCCCCACCTGTAAGTATGTGAGAGGAGGGGGGTGTAAAAAGTAATTAGGGAGGTGTAGAAAGTAGCACCCAAGAATATACCTAACTTAGAGCATTCATATCCAACCCATTAAAATTTGTGAGTGGAGTTTTTATAACATAAAAAGTATAAAAAGTGGTTGTGAATGGAGAAGAGAGAAAATGTTACTGTTCATTTGTATATTTGAGGGGACACTGTTCACCCCCTATAATTTTTTAATATATTTTGAAAGTGATTGTGAGTGAATGAGAGAGAAAATGTAATGATAAAGGTATAAAAAATATTATTTAATTGAAAAGGAGAGAGAAGATGTAATGTTTTTTAGTGTAATTTAGGGTGAAAATTGATGGAATGGATGTGAATGCTCTTATAAGTTATAAAGGGTGATTCTGGCTTTCCACACAAATAAAAACCTCTTACCATACCTTTTTTTTTTAACTAAAAGGGTAGTTTTTATATTTTTCGGACGAAACAAAACAAGTCTTCTATAACATAAAGATATTAATATAGTATACAACTAGAAAGTTGAAAAATATTGTCGTTTGTTTATGCCTTTTCTTATTGTTGAACTTGTCTTTTACCATCGTGGGGATTATAACGTTTAGCAGTGTTTAAAAAAACCGGATCCGAAATATCTGAAAATCCGGAATTTTGGATCTCGGAAAATCCGGATATCAATTTCTAAAAATTTCGGATAATCGGCTTATCCGATATCCAAAAAATAAAAAGAAATGGTAAACATATATTATATAAGCGCTATGTTTAGTTTAAATGTAAAAAAAAAATAGTAAAGGAGAGAATTCGAATGTAGATTTATGAATGTTTTCAATGTTGGAGATTGGTTGATCCGCAAAAAACGGATTTTTTGGTTTTTTTATAAATTCGGAAATCTGTTTAGATATACGAATCTGTATCCAAATTTTTGTATTTCTGAAATTTCGAATACGGGTTCAGAAATTAATATTACTATCTAAAATTTTCAAATATCCGAAAATCAGATAATTCGATCTTGAACACCTTATGTGATGGGGTAAAAGGGCAACCACCTATTTTGTGATAAGACTTATAGCTAAAACTAAAACCATGCAAGGATTTGAGCATGTGAGTCGTAACATAACAAAAGTTATGGTTGGGGAGTCAATGAGGTTAGGTTTCCACTTTTGTCCCTTTTATACATGTAATTGAGTACCCACATGGCCTATTCTCATTCAATTGGAAAACGAATTCTTTGCTGGCTTCATCTCAAAGCTAAATTATAGTAATGATGATGATGCTGATAAAGATGATAAATTGTGTACCATCCTATTCTTCATATCACACGGTTTCTCATCATTGTTTCCTTTAAGAAAAACGAGTAAACATTAATATTATCAAAACCAGGAGGTGAAACCGGTGCACTGTGACAATGGTGTTAAAGTTTGTAAGTCTCGGTTTCGATAATTTGTATATTAGTATTTTCCCCATGGTAAAAAATTCACATTGAAACATTGATAGAAAAAAATAATCATGTCCCAACGGCAAAACTGAATGTTTAGAAAATATCATATTTCAAAGGTGGTAAGAGGAATAAAAAACTAAAATTTTGTGGTAACTTTGAGGACTTGTACGTTTGTGTTTCGATGACTTGTACAATATCAAGCATAACTCGGTTTTGAATAAAACTTAATCGAAACGTTGATAAAAACAAGCACGTCGCAACGGTTGATTCAGAATTTTATAAAACATCATATTCTAAAAGTTAGACGAGAAAAAACAAAATATTAGCGGGCCATATGGCATCACATGACTAGTTAAAAAAATTAGAGTTAATTGCCAAAATTGTCCTTGAGATTTGGGCAGGTTTGCCATGTTCGACCAAAATGACACTTTGTACCAAATTGCCCCAAACGTTTGTAACTTTTTGCCATTTTCATTTAAACCACTAACTTAGTTTATTTTTTCTGTTAAGTTGAGGATATTTGGATGAATCTGGCAAATATAAAACCACAGGGACGATTTTGGCAATTTAGTCAAACTCTTTTAAATTTCTTTTATTTAAGAGTAAATTTCAAAGTTCGTCCTTTATGTATGTCTAATATATCAAAGTATGTCCTTTGTCTTTAATAACCTCAGAAAACATCCTTAATGTTTGAAAAACCAATCAAGTTATGTCCTTTACCCTAAACCTTGTTTGTTTTCCCGGTTAAGTCAGGTCACATGTGAAGCACATGAGGGTATATTGGTCATTTTACCCTAATACCTAAAAAAAAGAATTAAAAAGAATCTTTCTGTCTACTCTCTTCCTTTCTCTCTTTACACTCTCTCTCTCTCTCTCTCTCTCTCTCCTTAGAAAAAACATCACCACAACCACCATAACCTCTCAGCCGCTACCATCACCATCACTGCCAAAACCAGCACCGCCGCCATCATCACCAGCAAATCGTCTTCACAACCACGACCATTAATCATGTTCAACAGATCTCAAACAAACTGAAACAAGCCTCCAATCCTTCAACAGTAACCAAATCGGAATAACCAAATCAACACCGCAGCGGTGGTGGTGGCGATGACACAAATCGGCCAGTACCCGAACAAACCGAAACCCGAACAAACCGAAAACCTACTAAACTCAAACGGGTTGAATCGGTGGAAGCAGATCGGAAACAATCTCAACTTAACCAAACCCGAACAACTATCTTAACTCGCTCCAATCTCAACTTTCCCAACGAATCAGTACCATTCAAACATCAAATCGGCCGGTATTTCGTCAAGTAATCAGACGTATCAATGCTCAAATTGATACGTGCCAACAGCACACCGGAGTGAGCGAGGCCAGGGCAGCACATGGGGAGCTTGTGCAGCGACGACCAGCCGCCTGGCGGAGAGAACTGTGACGACACGGAGGCGTTCGGCGGAAGCAGATCAGAAACAACCGCCGGAATCATTTGGTGACATTTGTTCTTCCAGCAAATCCGGTGTTGAGAACTACGCGGATCATCAACGAGCTTGAGGAAGATGTTGAGAACTACATCATCTGAGAGGTATGAGAAGACGTTTTCAGGTTCAGATTCGGTTTCTGACATTTTTGTAATGAAAATGGGTACAAAAACAGTTGAATTTTGAAGTTTTTGATCGGATTTGTTGATTTTGATGAAGGAATCGGATGAATATTGTGTCCGATTTGTTGAATTTAATAAGGAATGGGAAGAAGGTATGAGGTTAGGGTTGAATCGGTGGTGGTGGCGGGTGGGTTGTGGTGGAGGCGGCGGCGGCGGCGGCGGTGGTAGTGGGAGTGAGGTCCGATGGTAGCGGTGGTGGGAGGTGGTGGGAAGTGGATGTGGCTCTCTCTGTGGGGTTTTAGGGTTTTTATAACAGGATGGTAGGTAGAATGACCAATATACCCTCATGTGCTTCACATGTGACCTGACTTAACTGGGAAAACAAACAAGGTTTAGGGTAAAGGACATAACTTGATTGGTTTTTCAAACATTAAGGATGTTTTCTGAGGTTATTAAAGACAAAGGACATACTTTGATATATTAGACATACATAAAGGACGAACTTTGAAATTTACTCTTTATTTAATTAATTTTGTTACATATATAATAAAAAAAGAATATACATGCAATTTTTATATGAAAAAAATAATAGCTTTGTCACATATTTTTTTTTAAATTTTCATCCAACCACTAAGTAAGTTAAATTTTCTATTAAGGCGAAGGATGTTTATAAACTAAGACAGAAATTAATTTCTAATTTTTTATATAGATCAGTTTTATAAAAATAAAATCTGCTTAAACCTCTACATTTTATAAAACTAAAATGCTTGTGACCTTATTGAAAAATGTCAAATAAAAAAATCTTATCATATGTACCAAGTTTGTAATTCATTTTCTACTCTTTTAAATTCGCTCCTAAGGAAAAACAGAAGCCAGTCCCCCCCCCCCCCCATCTAACAACGTATCGTTACCAAACCTTAAAATTACCCACCAAATTGTAACTATAATGCTATGAACCAAAAATTTCTTTACTTAAGCCACTTAGAAATAAGTATTAGTTAGTTACCCTCATAATCTTAATTAAATAAATATTTTATTTCTACCAACATATTTCCTAGGTGCTTAACACATTTAAAAAATATGTAATGTTTTACAATTTTTTTTCTATCTCTACAACTGATAAATACTAAAAGTTGTAATCGCTTGTTATGTGTTGCACACCAATGACGTTTTCTCTTTATAAAACTGATTTATATAAAGAATCTGTAAATTAATTTATGTCTTAATTTATAAAATTTAAAGCATCCTTCACCTTAACAGAAAAAATAAACTGAGTTAGTGATTTGGATGAAAATTTATAAAAATTATGTGACAAAACTATTAATTTTTTTTCTAAGAACTCCATGTATATTCTTTTTTATTATATATGTAACAAAAATAATTAAATAAAAGAAATTAAAAAGGGTTTGAGTAAATTGTCAAAATCGTCCCTGTGGTTTTATATTTGCCAGTTTCATCCAAATATCCTCAAATTAACAGAAAAAATAAACTAAGTTAGTGGTTTGGATGAAAATGACATAAAGTTACAAACCTTTGGCAAATTGGTACAAAAGTGTCAATTTGGACGAAAATGGCAAACTTACCCAAACCTCAGGGACGATTTTAGCAATTAACTCAAAAAATTAATAAATGCAAAAGTTTAAGGTGTAAAAGGTATTTTTGAAGAGTCAAATTATAAGTTTCATAATTTACATAATATAAATTAGCAACAAGTTAAGGTATTGAGGTGTTGTACCCCATATTTTAGGGGTTTTTCAGAAAAAAAAAAAATTGATATTTCACTTTACACCCAAAACTACTTGATTTTGTAGTTTTAACCCAAAAGTTTTTAGTTTTTCCAATTTAACCTCACAACTTTTTTACTTTCAACTTTGATCCCCTATATTTTTCCATATTTTGCAAAAATTTTCGTTTTACATTTATTTCTAAATTTTGCAAGTTAACACGGCACAATGTGTGTGTGTGTGTGTGGTTCAACGATTTTACGTTTTGTTATACGCTTCGTTCTAAATTTTGCGAGTTAACATGGCGCAACGTACGTGTGTGGTTCAGTGTATTTACGTCGTCTAATTTTTTTTCCCGTTTAATAAATTCGTCATAATGTGTGAGTCCTAAATCGAGTTAGTTATTATTTTCTATGTTTTATATGTCAGTCTAATTTCTCCACGTTAAGACGCCACAACTTCAATGTTGCTGGTCGTTGGCTATAGTGTGGCATTGGCGCTATTTGTCACGGTTTTACGCCCCCACCGCAACGCGCGCGGGGGCTGGGGGTTAATACGATAGGTTATTTATATGGATACAATACAACTCATGTAATGAAGTAATTATGATACCATTAATTGTATTGAGCTTATTTGGTGAATTACTTATTTGTATAAGATAGTAATACAGACTTAACCGACAAAAACATATTTAACACATTGTAAATATGAATCTGATCAACAACATGTCAATTTCTTTGGCCGCGGCGCAACGCGCGCGGGTCAATCTTCTAGTTCATGTTTAATGGACTTCTATAATAGTGTTTAAACCACTTGTACATTAAGAAAATGTTGGAAGTGAAGTATTGAACAATAGTTTTGTGAGGGGCATCGACAACGTAAATTACCATCAGTATGATTTTACCTACGGTGGATTGACTAAATTTTTTAGATGGTTTTCAACTTGTTATGGTAATTGTATGTATTTTAATATTACTGTACCATTTTGATTCCAGCAAGTGAGAGTGAGTTCCCACTGGGTGTCACATTAACACCTCATTACTTAGTCTGTCTATTACTAGGCAACGTTTTTTTAACAGTCAACGAATCTTTTAAATGGGTTACTAGCGAAATTCATCACATTGAGATACACTCGTCTCCAAATCGAGGAAAACTCTCACCTAGGGCCAAAGCGCGTGAAGACTCGCCTGAGGGCACGACAGTACAGTGAGGTAAAACCCGCTCAGTTCAAGGATCGAACTAGTTATCGCTGCCTAGTCACCCATCATCACGAAGTGCCGCACAACTAATGAGGAGAGCAGGAATCGAACCTTAGTCACTAAGCACATCATATCTCTCCCTAATCACTCCACCACTAGCTCCTTACCACAATGATTGTAGTGAGCATTAAACACCCCTCCAGGGGTGAATGGTGAGTTAAAAGGGAAGGCATGGTCATTAGTTTCACGCCATGAGAAAGAAGATGCCCCGTCCTTTTCAACCAAGCAAACATTGTCTTTTATTTTCCTTTTGGGTAAATTACACTTTTCGTCCTTTATGTTAGCAGGGAGTTGCAATGGATAACCTTTAAATTTAATAATTACAATCACAGTCTTTTATTTGGAAAACTCATTACACTATACGTGTCACACCCCAACCGATGGCGGAATCATCGGGGCGCGGCACTGAGCGAAACAAATTGTCCACGAGTATCCATAACAACTATAAATTACCAGATATTTAAACGTCACGTCCCATACCATAACATATCCAAATAAAACAGTTATTACAGATAATTGTCTCATAAACAAGTACTGACCTGACAACTCAGATTTCAAAATAGACAATTTATTTATTTGTTTCTAGGACTCTTTCCTAGCCTCGATTTCATCACACAGCAAACAAGGCGTCCTAGCATCTTATGCACCTGCCACATACGTTAAAGTAACAGTCAATACACATAGTGTAAAGGTGAGCATACAAGTTTAATAATAGCATATAGAGTTCGAAATCGATTACGCATAACCAGCACGTACGACGTGTGATGTGAAGCGCGTTAGTTATCGACGTGATCCTATCGATACCAATGACTGCGGGTTGACTGCCCAAGGCAGTTCGTAACACATATTCACCACTGTGAACCATGTGATTAGTAGTCCTTAACAACCCCTGAGTGAACAGGTGCTGAGTCCAAACTATAGTACTATCGTTGCTAAGGCAGGTAGACAACAATCTATGTGTAAACATAACAAACAAGCATTCATTGAATCACGTATACATGCAGTAGCGGTTAGCGTTTAAGTATTACGTAGTGTGTTTGATGTGATTTAGAATAAGTAACGTATGTAACACCCAAAAAGTGTGTAAAGCAAAAAGGGTTCGAGTATACTCTCAACAGTAGAGTTTGTGGATTAAAGGGAGCGCTTAGAGCGGAGTTAGCCTGAACAGTTAACGATAGCATAAACGATAATCGGCGCGTAAAACGGTAGAGTTTGTGGATGGCCATTCGATTGGATTGACACCTCGCTTGGTGAGGATGTGTTTGTTTATGATGGTTTGTCTTTTGAAGTTTTTGTTGTAGCATTTTGAAAATAGAGAAGTATCTCTACCCTTCAGGTCGGTCGATCGAACGGTCGTTCGATCGGACAGCGATCCGATTGGCGAGGCTTCTCAGAGTGAGAACAAGTTCAGAGCAGGACGGTCACTCGATCGGATAGCAATCCGATCGGGTGGCAACCCATGTGTATTGAACATGTTGAAAATTTTTAAGTACCAAAGTCCTAGACGTCACATGATCGGACGGTCGCTCGATCGGATGGCAATCCGATCGGACGGTAATCCGTTCAACGTCCAAGTCCTTGAATAGTTTGAATGAAAGTTAAGCGTGGAACCAATGTGCAACCCGATCGTATGGCAATCTGATCGGACGGCAATCCGATCGGACGGCAATCCGATCGGACGGCAACCTGGTCGTCTTGACACCTGATTCTGTTTGAAGTTTTGTAGTTTGAACGAGACGTTATGATAGCTTGTTTAAACAACAGGAACCTCGTCTTCGACCCAAGTGACCCGACGAACAGGAGTCACCCTAGTCTGACCAGTTCACGTTTCAAGATGGTTGTTCATGTTCAAACCCGAAATCAACTATCTCTCAGATAGAATTCAGATCTGGAACTGATACATCACTAAGAAGGAGTAGAAGATCAGAACAAGCTCCGATTCTATCGGTTTTGAGTGCATTGAGTGTAAAAGAGTTGAAAGAAAGTTGGAAAACCACCTTTCAATCCTTTTCACCATGAATATGTTCAGATCTGTGCAAGATCTTGGTTTATTTATGTGGAAATCGTCCAGATCTAAGTTGTTCTTGGTGGATTGAAGCCAAAACATGAAGTTCATAAGAACACCATGATGACATCATCCTAGAACACTTCAAATCCACTGATTTCACGGTTAAAAGTTGAGATTTGAAAGATAGAAAGGTGTAGGAGTGTGTGTAGATCAAGAAAGTACAAGATTTAGGTTGAAAACTTACAAGAATTGAGAGAAATCGGGAGAAATGAGCTTGAGTGCGGCTGAGTCGAGCAAGGGAGCTGTCACCATCAAAGAGGTGACAAATGGGGATATTTATAGGGTTTCCTAAAATGGAAAGTGGGGAGATTGGCTGGTCGATCGGATGGCAGTCCGATCGGGTGGCAGCCCGATCGGGTGACAACTCGATCGGATGGCATTCCGATCGGTTGGCCACTCAATCCAAGTGTTTGGCGTTTCGATTCGCGTGTTGAGCGTTGTGATGCGATTCGAACGAGCGATACGATAGAGTTACCCATTAAATTACTTTTAATCCCAGCTACTATATCTAATATACAATCATCCTAAACATCCTGCGATTAGCGTTTCGATTCGATTGCGATGCGATAGATTGCGATTTCGATCGATTACCACAACATAATATAAATAAACATGCACAAGTAACACATAAGTAACACACACACATAAAACAATTTCCAGAACGAATAATTCGAGTTGCGAGTGCGATTGCGATTAAGTCGATTAGCGATTAATATGCGATTAAACCTCGATTATTAACAAGTACTCCACATAATACAACTAATGCGATAAAACAAATAGATTATCTACAAGTCAAAGAAGTCAAAGCAGGAGTTGAGCAAGGAGCGACAGATCGTAATTAGTAATCTTTTCTTCCTTTGACTTCAATCTTGACTTTGACTTTGACTTTCGAAACACGGGGTGTTACAATACGTCCTTTGGCCCTAACCATGTTATAATTTTCAGTTAAATATGACATCTGCATTGCACATGAATGTACTTTAGTCATTTTGGAATTATCTTTAACAAAATAAATAAAAATATGTAAAAAACCCATTTCTCTCCCAAGGCATGAAAACCCACATCCCCTTCTTCCCTCTTCTCCACTTACCCACCACCACCTCCTGCCACCACACCACTACCCACCCTCACACCACCCCATCACAACCACAACCACAACCACTACCACCACCAACATACAACTCATTAACTACTGTATATATAAGAACTCACTATATGCAACTCTTAACAATTGAACCTTGTTCAACTGTGTGTCACCTATATCTTAATTAACTTCTATGCTTCCTATTTCCAGATTTCAACATACTAAAATATAACATTAACAATAAAAAACACCCTACATAATCCATCAAATCCAATCTCCCTAATCAAATTACATTGGTATGATTTAATTATAACATATGTCATCGTCGACCAACAATGAGAAACATAAAAGCAAAGAAACATTACGATTTAATCTTCGAAGGCAACTTCTTCTTCTCCAAAAACACACCAAACGGACTATCCAAATCCTCATCCGAAATGATCCTACAATCATCACCACCACACACATAACTCGAATTTATATTCTTAAACTCAACATACTGATTAACATTCGATTTCAACAACAAATCCACAACAACATCAACACAAACCAAAACCTAGGTCCTGCAACATCCAAATTAAACTTTCTAGAATGTTCGGTAACTGAATAGATAGTGCGAGTGATGACGTTGACAGTAGTGATGTGATCTGGTGCGTCTTCGGTGCCGGAATTTTGGGGATTTAGGGTTTGGGAGGTGAGGAAGGAAGTGAGGTCGAGGAGAGAGAGGGAGGAGTAGTGGGAGACGTAGTGAGGGTTGGGGTCGAGGTGGAGGACGGACTTGTCGGCGGTGGAGGCAGCGACAGGTGGTGATGGTGTGGTGTGGTGGGTAAGTGGTGGGTAAGTGGAGAAGAAGGAAGGAGAAGGGGATGTGGGTTTTTAGGCTTTGTGGGAGAGAAAGGTGATGTGTGCAAAATGCAACATATAAATTACATCAAATGAGTCATAAAACTAACCCTTTTTTAGTACTAATGTTGGAAAAAGTGTGCTTTTGTCTTCCTTTTGTATTTTCAGGGTTAAAAGAGCTTAAATGAACAAAAGAAGCAAAAATGCAGCCAAATCCAGCAATAATACAAGAAAAGGAATAAACGTGGCATGCCCGACCCCTTGACAGCATCTCCCCAAGCAAAAACAAGAGAACAGAAGACTGAACACGCCCCGTGCTCACTGAGGACGGGGGCGTGCCCAAGTGTCTGCAGAAAAGACAAAGCTGTAGAAGCTTCTATTACCCACCACGGGGGCGTGCCCAGCGAACACGGGGCCGTGGTTAACGCAAAGATTCGCAGAATCTAGGCAAATCTTGATAGTACAGATACGCTTCTGCACACGGGGTCGTGCCCAGCGGACACGGGGGTGTGGTCAACTAATGCAGACAAACTGCATTTAATGAAGAAAGAGAAGATGGGTGGACACAGGGCCGTGCCCAATGGACATGGGGCCGTGTCCGGGCTTCTGTGCAGGCTATAAATAAGGGTGCTTGGCTCACTTGCAAATCATCTCTTGGTAAACCACCTCTCTCACACTTCACCCACCCACCACCACCATCACAACCCACATCCACCACCATCATCCATCATCCATCATAGAGTGTGTGAGTAGTCTCGGGATCCAAGATTGATCGTAAGAGTTCTTGACAATCAAAGGCCATGTTTGCCTAAGTCTCTTACATCACTTGGTGAAGACAAGTGTCTAGTGTAATACTTTTTATTTTTAATCTTTTCGCACTTTTTGTTTGTTATGTATTAATGACTTTAATAACTAGTTTCTTATGTTGAAGGTGAATCTTCCTTATCGTTTGTCTGTGGTGTCTTGGCATTATTTTACTGTCTAAATAAAATAAAAGATTTTCACCATTCATATCTCCACGGTCTATATGGAGATATGTTTTCTACCTGGTCGGGGGTTAAGGGAACGATTTGGTAAGAGTCTTGCCTTGTTCAGTATATAGATCCTACAAGGACCTGGGTCAACTTTAGTAGGACCTCCTTCAATACCCACTGGTATTGGATGGCGGGAGTCCGAACTCCTTGATCCCCTCATATGTAAACTACTATTAATACTTTAACCCGGCTACTTAGGATTGTATCCCTGCTGACTCAAACTACTTAGCCGAGGGTAACGTCGCCTTCAAAAGAGGGGCCTACCACAATATGAATTAATAACTTAATTTAATTATCTTTAAATAATCCAACCCTTTAGGATTGTATCCTTGCTGACTCAAACTACTGGGTTGAGGGTAACGTCACCTTCAAAAGAGGGGCCTACTACAATAACTAAGATAATCTCTTAAAAAGTGCAAAAGTGCGGAAATAATCAAAGGTTACACTAAACACGAGTCGGATCCAAGTGATTCATCTTGTCTATCTGTTTTTATTTTTATTTTTATTTTTCAGCATTTTTAGTTAGTTTTATTTTTCTTGTTTAAAAACCTTTTTCTAACTTTTGATTTGATTAGACGTTGAGGATAAATCGGTACTAAAAGCTCTTGTGTCCTTAGACGACCTCGGTATCTTACCAACACTATAATACGCTCACGATAGGTGCATTTGCCCATATGTGTGTTTAGTGTTAGTAAATATCGTGTTTTATAAATTTAAAACTTGGCTAAAAGTGTTAAAGGGCTTAAAATATACATTAAAAACTATATAACACTCAAGCACATCAAGTTTTTGGCGCCGTTGCCGGGGACACAAGGATTTTAAGAAAGTTAGGAATCAACGGCCTAATCTTTTTTTTTTCTGTTTTTTTACGATTTTTCTTAGATTTTCAGCTTCTGCAGAACTCAGCACGGGGCGTGCCCGCTGAACACGCCCACGTGCCCAATCTTTGGTACTGGCAATCCTGTTTTAAGTCAGACAGTAGCTGAACACGGGGCCGTGCCCACTCAACATGCCCCGTGCCCAAGTTTCAGTTACTGGAAACAGAACCGTAAAATCCCGACGGTTGGTAATTTCTGACACAAACATTAGTGATACTGATTTTTTTTACTATCGGCCCTCTTATGGTACGTGGTGTCAAATATGTGGTGGCAATCATAAAGAATTAGAATGTTATTTTCTAAATTATAAGCCCCACTATATAGACCCATTGTTTTCCTGTAGCCTTAAGATGGGCGAAAGTAAAAATAATCCATATCTCTCCCTCGAATGCTCCCAATTGAATCTTCTAGGAGAAATGCTTCTTGACGAATTATTTCAAATGGAAGATTTAATTCTTAATTGGGTAAAGGAACTTGATATGGATTTCATTAATTCACCTCAACACGATACCCAAGAAGAATTATTGGGATCGCATTCGAATAAAAACAACTTCGTTGCTCCCGATATCACCTTTAGCCCTGGCGAAGACTTGAGCGATAGTCGTCCCTGTGTCGATTGTGCCATGAAGGACTCCCCATCGACTTCGTTCGATGCATACATAGACCTGAGCGATTCGGCATACACCTTCTTTAACGAGAGCCTGGGAAAGGGTTGGACTTGTCCACCTACATATAGCATAGGAATCACCATCACCGACAACCTCTTGCGTTCTCGTCTAAATCTAGAGCAACTAAGGTATCTCAGGCACTTCGGGGTTGTTCCGTCCAGTAAGGAACCACCCGATACGGATAAATTCCTTAAAAATAGACGAAACTTCATAAACAGCCTCTAGACACAGGGCCGTGTCCAGGTCAGCACGCCCCCGTGTCCACCAAAAGATTCTCGTCTGACTTCGTGTCAGAATACAGACAAATTGTGTCAGGATCTTGCCTGCACACGGGGCCGTGTCCAGCCGACACGAGGCCGTGTGCAGCTTGCTGTCGTTTTCTATTAATGCAGCCAAGAATCCTGCACATTTGGACCACTCCAAAAGACAGAGATTTGCTGAATCTTCACACATACCATTGAAGGTATATTCTAAAGAAGGTTCTCAACAACCATCTTGTCTTTTCTACTTTTGTTCATTGCCTTCTTCTCCAATTTTCACTTCAACACCTCCATTAAAGCTTGAAATCACCTTGGTTCTAAGCTTTATTGTGATGTTCGTTAGATTTTTATTCAAGGAATCTTGTTAAAAATAAGTTCTACAACATTGTTTTAAGTTATTTTTGCTTAAAAATGCTTTAACAAACGAAAAAATAATTTAAAACTCCAAGATTCCTTGTTCCAAAAATTTGCAGACAGGTGAACACGGGGTCGTGCTCAGTGAGCACGGGGCCGTGCCCGAGGATACTGTTTCATTAAAATGAACTCTCTACAGTTTATTTTCGTAGAATGTCAAGCCAAAAAAGTGGAACTTCGTCAGCACATTCCAGAAACAGTTGAAGAGAACGGAGGCCCTCAATCGAAGCAACTCTCATACGCTATGTAATGGCATTACGTGAAGCTCTTGATGAGATGACATCGGTAGAGGAGGTCCTAATAGACCGTATAAATTATCTTACGGTGGGGTTGGAAAACAGTTTTCAAGAAATCAACCTCTTGCACCAGAGATTGAACATTCTTGTGACACCTCCCATGGAACCGATTCTCTCCTAAGAGGATTGAAACCTAGCACTTGGAGTCAATAATCCCACCGGGTGGGATGACATCCCCGCTGAACCTCCTCTTGACAATTTGCAAGAAGTTCCGGTGGAGGTTACACCCCCTCAAAATGATGCCATTGAGCCCGCCTTTCTTCTCCCTAGGGAGATAGAAGAATGGCTCGCCGACGTGTGAGGGACCCGTATCCGGAGGAAGAAGTTCTTCAAGCCGTATCCAACCGAGGGAATTATCTTTTCGGAAATTTTGCTAATAGAATAAACTTTAGGCTAGAACTTCTTGGTTTAGACTTCTTGTGCTTTCTGACCTATTTATCTAGAATCTTAGTTTATTAGAAATTTTATGTAACTCTCTCTATTTTAATGAATGATGGTTTTACAAATTATTGGTGTTTGGATGATGATGTAATGGATAAAACACACTCGGGATGGTGAAGGATACCAAGGGAAAATTGCACCAACATCCCATGCACAAAAACAGAGCCTCCCGCAGATTTTTCTTCGTTAAAGCAAGTTCAACACGGGCCGTGTCCAACCAACACGGCCCCGTGCTGAACATTCTGCAGGAAATCGCCCAGTTCAGGTAACTGGACACGGGGCGTGTCCAGCGGACACGCCCCCGTGCCCAGGCTTCTGTTTCTTTTTCTGATTTTTGTTACTGGCAACCTGAACACGGGGCCGTGCCCGGACACCACGGGCCAGTGTCCAGATGCCCAGTAACATAAAAATTTGTTTTTAAACATACTTTTACACATTCATTCAACCTAAAAACTTATTTTTGGGACACATTGAGGACAATGTGTAATTTAAGTGTGGGGGGATGCTAAAACCTTGAATTTTGCAAGTCCTAACTACAAGCCTTACACAAAACTCTATTGGAACCGCTAAACACCCCAAATTTTTTTCAAAAAATTTTCATTTTTTCTACTTGTCTTAGTTTAATTTGGGAATTACAAGTTCTGAAAAGGTGATATTTTTACAAACTTACAACCGATAGCGTCGTAATAAAAAGAACCAACATAAGAAAATTATGAAACGGCATGACAAATCTAGTTTAAATTTGATTATATATATTTGATCACATAAAAACCCATTTCCACAAAAAGTGAGTTTTGAGCCTTTATTGAGCATACAAATACACATCTTTAAACTAAATGCTCATTTTTCGTTTCTTGTGTGAATAGCCGCTTGGTTCTTACGACTCTAGAACTTGCCACGACAATACATTCCCGGTCCTTACCAACTTAAACCCAAGTAAGTAAATGATGGAGGCATTAGGACTAACACCTTTTATTTCAACGCCATTATTTTTTTTTTTACCACCTACCCAAAATCCCCCTAGTTAACCCCTTTGAGCCTAAACCTTTTCATTTCTTAACCCAAATCAAACACCCTTTTTACCCACCAAAACCCTTTTTCATTTTAAACCCTTTATTTTAGTAACAAAGCTCGGTTTTCTTGTGACTTTAAAAAAAATGAAGTTAGCAAGAAACAAACAAAGCTCATCAAAGAAGGCTTGTTTGAATAAATGCTTCATTAAAATAAAAAGTTATAAAAATGAAAAGTCACAAAAACAAAATGTTTTACGAAAACCGACGCTTTTTACGCCTTTTGCCCTTTTCTACTAACCAATAACCCGGTTCCCTACCTTTAACCCAAGCCTAACCCTTACCCCAAAAAGTCCTCTTGATATTTACAAAGGTTTATAGTTAAAAAGGAGGAGGATTGATTCTTTGGCAAGCTTATGGTAGGAGTAAGTTCCATGCCGCTCTCGAGTGTTTCACAAAAATACATCTTCGACCGAGTGTTGAGTGATCCCCCGTTAGGTATGTGAACTTGTATATAAATGGAATTTTAAAGAGGCATGTTATGCCCTAATAAGTAATTTATCTTATGTAATGTTTTAAATAAATTATGATGAATATGATTGTAAATAAAATAAAAATAAAACCTAATAAAGAATCTTGGAATCCCGACACTCTATGACAAGCCCAAAACCTTCTCTTCTACCCATTCCATTGAGGTGTGTAAGCCACAAAATAAAGAGTTTTGCTTGAGGACAAACAAAGAATTCAAGTGTGGGGGTATTTGATGTGTGCAAAATGCAACATATAAATTACATCAAATGAGGCATAAAACTAACCCTTTTTTAGTACTAATGTTGGAAAAAGTATGCTTTTGTCTTTCTTTTGTATTTTCAGGGTTAAAAGAGCTTAAATGAACAAAATAAACAAAAATGCAGCTAAATCCAGCAATAATACAAGAAAAGGAATTAACGTGGCATGCCCGACCCCTCGACAGCATCTCCCCAAGTAAAAACAAGAGAACAGAAGGCTGAACACGCCCCGTGCTGAGCACGGGGCGTGCCCAAGTGTCTGCAGAAAAGACAAAGCTGTAGAAGCTTCTATCACCCACCACGGGGGCGTGCCCAGCGGACACGGGGCCGTGGTCAACGCAAAGATTCGCAGAATCTAGGCAAATCTTGATAGTACAGATACGCTTCTGCACACGGGGTCGTGCCTAGCGAACACGGGGGCGTGGTCAACTAATGCAGACAAACTGCATTTAATGAAGAAAGAGAAGATGGGTGGACACGGGGACGTGTCCAATGGACACGGGGCTGTGTCCGGGCTTCTGTGCAGGCTATAAATAGGGGTGCTTGGCTCACTTGCAAATCATCCCTTGGCAAACCACCTCTCTCACACTTCACCCACCCACCACCACCATCACAACCCACATCCACCACCATCATCCATCATCCATCATAGAGTGTGTGAGTAGTCTCGGGATCCAAGATTGATCGTAAGAGTTCTTGACAATCAAAGGCCATGTTTGCCTAAGTCTCTTACATCACTTGGTGAAGACATGTGTCTAGTGTAATACTTTTTATTTTTAATATTTTCGCACTTTTTATTTGGTTATGTATTAATGACTTTAATAACTAGTTTCTTATGTTGAAGGTGAATCTTCCTTATCGTTTGTCCGTGGTGTCTTGTCGTTATTTTACTGTCTATATAAAATAAAAGATTTTCACCACTCATATTTTCACGGTCTATATGGAGATATGTTGGCTACCTGGTCGGGGGTTAAGGGAACGATTTGGTAAGAGTCTTGCCTTGTTCAGTGTATAGATCCTGCAAGGACCTGGGTCAACTTTAGTAGGACCTCCTTCAATACCCACTGGTATTGGATGGCGGGGGTCCGAACTCCTTGATCCCCTCATATGTAAACTACTATTAATACTTTAACCCGGCTACTTAGGATTGTATCACTGTTGACTCAAACTACTTAGCCGAGGGTAACGTCGCCTTCAAAAGAGGGGTCTACCACAATATGCATTAATAACTTAATTAATTATCTTTCAATAATCCAACCCTTTAGGATTGTATCCTTGCTGACTCAAACTACTGGGTTGAGGGTAACGTCACCTTCAAAAGAGGATAACTAAGATAATCTTTTAAAAAGTGCAAAAGTGCGGAAATAATCAAATGTTACACTAAACACGAGTCGGATCCAAGTGATTCATCTTGTATATCTGTTTTTATTTTTATTTTTATTTTTCAACATTTTTAGTTAGTTTTATTTTTCTTGTTTAAAAACCTTTTTCTAACTTTTCATTTGATTAGACGTTGAGGATAAATCGGTACTAAAAGCTCTTGTGTCCTTGGACGACCTCGGTATCTTACCAACACTATAATACGCTCACGATGGGTGCACTTGCCCATATGTGTGTTTAGTGTTAAAGGGTCCGTCTAGTTCATGGAGTTTAAGAGAATAGAAATTGAAAACATTCTTACATTCCTGACAAAATTGTGTTTGGTTGGTAAGAGAAAGAATTAGTTTTGGAAAAGATTTGCCCACTAAGGGCATGTTTGGCTAAGCTTTTCAAACTAACTTATTGGCTTATTGACTTATCAAAAAGCCAATAAGCTCCTTATAGTGTTTGGCAAATGGAAAAGTGCTTTTAAAAATGACTTTTGATATGAATGAAAAAGAGTTTTTGAAAAGTGAGGAGATTGTGACTTCTTGTTTAGCTTATAGCTTTTCAACCAACAAATTACCAATATACCCCTTATTTTTTAACACCCCTTATGAAAGAATGTCCATTTTAGTCATTTTACATCAATAAGCTAAGCCAAGCACTTTTTAAAAAACAACTTATTGACTTATTTATTGGCTTTTCCCACCCTATAAGCTAATCCAAACACTTTTTTTAAAAACTCTTTTTCAAAAAGTCATTTTCCCAAAAATTCTTTTCCCAAAAGTCCTTTTTAACTCTAATAAGCTTAGCCAAACATGCCCTAAGGGCATGTTTTGCTAAGCTTTTCCATCCCAACTTATAACTTATTGACTTTTCTAGAAAACTAATAAGGAGAATTGGCGCAAACCCAAAAACACTTTTCAAAGTGACTTTTTATATAGAAGAAAAAGTATTTTTTGAGAAATCAAGATATTGTGATTTTTTTTAGGAGCTTATAACTTTTAAACAATGAAATTACCATATTACCCCTATGGAAAAACTGCTTGTAACTTTCCCCTACACATGCCCTTCGCGGCAACATCAGTTACACAGCCGCCAACATCGTTCAACACAGCGACAACAGTTTCCGGCTTCCATTCCACCGCTGCTTCCAGTTCCGGCCCCTGCTTCCAGTTCTGGCTTCCGGCTCCCATTTGCGGCTTTCAGTTCCGGCTCCCAGTTACGAGCAGGTATGTTATTTTTGTTGATCATTAATCTAATGTTAACTTTTGAGTTATACCAAAGTCCTTGTTCTCTTTGCCTTGTGATCCGATTTCTTCACCCAGCCAACATGACATCAGCCTAATTTTGCTATGCCCCTAACATGCATGCTTCAACTTCAATTAACAATAACAGAAAGTTGTGACAAGACATACAGATCAAATCACTGTTTAATCTGAGCCGCATAATGTCTGTTTAATATGTTCACTGTTTAATCTGAGCCGCATAATGTCTGATTAGATTAGGAATGTTGATCTTGTATATGTATCAAATAATGGATGCATACCACACAAAAGAATGTCCATTTAGTCATTTTACAGGAATAAGCTAAGCCAAACATTTTTTAAAAAACAACTTATTGACTTATTGGTTTTTCCACCCTATAAGCTAATTCAAACATTTTAAAAAAAAAAAAATTTCAAAAATTCATAAGTCAATAAGTCCTTATCACAAAAAGTACTTTTTGAGTTGAATAAGCCTAGCCAAAGAAGCTCTTAATGGAATTCAACTTTCCTTCCTATAACTTATTGAATTCAAATACATTCTATTGGAATGTTCAAACATCACCAAAAAGCATCTGAAAGCTTCATTTGTATAATTGTAAATGAAAAACGACGAAACCATAATAGTTTTTCTTTTGGATTTTCCTATTAGTAACTGCAACCGCTGAAATTAACTTTTATCCTCTTCAACCCAAAAGCCTATGGAAGTATATGATCAAACTTTTTTAGTGTTTAGTTTTTCTATTGGGACGAGGACAAAGACCAACATGTTGATAACTGGTACCTTTTTGTAGTAGCCTTTAATATTTGAGAAAATTACCATTCTAGCCAAGAATAAAGTCAAATTACCAATTTAGCCAAGTGATGCGTCTTTGGAAGGCCCCTTAAGGTTTGGGATGCGTCTTTGGAAGGCCCCTTAAGATTTGTATATTTTAATCCAAATTATTTGTTTACAAAAAAAAAAAAATCGTACTTTTATTGTAGCGACGCATTAGATAGGTTCCAAACTCATCAAAACATGTGCCAAACTCATCCCAAGATGCGTCTATATTCCCTAAAAAATTGTGCCAAACTCATTAGGTAGGTTCCAAACTCATCAAAACATGTGCCAAACTCATTAGATAGATTTCTGCATTATTTAAAAGCACGTGTCAGCATTTTACTGGCGGACGCATCCCAAACCTTAAGGGACCTTCCAAAGACGCATCACTTGGCTAAATTGGTAATTTGACTTTATTCTTGGCTAGAATAGTAATTTTCTCTTAATATTTTTAGTACCAACCAAACATCATAAAGTTTTACAATAGAATCAATTCAATTTCCTACAAACGCCAATTCATTCGGTGCAAAGATGAATAATATAGAATTATTTGTGTAATATAGCAGTGTCAGCGTTACCATTAAAAAAATAAAATAAATAACTAAACACGTGATAAATTAGTTTAAGAGAGATGAGCCACAATGATGAGAAGCAGAACCCTTTGTATATCTTCACTCATTTCATTTCTTACTAACGCCATTCGTCCAAAGAAATCAAGAACCATATTAAAAGTAACATATCAATTAGAGATTCTCCATTAGTTCAAAAACATTTCATTGCCCTGTAAGCAGTAGCGGATCTTGCCCGTTGAACATGCCAGGGCCGAAAGACACGAGCACTAAAAAAAGCCCGGACAAGCCCGGGCCAAACATAGTATATATAAAAAATTTCGATTGAAATACGGAAAATTAGCACTACGCCCGAAAAACTTGTCCGGGCCGTGGCCCTGCCACGGCTCTTCTAAGAACCGCCCCTGCCTGTAAGCCCCTCCTCCGTACGCCGTAGCAGTGGCAGACCCGGGAATTATTTTCTTGGGGTGCGAACAAAGGGTTCAATCAAATTTTCAAGGGGTGCAGTCGGGATTTTTACCTCGAAAATACACTAAATTCTTTTTTTCAAGGGGGCGCCCGCCCACCCAAGCCAAAACTTGGGTCAGTCCTTGCTCCGTAGTGGGGCGGTATATACCGCCGGAATCCGCCATGGCCCCCATAGCGCCCGGCCACACCACTACGGCCGACACTATGGGTTAAAATTTTTGATGTCGGGTGAAAATTATAACTCGACAATTGTGGAAAGTTTCTGAACCATTCTTTGAGGCAAACCCAATTTACTAACAGCAAGCTCACCATCACCACTACCACCATTTTTTATGTCGGGTGAAAATTGTTGTGGTGGTGAAGATTGAAGAAGGTGAGTGAGGAGATGAAGATGATGGGGGATAAGGTGAGTGAGAATTTTGTTTATAAATTTAGAAATTAATTAAAAAATAGAAAATTAATAATTGAGTAATGATGTGGTATGAAGTTATGACTAGGGGTGTTCATCGGGTTTTTTCTTCAGGTTTCGGGTTTTTCGGGTCGGGTTTTTCAGGTTTTTATCTAGGAAAAATTAACCCGATAACCGATCAATTTAAAGTTCGGGTTAGTCGGTTTTGGGTTATTCGGGTTCGGGTTAGTTCGGGTCGGGTTGTTCGGTTTTCGGGTTTAGATGTAAAATGAAAAATTAATGTTTTTTTACAAGATATCATCAAAATTTATATTGCTACTTTAAAAATACCATCAAAGTTCAAAAATTATTTGACAATATGTTATTATAATATTTAAAAGTCCCAAAACTTAACGTTTCATATATTAAAGACTCCAAATCAAAACACTTCTATAAGAAAAAAAACAATAAATGTTCAGGTTTTTTTTTCGGGTTTCGTGTTTCGGGTTTTTGGTAGGGAAAAAGTGACCCGATAATCGAACCATTTAAAGTTCAGGTTGGTCGGGTTCGGGTTTCTCAGGTTCGGATTTTTCAGATATTTGCTAAATCGGGTTCGGGTGGCTTTGAATTCGGGTCGGGTTTCGGGTTTTGGATAAAAATGAACAGCCCTAGGTATGACTAAACCAACTTGTGATATAAGACTATGTGTAGGGGGAGGGGAAGATAATGCCCCAACCCTTCGGCGTTTTGCACTATGTGACGGTCCAGTCAGCATGTGAGCATTATGGGGCGGGTTTTTTTTTTTTTTTTTTTTTTTTTTTTTTTCTAAAATGGATATAGTGGTATAATGCCCCATAATGCACCAACAATGATTACCCAATTATTATTTTTTTCAAATTAAAACTAATAAAATTTCATTAAATAAAAAAAATACATTGCTAAAATAAAAATAAAAAACCGAAAAAAACTAATAAAAAATTACATTTCTAGATAAAAAAAACTAATAATCGAAAGTCCGTATTTGTCACGAATTTGTTGTCGACGCATTTCCGCTAGAATCAACGCGTCGCCTACGAGGCGATCGATCGGTTTAGACAAAAAAAATCTCTGTCTTTCTCCATTTGCTTCGATTCTTGTATCGCGACAAATTTTTTGTTTTCGGCGATTCTTTCTTGCATAGTCTCTAAACGCCTATGACCGAGGTCTCGAATGTCTTGTAAGCGTCGGTTCATCTCTTCGAAATCTTCCTTCATTTCGAAATTAGCCGAAGACGACCCCGCCTTTTTTCCCACTTCTTCTACCGGGCGATCGTTCCAACTCCAAATCCTCGTCGTCCTCCAAATTAATGTTTAAGTCGACGTTACGAGCATCAGAAGTGGGTGTCTCCGGGTCAACCGAGGATGATGTTTTGGACCGTTTTGCTTTACGTCTACCACTAGACGTCATGGTCGGTACGTTAGACCATTTGGGACTTCCGCGTAAAAGCTCCCAACATCTCAAGTATGTGAAAATGCCTCTCGTTTGGTTGTACTCTTCCAACGCTCTTGTTAAAATACCCGCATCGTTTTGTCCGCTACCCCAGTTGTCCCTCGGGCGTTGGAAGACTTCTTGGAACTGATGACATTTTTGGTTTATATCGGTCCATTTACTAGATATCGAATCTTTGTCCCGATACTCATCTTTACCCATCGCTTTAAAAAAAGTTTCACGAATTTTATTCCAAAAAATTGGTGAAGTTTGATAGTTTGCTACAAAAAATATAATGTTATATTCTTAAAAAAAATAAACGCTTACGAATTATTTAAAAAAATAAAACAAATATATTTTTAAAACGCTTACCAACTTCAGGGTCCTCCGATATGTCGAGCCACGCCCGTGCTAACGCGTATTGCTCGTCTTTTGTCCAAGCTAGGTAGGTTCCCTTTCGACGTGGAGCGTTAGGTTCCTTTTATATTTGACCGTTTACCACGTTGAGATGCCTCGGCAACGGGCTCGGGTTGTGTCTCTGGTATCGTTTCTACGTCGGGTTCGGTTCCTTTGGTGGACGGTTACGAACCGCCCATGGATGCAAAGCCTTGTGAACCGTGAAAGAACGGTTGCGAATTGCCCGTACCTAGTATTTGTGCGTACACAAACATACTTGGGTCCATCTCTTGAAAATTGAAGCTTGGTTGCGGTTGGGTGGTGTTCAGGCGATATGTAGTGGGGTTACCGGGTCTAAACGGAACACCGAAAGGGGGTCGGAAGCAGGGGCGGATTCAGGCTGGTTCACCGGGTTCCCGGGAACCCAGTCGATTTGGAAAATAAACGTTTTTTTGTAGTGTAAACCTTGTATGATTTGGAAAAAAATGTTTTTTTGTAGTGTAAACCTTGTATGATTTGGAAAAAGGAACCCAGTGAAAAAACTGGCTGGATCCGCCACTAGTCGGAAGGGATTCATGATGTAATTTTTTTTTATAAAATTTGAAGTAGTATAGAAGAGAGTAGGGTAAAGTTTATAAAGAATAAGTGAAAAGTGGGGTGTTATATAGGTAAAAAAGTGGAATAAAAAAAGTAAAAGTTTTTGTTGATACCGTTGAAGCAACGGTTGGATTTTGAAAAGGTGCGAAAGTTTGGTGTTTTAAAAAGAACGCTTATCGTTTTTTTTTGAAAAAAATGCCTAGGGGGCGGGTGCTCGGCGTGGTTGGGCGGTTTTTTTTGGGGAAAAACGCCAAACCTCCCCCCCCCCCCCACTATGGGTGGTCTAAAGCCCTCATCTTGTACTTTTCGTCACTTGTCGCATAACGCCCCCTAAGACCATGTGTAGTGGGAGGGGGAAAACCAATGAGCGTTTTGCGTCATGTGGCAGTACAGTCAGCATGTGGACATTGTGAGACATTATATTAATAGGGGTGTAGTGGGGATGTAAGGCATTATGTTAAAATGAGTGTAATAGAATTAAATAAAAAAACCATCAAAAAATACTATTGACTAAACAAAATGAAGAAGGCATTTTATAAAGCACGCTTCAGGATTTAAAAAAAACGCCGAGGGGACGGTTTACAAGCGTGATTGGGCTTTTTTTGGGGAAAAACGCTAAAAACCCTACTATGGGTGGTTTAAAAGGTTTTATGACTACACATGGCCTAAATAATGGCAATATTATCTTATAAAACCAATTAAATTTATACAAAATAATGTCGATTACTTGTATATCTATACTATATAATAAAAGAAACCAATAAAAGGACACTTGTCATTATTCTAGACCATCCTTAATTATAGATAATTATACATATATTAAAAAACAAACCTAATGAATAGTAGCTGTCACATCATAATGAATAGTAAACTTTTCTTAGACTAAAGGGTATGGGGGCCGGCTAGGACCGGCGCCGGTCCCCCACACCGCCCCCCTGAGGATCGGCTCGGCCCAAACGGTTCCCCACAGCCGGGTTAGACGGGGCCCCACTTGAAGATTATAGCCGTTGGAACGGCTCTTTTATATAAAAAAAAAAAAAATTTCCTTTTTCAATTTAAATACCCTCTATCTCATCAATTTTTATACAATTATATCCTATTCTACTCCCATTCTTCTCCAATTCTCTTCCTTTTTTTTATAAAAAACACTCCATATTTTTTATACCTTTTTCTCTAATCATGCATCCTTTCAACCCAAACAACCCCAACCCGAATAATCACAACCCGAACCAACCTAACTTTTTTTCGACTCCCGCTTACACTCCGAATATGGATCATTCGTGGGGGGCTCCACAATTTTCTTTTTCGGGTTTCCAACAAACACCCAACGCATTCTCACAAATGTCTCAAGTTCAACAACTCCAACAATACCAAGCACTACAACAAATCATGCAACACAACTCGTTTGAACAACTCCAATCGCAACCGCCAACTTCCCAACCGGTTCTACTTGACGATGATGATGATGAAGAAGTCGTCCCCGAATCGCCACCGCAAGAGCTCAACCGAAAAAAAAAACAAGGGGAAGGGGAAGAAGGTTGAAAACGTACTCGAAACCGCGCCAAAAAGCGGTTCGAGAGCAAAGGGGAGACCTTGGACGAAAGTAGAGGAGGAGGCGCTAGCAATGGCGTTTGCTAAGTCCTCTACTTGCCCGATAGTCGGTATGAACCAAAGTTTAAATTTTTAATTTAAATTTTAAAAGTTTTTATTTTTTATTTTTACTAATGCATTATTTTTTAAAATTTAGGAAACAATCAAACGGGTACTAGTTTTTGGAAGAAGACAACGGCTAGATTTCACGAGATTATGGAGCATGGCTCGGATCGTGATATAGAAGCCGTCTCGGGCAAGTGGCGTAAAATGAGCAAGATCATCAATAACTTTAACGCAATTTATAACCAAATTTACACTTGTCCTCCTAGCGGGAGTAACGAGGCGGACATTCTCAACCTTGCTATCGCTAAGTGGGACTCTCAAAATTCAAAGCCTTTCCCGCACTTCGAGTGGAGGGGGCGGCTCGGGTGGAGGGGGCGGCTCGAAGGCATCGGCGAAAATGGACGACTTGATAAACGAATTCCGTTCGTTCAAAGAGTTCGCGACCGAAAAATACACTCACAAGAAAACCGTGTCGGCCGACTATGCTCGAGCGGAGGATTTTAGGATTATGAGGTTGGATCTCGACTCGGTTCCGGAGGATGAACGCGAGGTTTATCGGAGGATGAAAGAAGAGGTGAAGAAAAAATGGACGTCGTAGGTTGTTTAGTTTTTTAATCGTATCGTAATTTTTTTTGTTTTTTATGTTTTTAGGAAATGTAATTTTTTTTTATTTTTCGGAAATGTTTTTTTATTTTTAGGAAATGTAATTTTTTTTATGTTATGAAATGACTTTATTTATGTTGTTTTATGTTGTATTTTTTAACTTTTATAAATTTTATATTAAGTTAATAAAAAAACACTTAGAAAATTATAAAATAATGAAGTGGGGTAGCCCCATCCTCCATCCCCTCAAATGTGAAGGAGGCCCATCCCCCACGAGCCGGGGATGAGCCTCACCATACCCTTTAGTCTTATTGGTTGTCTTCTTTCCTAACTCCTCGATAATGTTATTATATATACATGTTTTATATCACAATTTCATATACTTGGTCATTTGGTAAAGTGGTTTGTATAGCCTCCTTCAATGCAAAAGGTGTAAGTTTGATCCCCCTCTTTTTCACCTCCCTTTTTTTCAGGCCATGGAAGAAGTTTCAAAGTCAGCAAGGAGGGAGAAGCCGATAAAACCCAATAAATAAATAAATAAATTAACAACCCCTTTTGTTTTCACCCATATTTATTTATTTTATAGTTTATACAAAAAAAAAAAAAAAGTACTGTAGCATTCTTTCAGAATTACTACAGGGAAAGACTCACAATTAGTGACACCAACTATGCTACTGCTACTAATGTATACAGTAGTTTTATTATATAATAATAATAATTATTATTATTTTCTTTACTTTCTTAGTTTGATAAACTTGGTGTCAACCAATACTGGTATCGAAAATACAGGTACGGTCCGGTTCATTATCGGTACATGAAGGTAAAAAACGGCACCAGCCTGATACAGAAAACGCCAAAAGTCGGTACCGTATTGAGTTTGAAAATCTTTTTGTTCGGGAAATTCGGTACTGCTAAACGGTACCATTTGCTCATCCCTAATCACGTGTGCCGTACAAAGAACAACGGTATCGTACAACTTTTTTCTGGTTGATTTTCTTCAACTTTTAGTGATTTCTTTTTTTTGTTTCAGGGGTAGGGATGAGCTCGGTGGCAACCGATACCGAAAATACCAGTTACGGTACCGGCATATGAAGGTAAAAATCGGTAGCGAACCGGTACTAGGAATGACAAAAGTCGGTACCGAATTGGTACTTAGGATCCTTCGGTTTGGGAAATTCGGTACCGGTACCCAGTATTATTTGCTCATCTCTGACAACGAGTTTTATACGAACAACATCATTAACATACAACTTTTTTTGTTGATTTTCTTTCGATTATTTTTTACTGTTTTTTACATTTTCTTTTTATTCTTGTTAGTGGTTCCGCGTGCAACGCGCTCGTAGTGATTTCAAAACACATGTAAACCCAGACTAAATAACAAAAGAAGTTCGCCGCAACGCGGCTAGCGTGATAAACCTAGTTATTATTTAATTTAAATTATTAATTTTTATATATGTTTCAAACATTTAAGAAATTACGGATAAAGTTCAAAAACTATTAAATTTTAAAGTTATATAATTTAATAATTACTGATAATTTATACTTATCTGATTAATTTAAATTTAAATATTATTTTGTAGCTATAAGTTTATCTATTTAGCTATTTGCTATATGCCTAATCTGGACATTTCAACATTTTTTAGAACTAATAAATTAAGACCACTATTATTTAAATAAAACATGGGTTATTAAATGTATGTTCACATGACTGTTAAAACTCGTGAGAAAGTCGATGATAAAGGTGGCCTTCTAATCGATGGTTCAAATGATTTTATATTTGTAATTTTGATAATACATGACACAAAATTTTGTTTGGATATCAGAAACGCGTCTTAAAAATATCGTTTTTTAATTGTTAAATCTTTGTTATTAACTATTTGATTTTTTATTTACTTAACCCGTGTAATACACGGGGTTATAACTTAGTATATATATATTTACTATCAGTTGTAAAACAAATAAGCAAGAATACACAATAAATAAACAAGTCAATATTAATCATCTCAAGTAGATGACAATATGTTTACGTTCTTTTTCAAATTTGGACTTTTTAAACTTTATTATTATTCTTTTTCAAATTTAGAGATATAAGGGGTGTTTGGTTTAGCTTTTTGAAACATCTTACTGAGTTATTGGATAAGTTAAAAGAATTTTTTGAAACAACTTTTTTAATGTCATTTTGAAAATGAGTTAATTACACCGTTAGTCCTTATGATTTATTAAAAGTAACAACCTTAGGTACTAATAGTTTAAAATAACAATCTAAGGTTTTAACTTTTGATTTTGTAACATACTAGGGCCTTAAGGCTAACGGATGTTAAATACTAACTAAAAACTTAGAGTATTTTTGTCAATTAAGAACTTAGTACCCAACCTTGTTACTTTGGAGAAACCACAGGGACTAACCCCACAACTAACTCTGATAGTATTTAAAACACAAAATTTATTTTTTCTCATTTTCTTTAACTAAGTTATTTTTTATTATTTAACTAAAAATATAAAAAATGAGGACAAACCAAAGCACGCTAATTTATAAAATCCAAAATGGTCAATATGAGTTATAAATAAACTTCTCAAAAACCATGAAATAAGTCACTTTTAATTCTAAGCCTTTTTACACATAATTCAATTTTAGTAAAAAAAATAATTAACGTTTATAATCCATCAAGAACTGAATTCAAAAGTTGCACATGGTAGATCAATATAAAGTTTAGTTTGAAGTTGGTCATCAAGCAATAAAACAAATATGAAGTTTATATCGATCATATACCCGTCCAATCATCACAATTTAGTTTGAACTAAATTTCTATAAAGTTTAGCATATCTTTATTCTCATCCATTCATCACTTTATATCCATCAAGAACTAAATTCTCATGTGCATGGTGGTCACTAAAAAATGGTTGGATGGTTCCACGACACGATGCCGATGGTGGTTCAACGACACGGTGTCGATGGTGGTTCCATGGTACGGTTGAGGTACGACATGATGATGCGGCGGTGTTGGGTGGTGCAATAATTCGGTGGTGCGACGGTTGGATGCTACGTTGGGTGACGATTGGTTGGTGCGATGGTTCGATGGCACGGTAGTGGTTCAACGGTTAGGTGGTGGTGCGACAGTACAGAATGATCACAATATGTATCTATTTTTTATTTGATTAACTTTATTTTTCTCTTTTATTAAATAAATTATGTCAACATATTTAATAAAAATAAAAAATAAATGTGACCTAAGATAGTTTACCTCCCATTCAGGTTAATTATATAGGATTAGCAAATAAAATAAACTTTAATGAGTTAATAAGAATAATTTTTTTATGAGTGACCTAATTGAAACACTCCTAAAACTTGGTTATCATTTTGTGAAATATTTGCGTTAATTTACTTGTAAGATAATTACTGAAGTGGCTTCAAATTAGCTTTAATACGTCAATTACGTATAATTATTTAAAGGCAAATTGGATTTAAATAATCTCAACTTTCTCAATTTGGCCGATAATAATCCTAACTCAGTTATTGGCCGATAATAATCCGAACTGGTCCACTTTTGGCTGATAATAGTCCGCCGTTAAAAATAGATTGACGGAGTTAAGTTTTTTTTTCCGAGTTACAAACTGATGTTTTATAGATTTTGATCAGAACGAGGACACGAGTTGATTTATGTAAAACTTACATCGAAACGATGTTTCAAACGACTTGATTTTTGTTAATTGGAAGTTTAAACACCCGAATTGAAGCACCGTTTTCGTCGTTTGGGGCAGTATTTCGAGGTAAATTTTACATCAATCAACTTGTATCCTCGTTCTAATCAAATGTCACACCCCAACCGATGGCGGAAACATCAGAATGAGACAATAATTATTAAATCAAAATCTCATAAATGCTAAATGTCATACATCGTTCAATCAAAACAAATCATGCTCAAGTTGTATCAAACATGAAACATAATTCAAACATTGTTCTATTACCAAGGTGTGTTTTTAAGTCCACCCTAAACTGGTTTCTTCAGTGTCATCGTCTATCAACCTGCAACATGTATTAAAATAATGATCAACAAATATGTTGGCGAGTATACAAGTTTGAATATATAGCATAATATGGAAATGTTTTAATTGTACTCATATCCAACATGACAAGTTACTAATATGCTATACGGGTGTAAGCTATATGTCAAACCAAAGTTTAACGCAATCGTGTTTACCCAACATCGTCAAAACGAAGAGGGTGTAATGTGTTTTACTTAACAATATCACAAGTATACGGACGGGGCGTTAATCCTATAGCGCTATAATTGTTAAGGTAGGCTTGCAAAGTTAATGAGCATATAGACACAATGTAAATAGAGCATATGAGATTAACAAGTATAACAAGTTTCATGTTTAATAGTGGATTGAGTGTGATTGAATAAACAAGTATCATAGTGTTGCGTGATTTTGTATAATATACATGTTGTACCCAAAGTGATTAAAATGAAAACGGGATCGAGTATACTCACAGTTTTGCATAGGGTTCCATGAAAACCGAGAGCTGAGTTGGCGAGGTTTGGAACCCTGAAGTTACCCTGAAATGGGTAAACAGAAGTGTAAGTACTCTGATGTGAAAGAGGTTCGGATCGGATTGCAAAATACGAGAAAAGTACGAAACAAAACGAGTAACAGACCCTTTCGTACGAATGAGTGTTCCCTTTCGAACGATTTGGATTGTTTAAAACGCATAAAGCTTAGTCATGAACTGATTTTTAAGTAAACAGTAAAGTAGTTGTTAAACAAATCGAAAACATGAAGTAAAATGGTCAAACAGCCAAGTGAGGACAACCCAGGTGTGCCAACACGACATAGAAAGAGTGAACTAAGTGTCAGAGGCTGGGGGGGGGGGGTTAACTCACTTTGTGACTAGTAAACTGTTTGGGGTTCATCACTGGTGAACTGATGTAAAACAAAAATGAAATCGAAAACATTATATACGTAAAATGTCCCTTTCGTATGAACGGGCAATGCCCTTTCGTACGAATGGGCATGCTCACTCGGACGACTGTGACTGTTTTGTCTCAAAACATATGTTAGATCCATTCAAAATAGATCATTTCTTGGTGGAAATTAACCCTAATGCAAACCCTTGACTATAAAATGAGTTGAGGGTCTGATGGGTTCCAGATTCCGTCAAGATGGTTTAAAAAATTAGAACAAATACATGAACAAGTTGTAAAATGTTTAGAGTTTATGAATTTTGATTCGAATCTCGTATATGTGATGCTCCAACAGTAGTTTGCCCAAGCAAACTAGTGGAAACCATCTCTGAGATGTGTTGAATTAAGGGGTTTTGCAAAAAGTGTTTTTAAGAAATCAAGCAATGATGTAAGAATCATGTTAAAGCAATGAAAAGATGAAAGAATACATGCAAAAAACTTTTGATCGCGTGCAAGAAGGTTCAGAGCGTTTGGAGGAGACTGAGTGGAGTGAGCAAAGAAAGGAGTGAAGTAGTACACCTGTTTATAGGTGTAGGGTGAAATTAGGGTTTCTGACAAGTTCAGACGAGATTGACGTAGGGACGAGAGGGTCTCCCCGATGTTCATGCCTGATTAAATTATATGTTTTAACTGGTTTCACGTGTAACGAGCATGAATGTGTATTATGAAACATGTATAATATAGTGTTTAAAATGTCGATTGTGAGTATAAGCATGCACACAAGTTTAACGTGAATAACATGAATATGAATAAAATACTTGGTTTTCATTATGATCAATTGTCTCGGATTACAGAATGAAACGAGATAGAATACGACATGAGTACAAGTTTCTAAAAATAGAATGTACAACAATACTTGCTAAATCGGGAAAGTACAAAAGTGCGACGCGTTACATCAAAAGCCCTAAAACATCAGTTTGTAATTCGGAAAAATACTTAACTCTGTTAAGCTATATTTAACGCAGACTATTATCGGTCAAAAGTGGACCAGTTTGGATTATTATCGGCCAATAACTGAGTTGGGATTATTATCGGCCAAATTGAGAAAGCTTGGATTATTTAAATTCAATTTGCCTTATTTAAAAAATGGTTTACATACATAATTAAAAAGGTTTAATTAAATAATAAGAGAAAAAAGAAAAAATGTGTTTTATATATTACAAGAGTTAATTTTGTGGTTAGTCTCTGTGGTTTCTTCAAAGTTCAAGGTTGGGTACTAAGTTATGAGTTAATTTTTAATGGCCGTTAGCCTTAAGGCCCTAGGATGTTACAAAATCAAAAATTAAAACCTTATATTGTTACTTTAAACTATTAGTGCCTGAGTTTGTTACTTTCCATAAACCACAGGGACTAACAGTGTAATTAACTCTTTTGAAAAGCTAGGAAACCTTGCTTTTTGAAACTCCTTTTAACTTCTCATGAAATATTACATTTCCTCATCTTATAAGCTCATCAAAATACTTTTTTTAAAAACTCATTTTAGATAAATTATAAGTGAATAAGTTTTTTTTTTTTTCCAAAAAGTTTTTTTAAATTAAATATTCCTAGACACCCCGTAATATATTTTTGAGAGACCACAAACACAAAATAAAAGGATAAGATTGCATATGATAATTCCTGATGATTCAAGTCAAACGGCCTCCTGGTAAGAGAAATGGAATATGAGATCAAAACAAGAAAAGGTGTGGGTTTGACCAACGACAACATATCTAAAACCTTCAAGAATCAGATATCAACTTGTTGATTTCAGGTAATTCTTTTCCAAGTACTTTTGGGCTATTTCTAGTTATAAGTCGGGATTATTGTGGCTTAAACGACTCTGCTCTTGACCACCCAATAGTTAGAGGTGTACCAGAAAACCGGTTTGGGCCCGATGAACTGCTTTTCAACCCAGCCCGATCCCAAACAAAAATTGGTTTGGGCCCGACCCAACCCGGCGGTTTGGCATAGGTTTTGGACTTTCGTGTTGAGAATCAGTTCCAACCGGATTCGATTGGTCCCAATCCAAAGAAAAACCGAAAAACCGGTTTTAATGCTCCAAACTGGTTTGAACCCGATTCAAATTGGTTTGAGTGGATTGGTTTTTCAACCCTTAAATTGGTTTATAATCCGAAACGGTTTGGCCCATTTAAAAAAAGGGGTTCGGTTTGGGCCCAAACCTGTTTTTGTACACCTCTGCCAATGCTATTAAATCTGATGGTAAAAAGCTTTACAATTCATATCGTCAAGTCAATGGGTGAACCAGTGATCTGCTAGAATATCTGAATTAGCTGACTGTAGTTAGTCTCCAGCTAAAGAATCTATGAATAATCCCTTGTTTATTGTTTGTTTCTCCAAATTTATGCTAATAAAGCATACAAATCTAGAAATGCTTTTGCAAATCTTCACTTTTTATCTGTATAATTAACACCTTATATGTTTTTCCTTTGCCATGATTTTCGTAACAGCATAGATGTGATTTGATACAAATTCTCAAGCATATCTTCAATGGCATCTTCTTCAACTTTATGCACTCACAAGAGCTATAAGTATGATGTCTTTTTAAGCTTTAGTGGTGAAGACACCCGTAGGACCTTCATTGATCATCTTTATGTTGCTCTTCAGCAACAAGGCATTCACACTTTCAAAGACGATGAGAAACTTCAGAAAGGAAAAAGTATCAATGAGGAGATCCTAGAATCCATTGAAAACTCGAGAATCTACATCATTGTTTTTTCTAAGAACTATGCATCTTCATCATGGTGCTTAAACGAGCTTGTCAAGATTATGGAGTGTCAAGGGACGAATGAGCAAACTGCTTATCCCGTGTTTTATGATGTGGATCCATCTGAAGTGCGTAATCAGCTTGGGGCAGTTGGTGAAGGTCTTGTCATACATAAAAATGGAAACGTTGAGAAATGGAAACAGGCTCTGAAAGGAGCAGCCAACCTATCCGGATGGGATTTGAGGAAGACTGCAGATGGGTAATTTCTTCATCGCATCCTGCTATTTTGTTTCCTTTTGATTCTTTTCAAAAGATGCAATATGATATATATGCATATGTTATTAGTTCTTACTAGTATATATGTTATAGACATGACAATTATTGTTCATGCCTGTTCTTGAGCCTAACTGAATCTTCTTTGAACTACAGGCATGAAGCTAAAGTCATCAAGTTAATTATTGAGCGCGTTGCCTTGGAGCTACGTTTTATAAATATGAATGTTGATAAAAATTTAATAGGCATGGAACAAAGGATGCAAGATCTCGAGTCAGTTTTAGAGATTGGTTCGAATGATGTCCGGATGATAGGGATCAAGGGAATGGGAGGTGCTGGAAAGACAACTTTGGCAAGAGCTATTGTTGATAAAGTATCTTTTCATTTTGAAGCTAAAAGCTTTATCGAGAATGTCAGGGAAGTTTCAAAAGCATCTTTGTCCGGTTTGTTGTCGTTGCAAAGACAAGTCCTTTCAGATTTGCTAAAGGACCAAGGCAACATCATAAGTAGTGTTCATGATGGGAGAAACATGATGAAAAAGATGATGTGCAGTAGAAAGGTTCTTGTTGTTCTAGACGATGTGGATCATAGAGAACAGCTTGAAGCATTAGCTGGTGAACCTGGTTGGTTTAAGCCGGGAAGTAGAATCATCATTACAACAAGAGATGAACAAGTGCTTATAGCGCACAGAGTGAAACTGATTTGGGATGTCAATCTATTATCAGATGAGGAAGCGATTAGACTCTTTAGCAAACATGCATTTGGGAGAGATCTTCCAATTGAAAGGTATGAAATACAATCACTCGAAGTCGTACGCTATGCTGCCGGTCTTCCCTTGACAATCAAAGTTTTGGGTTCATTTCTATGTGGTAAAGAAGAGCTTGAATGGATGGATGCGCTAAAAAGACTAAAAACAATTCCTTTTAAGGAGACCCTGGATAAAATAGAATTAAGTTATATTAGCTTGGAGGATGATTACAAGGAAATATTCCTAGATGTTGCATGCTTCTTAAAGGGGTGGGAAAAAGACAAAGCGATCGAACTACTTGAAAGTTGTGGATTCCATGGTAGAAATGGGTTAAGAGTTCTTGAGCGCAAATCTCTAATCACAACTACTAAAGCATTTGATGTAGAGTTCTTAGATATACATCACCATATAGAAGAAATGGGTAAGAATATTGTACGTCGCCTACACCCGGATGAGCCAAATATGCATAGCCGCTTGTGGGTTCAGGAGGAAATTGAAGATGTATTGGCTAATAACTTGGTAAGAATCCGTTGATATTATGCTAAAACATTTTTCATTAGTTATGACACAAGTTTTATGCTCGTTTTTCTTGAATCCCAGGGTACCGAATCGGCAAGATGTATGGATATGAAACTCACCCCTGAGATTGTTGTAGAAGGTCTTAGAAACATGAAGAAACTCAGATGCCTTATTATAGATTATAAAAATTACAATAATGATTTTGTTGACCATGTGAAGATTGATGATGGTAACCAATACTTACCGAATACATTACGATATCTAAATTGGTTTCGTTACCCTCATTGGCGTTTACCTAAAACATTTCAAGGAGATAATCTTGTTGCACTTGAAATGCATGATAGCAGAATCGAACTACTTTGGGAAGGGGGAAAGGTTAGATGCTCAATTCATTTTTTTGTATGCTTTGCTATAATCTTATATATACATCCATTTGTCAATTATTACAACATTATTTACTTCTTTTTTTGTGCGTGTATGATAGGTTCTTAAGAAGCTCAAATTCCTTGAACTCCGTCGTTCAAAGTTGAGGACCTTAGACCTTGGTCTGATTCCAAATCTCGAGAGGTTAGATCTTTTAGGATGTTATCATCTAATGGAACTGCATGTCCCCATAGGGTGTCTTAAAAGGCTTGTCTACTTAAACTTACGTTGGTGCAGAAGATTAAAATCTTTTTCATTTATCAAGCACTTGGAATTGCTTGAATTTCTTAATCTCGGTTATTTGTCACTGAGGGAGTTCCCAGATATAATCACTAGACACTCAAATAATAGTTTGCTAGAGCTTGATTTTTCATCAAACAATGTAGAGGAACTACCCTCGTCAATCGGAAATTTTCATAAGCTTGTTTCTTTAAAACTCAGTGGTTGCAAAAAACTAAGAAGTCTTCCGGAATGCATTCTTAGTTTGCGACGTTTAAGAAACCTTCTCCTTGATGCGTGTTCTATTGAGGAATTTCCCAAGGGGTCAGGTCAATTGGAATGTCTAGAGTTTCTAGATTTATCGAATACATGTATTAAACATCTCCCTGGTAGCATTTGTACCTTAAAACATCTCAAAATTCTCCGTTTGCGATCGTGTGTGATCCTTGATAAGTTACCTGATGATCTTGGCCAACTAGAATCTTTGGAGGAATTATATATATCATGTTGCAAGATTAAAGAGATTCCGAGAAGCATCTGTATGTTGAAACATCTTAAAACTCTTGCTCTTGAAGATTGTGGAATTCTTAAGTTACCAGAGGGTTTTAGCCAACTAAAATCACTGAAGAAACTAAGTCTAAGAGGTTCCAAGATAACAGAGATTCCAGACATTGTTTGCAAGTTGAATAATCTCAAAGAGCTTGACCTTTATGCATGCTCTGAACTTGAGAACCTACCCGAGAACCTAGGAGATTTAGAATCTTTAGAAATGTTGGATGTACAAGGTACAAGCATAAGTCGTCTTCCACAGAGTGTTTCTTTGTTAAAAGGTCTGGAAATTGTTGGATTTGAATCAAATGATTAGTCTTCAAGTCTAAAAAACACCATAGAATGACACGTGCACCGTTATTGAAGGTCTTTTTTTTGTTTTAAGTCTAAGAGGTTCCAAAATAGAGAGAGATTCGAGACATCGTTTGCAAGTTTATATATGTAAAGTCAGTAATTACAAACCGATAGCATGAGACGGAATGTAGCATAGTCAGTCTCTGTTTATTTGGTTATCTTTCTTGTGTTTCTTATATATAGTTTACATACAAGAGGTTTTAATAAGAAATGAACATGTAGTTCATATATTCTATGACAATATTGTAATGACTTGTACCTCATGCACATAAATTTGTACCTTATTCATATTTATCAGTTTTAGTTGTAAAGAAATTGGCACCAAGCTATATCAGCTATTTTTTCAGTCTGTCTATGCTTAGATGTTGATATGTGAAGTCAATTTGTTTTATCCTATAGAGTGGGATAGTCATCTAAACTATAGGCAGTCAATCCAACATAGCAAAAGTATATATCTTTCAAGACGAAACAAAAGAACAAATTGCCATGAAAATCATTTTTCTCATGGCAATGCTTTAATTACTCAACGTTAACAATAAATCAATAATAAAGACATAAATATGCAAATAAGTCAGACATTCTTAGATCAAGCAAAAATATATCTCTATAAAAAGAAATTGCAGTTTTAACCCGTTTAGTATGAACAAGCTGATCCGGTTAGTGTTTTATCTCAAACAGGTCAAATAAAAAGAAATTGCAGTTTTAACGCTTTTAGTATGAACGAGCTGATCCGGTTAGTGTTTTGCCTCAAACTGGTTTAAAAAAGAAAATTATTTTATCTCAAACGGGTCAAATAAAAAAAATTGCAGTTTTAACCCGTTTAGTATAGATGAGCTGATCCGAGTAAACGGGTTAAAAAGTAAGTTACAGTTTCAACCCTGTCCACTAATAAATAGGCTAATTCGAGTGGTATTATATCTTAACCGTGTCGAATAGAAAGAAACTGCAATTTCAACCCTTTTAGTTATGAATGAGCCAAGTCTAAGTGGCGTTTTATCTCATAGAAGTCGAATAAGAAAAGGTTGCAGTTTCCACCCGTTTACTTAAGAATGGGCTGGTCCATGGTGGCTTTTTATCTCTCAAACGGGTCAAATAATTTTTTTTTACAGTTTTAACCCATTTAGTTATGAAAGAGCTGATCCGAGTGGCATTTTATCCCAAAGGGGTCAATATAAATAGTTGTTTCAACCTGTTTAATTGATTCAACATGTCAAAATCGCATTTTCAACATGTCTGAAAACGAGTAAAGTGAAAACCACTGCAAAAAAAAAAAAAGAAAAAAAAAAGTAAGGGGATTAACAGTTAACAGATTGAGTTGGCTAGTTCTATCCAACATTAACCACAATAATATTAAGTGAATGATTTAGGTTCTAATACACAAATACCTTAGGGGTGTAAATGAACCGGCCCAAGACCGAGCCTTTCACTACTCGAGCTCGGCTCGTCATGTTTTTCTTCGGTTCAAGTCTACTTATTTGAGCTCGAGCTCGGCTCGAGATATTTTGTCAACAATCGCAAATGAGCTAAAAGTTCGGCCCGAGCTCGCTTCAAGATCCCGACTACGCTTATTAGGATTGGGTATTTGGGTTATAATCATCTCTATCATTATATTAACAATGTTGCTTGTCACTGTGATAATCCAACGACAAATAACAGATCCAAACACATTTTTCTACAGCTTGTTTGATTCGAGTTGGTACCTGAATCTGGTTATTTAATTACAAATAGGCATTTTCAGAACACATACCCAAGCACACCTTAAGAATTACTTGCCATACCTCAGAAGCCCATAGGCATTCTCGGGCCCTAGGGAGAATTATATGCTGAACCAAGAACAAAAACAAGATAATCAGTTAATGTATAGGGTAAATTACACTTTTCGTCCTTTATGTTTCTACCGGATTGCAACGGATAACCTTTAACGTCAATAATTACAGTCACAATCCTTTATTTGCAACGCCCGTTACATTGTACGTCAGTGGCGGATCTAGGATTCCGACCAAAGGGTAACGTTATATAAATAAGCCGTAACGAAATCGAAAAAACGTCAAATTTTTCTAAAATTTACACTAATTTTTCCAAATTTTTTCCGACCAAGGGGTAGCGGGGGTTACCCCTACCAATGAGGTAGGTCCGCCCCTGTTGTACGTCCTTTACCAGTAACCTGGTTAAATTTTTTTGTTAAGTTTATTCACTTAAGGGTATTATGGTCAATTCATACTTTTATTTAAATATTTAATAATAAAACAAAAACAAATGCATATAGACATCATCTTTCCCAATTTCCTAACCTTTTAAAACTCTAACCACCACCACCACCACCTCATCCCGCCACCAGCTATAGATAAAAATTATAGCTTGTTTTATCAAACTAAACGACGACTTATATGTTTTATCAGCACTCAAATAGCAAGGTAGAAAACATGATATCATACAATGGGTTAACCAAGTGATTCAAGCCTTGATTTGATTATCTTCCTACTCTAAACCAATGCTGCTACCTGAAAGAACAGTGGAAAACAAAATGCAAACATAAGTAAAGGATTTGAATTATCATGTATTTCTGATGATGGTTAGGGGACAAGTTCCGGTTTCTCTTTTCGATTGTCAAAATTCGGTCTGCCAAGATTTGGGAGAACTATACAAGGAAAGGGTAGTTGGAGATGGAAAGTGGAGGCCTGTAGAGTTAGTTGACTTTTCAGTCAAACAGGTAAGGAGGGACCTGGAAGAATGTATGAACCCGGGTGGGCAGTCTACTCGATTTATATGGAATAACATCGTCGTGACGTCGTGCCCTAAGGTTAATTGCTTTGGGTGGAGGGCGGTATTTGGGGACGGGTCATGCCCGGTCTGCAGTTACGCTTACTTTTAGGAAACTCTTGTATCACACATCGACTAATTTTATGCACATCAGTTTTACATTTCGTGATCACTATAGAACGCACATAGTCACACAGCTTTCTGTGTATCATTTTAAACAATGATCAAACTCTAAAAAAACAAACAAAACAGGTCCGCGTTCAAACTAAAATATCACATAGTCAACGACACATTTATACACGTAGCTTAAGATTCTAAGATATACATGATGCTCAGAAACCTTCAAACAATATTTAGGAAAAGAACATATATTATTGTTTTACAACCACATATTACATAAAGCTTTCACAGTAGGACAAGACCCCAGCTGACTGACCACACTCTACTGTACAAACAAGAAACAGGGGAAGAACATCAAGTATTAAGCGTTAAGCTTGTTATGGAGAGTTACCAAGTCTAGAGTAGACCCCAATGATCTATATAAAGCATCAGCGCACAATCCATGCCCATCGTCAGCCGTTGGCATTCTAACTTCCATCAGTGGAACCACTGGATTTTTGGTTCCAGATCCAGGCATTACAACACCAGCCATAACTCTCAGCATATTCGAAGCATCGACGTCCATACACACATTAATTTCCGGTACCCCTTTTGCGGCCGGAGGTATCCCTACAACCTTGAAATACCCCAGCAGCAGCTGCCGCTTCTCATCATCTCCTTGTTCATACACCACAATCAAAGCCTCAGTCTGGTTGTCATGGGCAGTGGTAAAGAGCATCTCTCTCCTGGCAGGCAGAGTTGTGTTGCGATCTATGATGGGTACAAAACTGTTACCATCCGCTCGAATCCCAATGCTATGAGCATTTATTTGAATGGTTAAAAGGTCTAAACTTCCAAACGGATCGTTCACACCAGAAGCCAAGGCTCCTTCCAGTGCCGCCCCACGAACAGCAGCTTCCAATGGGTTGATACCCGAGTAGTTTTCATTCCTTTTACAGATACCCATCACTATATTCTTCAGTTTTGGAATATTTGTACAACCACCAACAAGAATCACATCATCAATGTATTCCGGTTTCGCCACCTTGGACTCATGCAGGCACTGTGTAACCAAAGACGCACACTTTTCGAAAACTCCTTTGTTGATTTCCTCGAACTCTTGGACATCGATGACCCTGCATACCCTTGTCCCGTTTCCTAGATCAATGTCGATTTGAACACTGGGTTGAAAGGAGAGCTTGTGTATGGCCTCCTGTGTTGCGACTCGAAGGATACCCATGGCTTTAATCTCCTCGAGTCCACGACTTGCAAACCGTGTGTCCATATCCGGTACGAGATGGTGCATCATATTCTGAAGTAGATCCTCCCCTCCTATGCAACTCCCGGCCAAGGCCTTCATCTGTGAGACTCCCCCGGCAGTCGCTATGATGGCAACATCACAATACCCTGCGCCCATGTTAAAAATAAGACCGATTTTTTCGCTGCCACTCTCAGCAATGTCTTTGTGCAGCTGCAGCTGTTGCTGGGCATAGAGCAGAGCAACGGCTGCAGGCTCAGGCATGAACCTGAGAACATGAAGACCAGCCATGGCGCAGGAGCGAGCGATTCGTGTCAACTGGAAGCGGCTGAATGCAGCAGGGACGGTTAAAACAACGTCTCTAACGGGACGTTTGAGTCGAGCTTCTGCGAGAGCTTTTAGTTCCACAAGATATATAGCAACAACTTCTTCAGGGGTGGTGGACCTCCACATGTTGTTGACTAAGGCTGCAATGAAAGGCTTGGCACCGATCCCCAGCGTTTGAATAAGAAAGGGTAAGGTGTTGCTAGCCTGGTGAACGATGGGGTCGGTGTCGAGTCTGCCGATGAGGCGTTTCATGTTGAAGATGGAGGAACCGGACAACATCTCGTACTCATGTGAGAGCTGGTTGGTGACTCCGCCCACTGGGGATGGAGACTGGTCTCGGAAGGTGACGTATGACTTCATCAGCTTCTGGTTCCTTGTGTTTCTGATCAGCTCTACCTGAGACCCGTTCCAAACCGCTAGACTGCATTGACAAGTGCCGATGTCGATGCCGATTGCAATTTCAATTTCAGTCTCCTCCTTGGTTTCACTGTCGGATGCCACAGTGTATCCTACTTCTTCACTCATTCTGCAAAAGATGAAATTAAATGAGTTACCGTGTGTCTGTAGAAAGCAAGCGAAGCTATGGTATGCTACGTGTATGTTGGGTGGTGAAATAGAAATAGGAATGATGCGGTCGGTGGTTGTTAGACAGATAAATAACCCACAAGAAGATTTCAGAAGTTGATGGAAGCTGCTCGGCCTTTCTTTCCAATTCCACCCCTGCTTCTAGAGGAATACCATTTAGTTTTAGTTTTCCTTTCATAAATTTTAATATTGTCCCATAGTACCATTCCCATTCCCATTCCCATTCCCATTCCCATTCCCAGCATATACATTTACAAGCTTGGGAAAGTGCGAGGTAGCTACCTGACACTTCCCTATTGAACCAACCTATTTTTAATTTCATTTTATTCCTAGCTTCAAATTACGGTTTCATCATTTGTTTAAAATTACGTTTTCGCCCCTAATTCAAAATAAAATTAAATTTTTGCCCTGGCTCAAAATTTACACTTTTGCCCTCAGTTCAAAAACTCATTTCTAATTCTACTCCCAGTTTAAATTTACGGTTTCGCCCTCCGTCTAAAATTACGCTCCCCCCCCCCCCCTTCAAAATAAAAATATGTTCTTGCCCCTAGCTCAAAATTACGATTTTGCCCCCAACTCAAATTTACGTTTTTTCCCACAGTTCAAAATAAAATTACGTTTTTCCCCATAGCTCAAAATTATGATTTTGCTCTCAGTTTAAAATTATGATTTCGCCCCCAGTTCAAAATATTTTTACGATTTTGCCCTCTGTTCAAAATTAAGATTTTGCTCCCGTTTAGAAAATTACGATTTCTCTCCCAGTAAAAATTATGATCTTGCCATCGTTTTACTTTTTTTTTTTTTTGCAAAACTATAGCACTGTTTTATTTTGCTTGGTTGACTCAATATAACTTTTATTGTGTCAAGCAGTTGTTTAACGCTCGCTAATTGGTCCTGACAAATTAGTATTTTACCCCCAGCTCAAAATTATAGACCTATTATTGTTTTAATTTTTTTTAGCAAAACTATGGTAGTGTTTTTTCATTTAATTGGTTGTCTCGATGCATTTTTTAGATCGTTTTATAAGTAGTAGAGTAAACTGCCATTTTGGTCCCTGTGGTTTGTGCATTTTTGTCATTTTAGTCCAAATCTTAAACTTTTTAAATCTGGGTCCCTGTGGTTTCACTTTTATTGCCATTTTAGTCCAAAATCCAAAAATCCCCAATTTTGACTGTTGAAACCTGATTGTTTTGTCTTTTTGTGCAGGGGCATTTTGGTCATTCTGATTTTACTCTTCTAATAAATTAAAACAAAATTAATTATATATTATATAATATATATATATATATATATATATATATAACTCTCGATCTCTCTCTCTCTCACTAAAACAACACAGATACACTCTCTCTCTCTTAGCTCTCTCTCTCTCTCTCTCTACACAGATTCGCCATCCACAGATCACCACCGTTCACCACCGCCATCCAAATGCCAAGACCTGTGACAGGGGTCATTGTGGGGCTTGGGTGATGGCTCAAGGTGGAAAAGGTGCGGGAACCACCGCAGGTGACAGCGGTGGTGGACGTACGGCGAAGCTGCGACCCGAAATGCGACAACCGGCGGCTGGGGTATGGGGGGTTTTGCGTCAGATTCTGGTGCACGATGGTTCCGGTGGAAGCCCGGCGACACAGCGGCGGAGGCACGATGGTGCGTGGTTGACCCGACGACCAACGACAAGCTCCGGTAAGCGACTGTATCTCTCCTCCATCCTTCTTTCTTTTCAGATCTGTAAAGATCGACGTTATTTCTAGCAGGTTATTGCAACGAGATGTTGATGATGATGATGGACGGTGATTATGATGATGATGTAAGGGGGTGGTTGACGATGGCAGTGGAGGTGGTTATGGTGTGGCTCGGGTTTGGGTTTGGGTTTGCTTTGGGTTTGGGTTTGGTGAAGGTGGTGACGGCGGCTGTTTGACGTGGTTGGGTGGCCGGTGGTGGTGGTGGTAGTGGCGATGATGAAGATGATGACGCCGGTGATGAGGGTTTGTGGTTTGGGAGGGTTTGGGTCTGAATTTTGAAGAAGATGATAGTTTGCCACCGTGATGCTGCCACTCATCTCCATCGATTTCTAGCGTGGATTTGAGATGATGAAACTGAAATTAATGAGATAATGGAGTGGATTACAGATGTGTTGCGTGAATTTGTGTGTGAATTAATGGAGAGATTGATGAAATGGTGTTTAGAGAGAGAGTCTGCAGGCGACTTTTCCGATCCTTTCCAGAATCTTAAAAGGTCCAACATATCGAGGCGCTAGTTTCCCTTTCTTGTCGAATCTGACCACACCCTTCCAAGGTGATACCTTTAGGAGTACGTAGTCGCCAACGTCAAATTAAAGGGGCTTGCGTCGTCTATCGCCGTAACTTTTCTGTCGACTCCGAGCTTTCAGCAGATTGTCTAAAATTTGGAGGACTTTGTCAGTCGTTTCTTGCAGTAGCTCAGGACCGGTTAATTGCGAGTGCCCGATCTCGTGCCATACAATAGGCGATCGACATTTTCTTCCGTATAAAGCCTCAAACGGTGCCATTTGAATGCTGGAATGATAACTGTTATTATACGAGAATTCGACTAACGGCAGGTAAGCGTCCCAATTACCACCGAAATCTATAACACACGAACGGAGCATGTCTTCAAGGGTACGAATCGTTCTCTCAGTCTGACCGTCGGTTTGAGGGTGGAATGCGGTACTTAGATTAAGCGTAGTACCGAGAGCCGTTTGAAACGTCTCCCACAGACGTGAGGTAAACCGAGCAACATGGTCAGAGATGATGTCGCGAGGCGTCTCATGTCGACAAATGATCTCATCGGTGTAGATTCGGGCTAATCTTTCTACCTTGTAGTCTTCCCGTATTGGCAAAAAGTGAGCAGATTTGGTCAAACGGTCAACGACAACCCATATGCTGTCGTGACTTGATGGCGTGCGCGGAAGTTTTGTTATGAAGTCCATAGCTATACTTTCCCACTTCCACATCGGGATTGGGGGTTGTTCAAGTAAGCCAGAGGGTCTATGGTGTTCAGCCTTGACTTTCGAGCAAGTCAGGCACTTCCCAACGTAGAGAGCGATATCCCTCTTCATGCCCGGCCACCAGTACTTGTAGCGAAGGTCCTGGCACATTTTATCGGCACCGGGATGAATAGAGTACCGAGATTTGTGGGCTTCGTCCATCAATATCTGTTGTAAATTGGTCCGCTTAGGGATCCAAATTCGGTCCAGAAAGTGGAATATCCCATTCGACTTATTCACAAGCTAGGCTCCATCGTGGTAGATTCTTTCCTTCTTCAGAGTGCGCTCATTAAAACAGGCATGCTGGGCTTCACGGATGGGGGTTTCGAGATCGTATTGGGCTTGGATATCTCGAATGTTGAGCAGATAGCTCCATCTGCTAAGGGCGTCGGCAACGACATTTGCTTTGCCAGAATGATAACGAATTTCACAGTCGTAATCGTTAAGAAGTTCTACCCATCGGCGTTGACGCATATTAAGTTCCTTCTGGTCAAAGATATGTTGTAGGCTCCTATGATCGGTGAAGATCGTACACTTGGTACCATACAGGTAGTGTCGCCAAATCTTTAACGCAAAAACAACTGCGCCTAGCTCGAGATCATGGGTTGTATAGTTCTTCTCGTGGATTTTGAGCTGGTGAGATGCGTAAGCAATGACTTTGTCCTGTTGCATGAGGACACAACCAAGACCGAGGTTCGAGGCATCACAATAGACAATAAAGTCGTCGTTTCCGTCGGGCAAAGTGAGAATAGAAGCATTGCAAAGCATGTGCTTGAGGGTTTGGAAAGCAGACTCTTGTTCAGTTCCCCAAACAAAAGGCTTGTCTTTATGCGTGAGAGCGGTAAGCGGCACAGCGATCTTTGAGAATCCTTCGATAAATCGTCGATAATAGCCCGCCAATCCGAGGAAAGAATGGACTTCAGAAGTGTTCTTGGGTGTAATCCAACTCTTAACTGCCTCAATCTTCGCGGGATCGACGTGAATACCTTGACTATTAACAATGTGACCAAGAAATTGAACCTCCTCTAGCCAGAATTCGCACTTGGAGAACTTGGCATAGAGTCGATTTCCCTGGAGTAGCTCGAGAACCAAACGTAGATGTTGCGCGTGTTCGGCTTTCAACTTGGAATAGATCAAGACATCATCGATGAACACGATGATGAAGCGGTCGAGATAAGGTTTACACACGCGATTCATCAGATCCATGAAAACCGCGGGTGCGTTGGTTAAACCAAAAGGCATAACAACGAACTCATAGTGGCCGTATCGAGTGCGAAAAGCGGTTTTGGGGATGTCTTCCTCTTGAATGCGTAGTTGGAGATAGCCTGAGCGTAGATCCATCTTCGAGAAACATGTAGCACCTTGTAGCTGGTCAAACAAATCATCGATGCGAGGCAGGGGATAGCGATTCTTGATTGTCAACTTATTCAATTCCCGATAGTCGATGCACATCCGGAACGACCCATCCTTCTTTTTTACGAAAAGGACTGGTGCGCCCCATGGAGAGGTGCTCGGGCGAATGAAGCCTTTATCAAGCAGTTCCCTGGAGCTGACTCGAGAGTTCACGCATTTCGGATGGAGCGAGTCGGTAAGGAGCTTTGGAAACAGGGTTGGCTCCAGGAATGAGGTCGATACGGAAGTCGATATCACGACTTGGCGGGAGTCCGGGAAGATCCTCAGGAAAAACGTTAGGAAATTCTCGAACCACGGGAACGTCGTTTACTCATGTCTTTCCTTTCTTTTCCTTCTCCGCTACTACGATATTAGCCAAGAAAGCTCTGTATTCCTTGCGGAGATACTTGCTAGCTTGGACACATGACATGAGCTTGAGACCTTTCGAAGCAGTTTCACCGTAAACCCACAATACATCACCATTAGAGAGCGCGAATCGAATCATCTTATCAAAGCACACAACTACAGCATGGTTTTCACGAAAAAAATCCATGCCTAATATGACGTCAAAACTTCCAAGTTGCATCGGAATAAGGTCGATTAGGAAGATGTGATTGTTGAGCTCAAGAGTACAATCACGAAGAACAGAATTGACAGTGACGGTTCTTCCAGTGGTGACTTCGACATCGAACGTCGAGGGGAGATGAGAGCGCTTACGGCTAAGGAGCTTCTCGAATTCGAACGACACAAAACAGTTATCGGCTCCAGTATCAAACAAACACGAAGCATAAATACCATTCACAAGGAACATACCATTGACCACGTTGTTGTCAGCCTAGGCTTGGCGCGCATTGATGTTGAAGGTTCTGGCGCGGGCGACTTGTTGCTGTTGCTGTTGAGGCTGTTGCTGCTGCTGTTGCTGAGGCTCTTGTTTCACAACCCTGTTCGGGCACACGTTCGCGAAGTGGTTGGGATCACCACACACGAAGCAGACTCTGGCGTTGACCGCGGGTGCCTGAGCCGCTTGTTGACCTTGGGGAGCTGGAAGTAGAGCTTGATGAGAAGTGGTTTGGGCTGGTGCTTGTCGGGGACCAGTACGGCAATTAGTAGTGAAGTGGCCATACATGTTGCAATGCACGCAAAATCTGCAGGCGATACCCACCGGGTGATGATAAGTACATGTCGGGCAAGCAGGGTAGGGACCAGTGTATGCGCTCTTTGCAGGTGGTGCATAGATAACTGGTGTTGATCAGTGCTGAGATTGCTGCTGAGCCGGTACGACTTGAAGCGGGGCAGCAGTGGTAGTGGCAGCACAGTTCTTGTTGCTGGAGCTGCTGTTGTTGTTCTTCTTCTTGCGGCGTGAGGACTTTGATGATTGTGCGGTGGCGGTTTCGATAGCTGGTGCGGCGATAGCCTGGTGCAGACTCTTCGAAGCTTTATCCCAAAAACCTGCTTTTACTCGCTTGTCATTGATTTCAGCGGCAAGCAAGTAGGTTTCTTCGATTGTTGCTGGCTTTGCGGCATGCACAAAATCTGCAACACAGTCTGGCAGAGCTCGAATGTACTTCTTGATTGTCATGTCAGGCGTCTTCACTTGATCGGGACAGATGATACAGAGCTGCTTAAAGCGAGCAGTCAGAGCTGCGTTCTCTCCATCCTTCTGCTTGATATGCCAGAATTCGTCCTTCAGCTTTTGGCGTTCATGGGGAGGGCAGAATTCATCCATCATAATGGCCTTCAGCTCTTCCCACGTCAGCTCATAGGCTGCGTCATTTCTGCATTTGTTCCTCTCGGCCGTCCACCAGTCTAATGCGCGGGACTGGAAGACGCCGGTAGCGTTTAGAGAACGGAGATTTTCAGGACATCCACTCTGGCGCAGAGTGAATTCGATGGAATCAAACCATTGAAACATAGCCGTTGGGCCATCTTCGCCAGTAAATTCATTTGGACCACAAGCCTTGAACTGCTTGAAACTAAAGGCAGCTTTAGGAGTAGCTTTAGGAGCTTCGGTTCTGGACTCTTCAGACGATTTACTCACATTCTCGTATATTTCACTCACGATCTGAGGGACGACCTTTGCTACTTGCTTCGCGACGATAGCAGCTAGGCGTTTGTCTCTCTGTTCTTGACGAGTAATCCGTGGGTGACGGGGTCCAGATGAGGGTCCAGGTAACGACATTGTCTGCAACAGACATCGCCATAGGGCTCAAGCTCAATAAAATCGAATCTCACCTCACACGCCTAATACTACTAAAGCTCAGGAACACGTATAATCACGTAACCACATAGGCACATAATCACAGATTCACATAAGCACATAAGCACATAAGGCACAGAATCACAGAAGCACATAAGCATGTAATCACAAGATACAGTCAGAATACAGAAACCTATCATTCAATGTCCGCGAGTGTTCGAAAATAGCGATCGCGAATATCATAGCGATTAGTATAGCGTAAGCGAATAGTATAGCAAGTAACATGGCGCAAAGTTGTTCCTCAGGTAGTAGCGATTTGTCAGCGTATTGAGATAGAAGTGCAGTGCTAGTTGTGTGTGTCGATCGAAAAGAGAATATCAAAACTCGAATAAGTCACCAAAATCAAAACATATAAACAGGTAAATACACACATAAACACATAAAATCGACGAGTATCAGAGTCAGCAGTTGTGGGCTCAGAATCGAAACACATAAAAATCGAGAATAGATTGTCTCAGGCTCGATAGACATTGACTACCCAAAGTGATTCGACTATTCACAAGGACTTTTGTACACACTTTGACCTTCAGGACTGTGCTCTCGCCTCGAATCTGGGCGAACGGCACGCATCCTTCTAGTCATATCGTGACTTCAAGTCGTTGGAGTCCGCCGAGACTTTGGTGAGAGTTTTGTAAAACCAAGTAGGGGGTCGGAACAAGTCATCAAGGTTCGGGTTTCACCCCTGACTTGGCAACTTCGTTCCTGTTTTGATAAAATAAAGGAGAATTATGCGTCAAAGTATGGATTTCACTCCAGATTCAACGCAAATTCTCGTGTTTATTGGTAAAATGCGGGTCGAACAAGCAATTTAGTCGAGAGTTTGCGGTTTTCACACCTAATCTCGACCCAATTGTTTGTTCACTTTTGAAAACTAGGGTGCAGTGATAGTGTAGCGTAGGCGAGAATAGCGAGAAATGGCAAGCATGCTCGTACATAATCCCTACAAGATATGCACAAGTCGGTCTGTTGGTGCCTAACTATAGACTAGGTCGTTTCTAAGACATCGACCCGGACTAGGTCTAGTCTCGCCTAATTCCCTATAGTTATGGCTCTGATACCAATCTGTCACACCCCAACCGATGGCGGAAACATCGGGGCGTGGCACTGAGCGAAACAGATTGTCCAGAAGTTTCCATAACAATTATAATTACCAATTATTTAAAGCAACATGTCCCATACCATGTCATAAAAGATAACAAAATTATTACAGACAAGATCTAGTCAAATTGTTCTGTTCCGACAACTCAGATTTCAAATACAGACAATTGTTTATTGTTCTAGACCTTTCCTAGCCTACGTTAAACATCCTACCACTATCACTTTGACTATTCAGATTTCAAATACAGACAATTGTTTATTGTTCCTAGCAAAGCATCTAAACATCCTAAGCACCTACCACATACGTTAAAGTAAAAGTCAATACACATAGTGTAAAGGTGAGCATACAAGTTTAATAGATATAATAGAGTTCGAAATTGTTTACGCATAACCAACACGTACACAGTGTGAAATGAAGCACGTTAGTTATCGACATGAACCTATCGATACCAATGACTGCGGGTTGACTGCCCAAGGCAGTTCGCGATACACACTCACCACTGTGAGTCATGTAACTAATTGTCCTTAACAACCCCTGAGTGAACAGGTGCTGAGTCCAAACTAATAGTACTACCGTTGCTAAGGCAGGTAGACAGCATTCCATGTGTAAACATAACAAATAAGCATTCATTTAGTCACGTATAACATGCAGTAACAGTTAGCGTTAAAGTATTGCGTAGTGTGTTCGATGTGATTTAGCATAAGTAACGTATGTAACACCCAACAGTGCGTAAAGCAAAAAGGGTTCGAGTATACTCACAGCGATTGATGGATTGAAGGGAGCGCTTAGAGCGGAAATTAGCCTGATCAGAACGATAGCATAAACGATAAGCGGCGTGTAAAATGAACAAGGAGTCAGTGGGTCGAACAGCAATCCGATCGGATGGCAATCCGATCGGGTAGCCGGTCGATCGGGTGACAATCCGCTCGGATGGTCATCCGATCGGGTGACCTTTCGAGTGGATTGTTACTTCATTTGGGAAGGATGTGTTTGTGTATGATGGCTTGTCTTTTGAAGTTTTTGTTGTAGCATTTTGAAAATGGAGAAGTATCTCTACCTTTCAGGTCGGTCGATCGAACGACCGTTCGATCGGACGACAAACCAATTGGTTAGACACTTTTAGTAAGAACAAGTTCACAGCAGTTTGTCACTCGATCGGATGGTGGTCCGATCGGGTGGCAACCCTTATGAATTGAACATGTTGAAAATTGTTTAAGTGTTGAAGTCATAACATCTCATGGTCGAGTGGTAATCCGATCGGGCAGCATTTCGTTCAATGTTCAACCTCAAAAGTTTGAAAATAAAAGTTGAGTGCGGGGCCAAGGTGTAAGCCGATCGGGTGGCAACCCGATTGGGTGTCAATCCGATCGGACAGCAGTTCGATCTGGCGGCACGCCGTCCTGGTCGGCCTGATCGTCTTTCACTTGGTTGTTTTCGATGGTTTGTAGTTTTATCGAGACGGTGTGACAACGTGCTAATCAACAAAACCCCATCTTGACACAAGTGACCCGATCGAATAGGAATCACCCAAGTTCAACCAGTTAACCGGTTCAAGACGGTTGTTCTTGCTTAACCCGAAATCGGTTGTCTCGTTGGTAGAACTCAGATCTTGAAGCAACACCTCACCAAGAAGGAGTAGAAGGTTAGAACAAGGTCTGATTCTATCGGTTTAAGTGTATTGAGTGTAAAAGAGTTGAAAGAAAGTTAGAAGCCATCTTTCAATCCTTTTTCACCATGAATATGTTTAGATCTATGCAAGATCTTTGTTTATTTGTGTGGAAATCGTTCAGATCTAAGTTGTTCTTGGCTGATTAAAGTCACAACATGAAGTTAATAAGAACACCATGATGACATCATCCTAGAACACCTCAAATCTAGTGATTTCACGGTTAAAAGTTATGATTCTGTAACACCTCGAAAATTCGTGTTGAATAAAATAACGACACGTGTCATTAAAGACAAAACGCGTTGTAAACCCGGATTTAATAAAGATGTTTCGGCAGGATTTAAAGTGGCATCATGTTAAATTTGTACCTCTGAACGACCTCATTTATAAATCCCAAGACCCGATTAAATGTTACACACATCTATTATGCCCTCAATTCAGGGAATTATTGTCAATAAAGGAATTCCAAATGCAAGATAGGATCCTACGAAGAAAAAGAATAGTAAACCTTCATTTTCGGGTCTTGTTTATGGATTCAAATGAAACAATACAAAATGGTAGGGTAAGTAACTGTTCTAGATACATTATGGAGGTCCCTAAGTGTTATTTGAGGTCACAAAGTCGGGTATTGATGTTGACCTTTCGAAATAGTGAAGGAACAAACAAAACTGCCCCTGATGGAGCCCTACGCATCGTAGGCATGATACCCCTATGATGCGCAGGAGGTGCCCAGCAACCAGAAAACAGGCAACAGCCTGTTATGCGCGAATGTGACCCTTTAAGCCAGTTTTTCTCACTCATGGGCAACCCCTAAACTATCCTAGAGTACTAGGACACATGTGGGAATGTTGTGGTGTGTCCTAGACTTTGTTGTCAACATGTTATGGTGGATTAAACCACTATATAAGGCATTGGTTGCAATAATTGTTCTTCACACATTCTCCTGCATATTTGGATCATTTCTGGAGCTCTCAAGCAGGTCCAACTGATCTTAAGTCGTGCATAGGACTCTTGTAAGTCTACTAGTCCTTCTTTATTTGAGTTTAGCTTGGTTAATTAGCTAAAAGTCAAACCGTCGTAATTACGGTTTGACTTCGAGATTAGTCAATAATGGCTCAGTCATATCTCGAATTAAAAGTAGTTATGAGTTGGTATTTATGTGGGTAATAAAACCTCAAAAGGGTTTCCCCTGATCATCACTCTAACCAGGTCAAAAGTCGGGTCAAACATACAATTAAAAAGTCAACAGGAAGTCTAAAATGCTATTTATGCATAATTAGTTATCTAGGACATATACAACCTGTTTGATCATTGTTATGACTTGGTAATAAGTGTAAGAACATGTCTAAACATGTTCAACCCGACAAATTCCTGTAAATACCCGGTTCGGAACCGAAAGTCACATAGTTTGACTTTCACTTTGACTTTCAGTTCTGACCCGTTTAGGCATGTTTTAGAAATGCCTCAGAGCTTAAATTGGATTAGGTTACATGTTAGAATAACCCTCTGTGATTATACCCCTTGGTTCACTAGTTATCCAATTAATATGCATATTTCCGTTAATAGCCCATATGTTGACCATTATGCCCTTATTACCTTAAAACGTGATTTATGAAAATGTAAAAGTGTAGAAACCTTAGTTACTGATATATATACTTGTATGCAAAGTTTGACATCAGTTTTCCTTGTAGATTAAGAGTTATGCTCATTATCGCAAATCTAATGCTTTATGTTAATAAAATGGCGTAATTAGCATATAGCCTAGTTAAACATACTTTTTGATACCAAATCTTTTACCCACTGATGTTATATATTATTTTGGGATTTTTAAAGTTTTTTAATTAATTTTAGGCTGAGCATAACTAGTAGTCGTAGGCTTAATCCGGTAATTGTCGATTTTGCCCTTACGGGCCATAAAATGAGTTTTACATATCAAAACAACTCCAAACCTTTTACTACTGATTAGTTATGATAAATAAATTATTTTTGACCTTCTGGAATAATAAAAATATCAGCTTTAGGTATTGAACCCGTAAACGGCTCCTAATCGCCTTATTTAGCGTTTTTAGCGCATAGTATGTACTAATACTATTTTTAAACATACAAGGGTGATACCTACTGATGTTTTAGTCAAAATATGACATTTTAACAGTAAACAAAAGTTGGTCATCTCATACTTCAGTTTTGAGCTTTTCGGCTTATGTGAAATTACCAAAATACCCCTACAGGGCATAGTTTGGTTATAGTTGATAAATTTCACATATTTAAAATACATTATGGTTATAAATCAGTAAACTAAGTATTTTTGCTGATTATATCAGACCTGTAACTCGGTTAAACATTTAAACTCTTTTATAAACTTTTAAATGACCAAACTACCCCTACGGGGCCTAGTTTGTGTTTAAATACATTTCGGGCATAATGAAAGACATCTTACTGATGTCACAACATATTTGAGGCATAATTAACTTAGGAAACCTGTATATGGCTCTTATAATTACCCGTTACGCCTCTTACGCGTACGGTTCGGCCTATGTAGCTAGTTTATATAAATTAGCCGAAACGAGTCAAACCTTAACGGTTTTATCTCGAAATCCAGAATGTGTTTGATTTACCCATATTAAACAAGCATACAAGCTTGTTGGGTCTAAATCACATTCTATTCCGGTCTTCGCTTAATCATGCGTACGAACCATATCTTCCTGTAAGACTAACCGCTCTAAGCTTAGGCTTAATTAAAGACCCGTTAGCATTCTAATAAGTTATTTATACGATCATTCCAGACTAGAGCCTTCCGGTAAATGGTACCTACGCTTACTTAAGTGAATACGGCTGAGTTATTAAATTCTTACTATTTAAGACAGGAGCTAGCTCAGGTAAATACTCTTAACTTATTTTCCCTATACGGGCTTGGGATACGGCACTATAAAAGTACCGCTTGGTCGGGTGTATGTAGTCATTTAAATCGGATTGTGATTGATGTATCTACATAACCTGTTTAATATGTATTATTTGGTGTATGGCTTTTGGGGGTTAATGACCATGTCCCGGATATCCTTGGCATCATTCGAAGTAATGGCCACGACTTAAGCACGGGGTGTAGGCATACACCTGACAGCTGCATTATGTAAAAACTGGTAATCCACTCCGAGGTATCATCCTTGTGGGCATTATACCAGAACTGGTAATCCACTTAGAGGATGATAGCCTGTGGGCATTATACCTGTGGCGTGTCAGTTAATCTAGTCCGGCCCTACAAACCGGCCCTAACGGATGACAAATAAGTAAAACTGTATACAAGATTATATACAAATAATTTTCCCAAGTTAAAAAGGTTAATTTTGCCTCTGTTTATTTTAATCAAATTATAAAAGATATTTTGTGCCACGTGCATTCAAACCAATTTTCTTAAACTCTTTTCAAATGAGTCGGTTGAGTGTATTTACCAGTGAAAACTGACGTATTTTCCAAAAAGGTTAAGTGACAGGTACTGAACGAAATTGGCTGGAAGCTCAGGGCGCTAATAAGGAATCTTGCAAGTTCTAGGCGTCTAAAGTCTGTTGAACAAATGATATATTTAAAGATCCGCCTGTGGATCCTTTACTTTCCGTTGTAATACTGGATATTACTTTATATTCGGAATGTAATAATAATTATCTTTTGCTTCCGCTGTGCATTTATATAATTGTGTTGTTTGACTATTATGTTGCCAACTACGTCACGATGCTCCCCACCGGGCCGACCGGTGACACGTGGAAATTCGGGGTGTGACAGGTTGGTATCAGAGCCAACACTGAGTGAATTAAACGCTAGCCTTTTGCGTTTAATCTCAGTTACACAATTGCACATTCTTGAGTCTAGACAAGAACATAAGACAAATCCAAATTCGTTTCATTGTCTTTTAATTACTTCCTTGTTATTTTTCTGATTAGCCTTTGCATGGGCAAGTCATTTTATCAGAAGTCCCGTTTAGGGCAACCATATACTTGTTTAAATTTTAAAGGAATGATTATGTTTAAAAATATCATTCCTATATTATAAGATCTACCATTATAATAAAATGGCAAAATCTAAAAGGACAAGACCTAGCCTAGTGTCATATTAAGACCCGGCCAAGATGGCAGTTCCTCAATTTAGATTCAGATCCTTATTAACATTTCAATTTAAAAATTGTTCTGCGTTAATTATAAATTAAGAATCTTAAGTGTGAAACCTAGCCTTCGGGTCAATTATAAGACCTGGCCAACATGGTAAGACCTGTTTAAAAGATTCGTATCCTAGTTAACATCTGAAAACATGTTAACACTCCCGGCAGATGTGATTCATTGGAAATCACACACGTTATTAAGGATTCTTCAAAAGATTCCCAACCCAGTTTAAGGATCTCTGAATCCTGGGTTTACATCATCAATTAAGATGATCATATTTTAACCATACGTGGTAATATAGTGCCTACGGGCCCTGCTCATTTCCATATGAGCCAAAAGACAGTGGTAGCTATGACTCCATGTCAGAAAAAAAGTAATAAACTAGGTTCAAACCTCAAATGCTTTGATTCTCTGAAATCCTAGCATATAAATTATAATTGTCCATGTGACTAGGCCTTAGGTGCCACAAATAAAACTGTTATTGTTTTATAATTAGGATAAATTATTATAGAAATCCTAAATAAATTTGATTAATAAATTAACCAAATATGGTCTCTGCTTACCATGGTTAATGAATTACCCTAAGGGGCAATTCCATAATAAACTCCCAAATAAAATATTGTCCTTGTTTTCTGCAACAGTTCAATTCAAATGGCTGATTCAGACGAAATAAATAGCCATCCAGTGGAGCCAAATGATAACACCCAGATTACGTTAACGGGTGCTGAATTAAAAGCTATAATAGACGGGGCTGTTACACAGGCGCTGGAGCGACAGTATGAGGAGTATAGTGGGACCCGGAGTAGGACCCTATCTATACCGCGCTCAAAGCCTAGAGTTCAATCAGAAGCTCACAACAAGCCTCCTCCCAAAAAGGATAATCCCAAGAAAGATGGTGATGATCGTCAGTCCACAAACCACCACAGTGAACCCTCTCTGATAGTCGTGCCAAAACAAACCCATAATAAGGGTTGCTCCTATAAGTATTTTGTATCTTGCAAACCCCGGGATTTCACTGGGGAGAAGGGAGCCATTGACTGTATGACATGGCTGGATGAGTTGGATACGGTTGTAGACATCAGCGGATGTGCGGAGAGAGACGTGGTCAAGTTTGTGTCACAGTCTTTTAAGGGTGAAGCTTTAGCATGGTGGAGATCTCTGATTGAGGCCACCGGAAAAATCCCATTGTATAATATGTCTTGGGATCAATTTGTTGCCCTTATCAGGGAAAATTACTGCCCTCAACATGAGGTGGAGAAGATAGAATCTGATTTTCTATCCTTGGTGATGACAAACCTCGACTGTCAAGCTTACCTAACGAGCTTCAACACTATGTCTCGGTTGGTTCCATACCTGGTAACCCCGGAACCAAAACGGATAGCTCGTTTTATCGGTGGTTTAGCCCCCGAGATCAAGGCAAGCGTAAAAGCTTCTCGGCCAACGACTTTTAGATCAGTAGCTAACATTTCCTTATCCCTTACTTTAGATGCGGTCAGATTGAGATCGCTAAAGAAATCTGAAGAAAGTAAGAGGAATCGTGAGGATGATAACTCACGAGGGTCAGAGAAGAAGCACAAGGGAAACACTGATTCTAAAAAGTCTGGGTTTGGAAGGAACAGTCAGCGAACAGAGGAGAAGCCAAAGTGCACGACTTGTCAATAACGCCACTTTGGAAAGTGCAGATCTGAATCCAATTCTAAGCCTGAATCACCTGCATGTGGGTTATGCAAGTCTAAGGAGCACAAGACTGTTGATTGCTGGAAGATTAAAGATGCCACATGCTACAATTGCAATGAGAAGGGGCACATAAAGACCAACTGCCCTAAGTACGCGAAGAAGCCTGAAGAGGCCAAGAAAGCAAACGCATGAGTCTTCCATACGAACGCCAAGAAGATGATGCAGAATGATAACTATATAGCAAATACCTTTTCATATCAAACAGTTTATGCATGAATTTTATTTGATACTGGCACATATGATTCTATAATAAATAATAAATGTTGAGAACTGTTGTCTCCGTCTGATTAAGACTCCGATCATTTAATGCGAGGTAGAAATTGACCGATGATACTTTAGAAAATGCTCCAACAAATCCTATATTGATATTTAATATCTATTAGAAATCACTCTTTTCTAATACCCTTATAGCAAACTTTTGGTTGCATACATAAGGACTCAATATAGTGATAAAAATCAATTGGTTGCCTCGAAAATCAAGCCCATATTGTGAGTGATAAGAAGCAATTAATTATCAAGACTCCTTATGAGACAACCCTCATAATTACATGTATCCGTGCGATTAATTAATATCAAACAAAAAAAAATGGTGGAATTGGCCGTCCCCGGAATCGAACCTGGGTCTAGGCCGTTCCTTTTCGCGCGCCTAGCCAACTGAGCTAGGTGCCTAGTTTGTGAAACTTCCATTATCGATTAAATATAAGCACTTGTACAAAACAAAAAAAAACAAAAAAAAAAAAAAAACTTCCTTATCATTTATCAATGATAATTTCTGCTAAGTGTCCTGTTTTAATACAGGCAATAATAAATCTTCATGAACCATAAACTTAGCAAAATTTTTATTATCATCCACAAGGTATTAGTTACCAAGGAAACCATAGTAACCGATTCTTATAGACCGGCAAGGAATCCTTCCGAAAATCTAAGAGCACTCTTTCTTTGCATAGAGTACGACAACATATGTTATTTTGACTATTTTTCTCATTATTTTCCATCGCCTGCGAATGCCAAACTATGTTTGATAAAAGTGCCATATGAGGATTGGCGTATCCTAGTGTGTCCCATAGATTACTTCCATGCCTGATCAGTATGGAGGTTTAATACATGGAACCCCTGAGATATCCCAATGGTCATATTGTACTAATGTCGACTAGTAGTATTCAAAGGAGATATCCGGAATAGAATTATCCAAATAAATATTCATTGGTAACGGAATATGTGGACTCATAACATGAATGTGTCACTTATTAGACACAAGCGTTGATGAGTGAACTGGAGCCTGAGATATGGAAATCTCTGTAACCTCCTTGTACCTTGATTATCTTCTCCTAGGATTACCCTGTTTACCCCTGGGAGGCAGGTAGGGTTAAGTTTCATATCCCATTTAAGGCTGTATTATTATGGAATCTCCAAGACGGCTAGTACCATCATTGGAAGAATCGAAACCCTGATTTACTAATTTTTAAAATAAAGGGTTCATATAGCCTAACTCGATATTCCGAAAGTTTGATATTGTTAAATAAGAAAGACGGTTCATTTTGCTTATGCATTAGTTACCGCAACCCTAATTAGGCAACAATTAAGAAATTGCCATCAGCTGTTCTGAATCGTCGATTTGTTCAACTAAAGGATCAACTAATCCTTAAAATTTGTTAAGTAGTGGTTGGAATAACCATCTCACCTTAAGATAAGCTTGTCTATGATAGTTGATATGTAAGCATCAAGGCTACTCCCTTGGAGACCCTGTAAAGATAGAATGATAAACATCTATGGTAGGGGCAATAGATTGGTAAGTTCGATTACCAGGATCTAAGGGAAAATTATTGGTGGATAGGCTTGAAGAAGTCTGTAGCCACCTATGTAGCTAAATGCTTGACTTGTGCGCAAGTCAAAGCTGAGCATCAGAAACCGTCAGGTTTGCTACAACAGCTTGAACTTCCTACGTGGAAGTGGGAAATGGTAACTATGGATTTTATTACCAAGTTACCCAAGACCAGGAAAGGAAATGGTGCAATATGAGTTGTAGTGGATAGACTGACTAAATCAGCACATTTCTTACCCATCAAGGAGACTTATAGCTCCGACATGTTAGCCCAGTTATACGTTGATAAGATTGTAGCCTTACATGGCATACCTATGTCTATTATCTCTGACCGAGATACTAGATACACGTTACATTTTTGGAAGAATTTCCAACAATCTTTGGGCACACGTTTGAACTTTAGTACGGCTTACCATCCTCAGACAGACGGTCAGAGTGAGCGTACTATTCAAACGTTGGAAGACATGCTACGTGCATGTGCGATCGATTTGGGTGGTAGTTGGGATAAGAACTTACCATTGATCGAATTCTCCTACAACAATAGCTACCACACCATCATTAAGGCTGCACCTTTTGAGGCATTATATGGTAGAAAGTGTAGATCGCCAGTTTGTTGGGCGGAAGTTGGAGATGTCCAGTTATCAAGACCAGAGATAGTGTTCGAAACAACGGACAAGATTGTCCAGATTCGTGACCGTCTCAAAGCTGCCCGGGATAGGCAGAAGAGTTACGCTGATCCAAAGCGTAAGGATTTTCACTTCGAAGTAGGTGACAAGGTCCTACTTAAAGTATCACCCTGGAAGGGGGTAATGCGATTTGGTAAGAAAGGCAAGCTAAGCCCGAGATACATAGGACCTTTCGAGGTTATCGAACGCGTCGGGTCAGTTGCCTATAAGCTAAACTTACCTGAAGAGCTCAGTGGAATTCACAATGTGTTCCACATCTGCAATCTGAAAAAGTGTTTCACTGACGAATCACTGGTTATACCACATACATATGTGCATATAGATGAGAGCTAAAGATTTGTTGAAAAACCTATGTCGATTGAAGATCGACAGGTAAAGAAGCTTCGAAGAAAGCATATACCTATTGTGAAGGTCAAATGGGATGCCCGTAGAGGTCCCGAGTATACGTGGGAGGTTGAATCCACCATGAAAGAAAAGTACCCTCAATTGTTTCAGTAAATCTCGGGTCGAGATTTATTTTAAGGGGGTGAGGATGTAACACCTCGAAAATTCGTGTTGAATAAAATAGCGACACGTGTCATTAAAGACAAAACGCGTTGTAAACCCGGATTTAATAAAGATGTTTCGGCAGGATTTAAAGTGGCGTCATGTTAAATTTGTACCTCTGAACGACCTCATTTATAAATCCCAAGACCCGATTAAATGTTACACACATCTATTATGCCCTCAATTCAGGGAATTATTGTCAATAAAGGAATTCCAAATGCAAGATAGGATCCTACGAAGAAAAAAAATAGTAAACCTTCATTTTCGGGTCTTGTTTATGGATTCAAATGAAACAATACAAAATGGTAGGGTAAGTAACTGTTCTAGATACATTATTGAGGTCCCTAAGTGTTATTTGAGGTCACAAAGTCGGGTATTGATGTTGACCTTTCGAAATAGTGAAGGAACAAACAAAACTGCCCCTGATGGAGCCCTACGCATCGTAGGCATGATACCCCTACGATGCGCAGGAGGTGCCCAGCAACCAGAAAACAGGCAACAGCCTGTTATGCGCGAATGTGACCCTTTAAGCCAGTTTTTCTCACTCATGGGCAACCCCTAAACTATCCTAGAGTACTAGGACACATGTGGGAATGTTGTGGTGTGTCCTAGACTTTGTTGTCAACATGTTATGGTGGATTAAACCACTATATAAGGCATTGGTTGCAACAATTGTTCTTCACACATTCTCCTGCATATTTGGATCATTTCTGGAGCTCTCAAGCAGGTCCAACTGATCTTAAGTCGTGCATAGGACTCTTGTAAGTCTACTAGTCCTTCTTTATTTGAGTTTAGCTTGGTTAATTAGCTAAAAGTCAAACCGTCGTAATTACGGTTTGACTTCGAGATTAGTCAATAATGGCTCAGTCATATCTCGAATTAAAAGTAGTTATGAGTTGGTATTTATGTGGGTAATAAAACCTCAAAAGGGTTTCCCCTGATCATCACTCTAACCAGGTCAAAAGTCGGGTCAAACATACAATTAAAAAGTCAACAGGAAGTCTAAAATGCTATTTATGCATAATTAGTTATCTAGGACATATACAACCTGTTTGATCATTGTTATGACTTGGTAATAAGTGTAAGAACATGTCTAAACATGTTCAACCCGACAAATTCCTGTAAATACCCGGTTCGGAACCGAAAGTCACATAGTTTGACTTTCACTTTGACTTTCAGTTCTGACCCGTTTAGGCATGTTTTAGAAATGCCTCAGAGCTTAAATTGGATTAGGTTACATGTTAGAATAACCCTCTGTGATTATACCCCTTGGTTCACTAGTTATCCAATTAATATGCATATTTCCGTTAATTGCCCATATGTTGACCATTATGCCCTTATTACCTTAAAACGTGATTTATGAAAATGTAAAAGTGTAGAAACCTTAGTTACTGATATATATACTTGTATGCAAAGTTTGACATCAGTTTGCCTTGTAGATTAAGAGTTATGCTCATTATCGCAAATCTAATGCTTTATGTTAATAAAATGGCGTAATTAGCATATAGCCTAGTTAAACATACTTTTTGATACCAAATCTTTTACCCACTGATGTTATATATTATTTTGGGATTTTTAAAGTTTTTTAATTAATTTTAGGCTGAGCATAACTAGTAGTCGTAGGCTTAATCCGGTAATTGTCGATTTTGCCCTTACGGGCCATAAAATGAGTTTTACGTATCAAAACAACTCCAAACCTTTTACTACTGATTAGTTATGATAAATAAATTATTTTTGACCTTCTGGAATAATAAAAATATCAGCTTTAGGTATTGAACCCGTAAACGGCTCCTAATCGCCTTATTTAGCGTTTTTAGCGCATAGTATGTACTAATACTATTTTTAAACATACAAGGGTGATACTATTACACCCTAACAAGTTTAACCTTAAAACAACGCAGCAGAATCTCGAGTCTGAAAATTTCTTTCATGACATACATCTTGACATTCTAAAAATTCATGCTATAATTTAAGAACATAACTTATCAAACACTAAATTACATATTTAAACATTCCCGTACAATCTGTCTTGTGACTCGATCCTCGATCTCCAATCCTTGGATATCCTCATGACTGGTACTACCTGCGCTCACCACATAAAATTCATCCATTAGTACGCATTATAAACATACAAGGTTTGTTCACGTTTACTTCTCGTTTCATTTACTCTTTACATTCCAGCTTTTCCATCCTGTCATACCATCCGTGGTGAGACTTCTTTGCCATTCCTGCATTTCACTTATAACTCTATGTACACGAATAAACAACGTAAACACTTGATCGTACCAAAAGACTTACATACATACCTAAATTTCATACTCATTATCCCCATACATACATATGTACCCACATACATGCCAACCTACATGCAACCTTACATAAAAATACATATCAATCATTCTATATGTATCTACATTTCTACATACCTTCATCGTTACGTACGGTCATGACATCCCACATATATACATACACACATACCTACATGCGTACATACACATACATACTTATTACATACCTTCATACAAACCTACATACGTGCATACATTCGTACGTACTCACTTGCGTACATATACATACTACCTACATACGTACCTACGTACGTACACTTAGATTTATAAAACATACATACGTACATGTCTACATACTTACTTACATATATATATATAATCACCTATTTCAACATACCCAACTCATACTTACCTACTTATATACGTCTTCATATATGCGCGTGTACTTCTTCACACACTTATAATCTTACATACGTTTGCGCATACATGCTTACATACGCTTCTACACACATGTTAGATACATACAAACATACATACATACCTAATAAGTGTGGGCATACACTTAAATTCATAAAAACGTAAGTTGAACTAGTCGTACATAACTTAAAACGCGTTTAAACGAGTTCCCAAGCCAAAACGAGACATAAAAATAATTTTTCCGGATAACACACCCGTCGCGCGACGCGACGGGCCGTCGCGCTACGCGACCCCCCTATTTCAGCAGAAAGATTGCAGCTGTTGCTGCATATTCCCTGCACGTCCGGATTTTACGGAAACGAGCATAACTTCCTCATTTTTGAACCGTTTTACCCGATTCTTTTTCCTACGCGTCCGTAATTTAATCCTCCACCTTGTGGAGTTAAAAGCCAACATCCAACATAGTAAAATTTCAGACTTCTAACTCTTCGGCTTATTACCCTTTTTCCAAACTTTAACTCGTCCGTGCATTCATCATCATAACTTGGTTATTTTATCATAGCATCTTATAAATCTAACAATATCCGTGACGTCTATCATAACCTACTAAATTCTTGGATGTCTTGCATCCTATTAACACATTATCGTTCATATGCTTAATTTGACCCGTTAAGGGTATTCGTGCATTAATTGGTCTATGACTGACCAAACCATTATCCCCACTTCCATACTTGTCCAAAACATTACTCTAATCGAATAACTTGCTTCTAAACTACTTTTAAGTTCGTTTACCCCAAAATACCCATCAAGGGCATTTTGGTCATCCTTAAACCCATCATTTACGACGAAAGACTTTAACACATATTTGACCTCAAACATCATGTTTAATTCATTACAACACTTTATTACTTACTTGTACTAAGAAGTGATTACGGAAATCACTTACCTTATGCGTCCGTGCTCGTATCCGATTCCTTGCTCCTTCTTGACCCGTTTACACCTCATGCTTGAGTCCGTCTCGACGTGATTCCTATACTTTCATTTCATCGAAATCACGCTCTTATTAGCATACACCTTTGTACATGTAACAATCATATCACTCGCATAATTCACACTTAACTTTCCTTAGTCATTTCTAACAAGCATTAAAATACATAATCAACTTCATATAATCATATCCGTATACGTTAAACTCATGTAACTCATCATGTCATTACATTTAACACGGATTGCTATAACATGTACCATACGACTTCCCATCAACCTACATTTACGACAACGAGTCAAGTCATGTTTCTTATACTTAGTTGACTTTCAAAAGTCAACTATTAACCATACTTAACTATCGACTTATCATCATATACCCGTAACATCATAATCGACTATACGGACGACACTATATACATTTCATCATACACTTGATGTGAGTACTACCTTTTAAGCATAACGTACAACTATTTCACGCACAATTCTTCTAAACTCATACATAACCCATCAAAACCATCTACTAATCATCATGTATCATTCCAAATGAACATTAAACATAACATCATCATATTCCTATACTTTCATCTAACAATAATTCATCATACCCACATAATACATCAATCATTCAACAAGACTTGAACATAGGAGGTGATACTAGTCATCATCTTCACCCTAACTAACGGGTGTCACCTCTAAACATCAAATTAACGCAAACCATTCATAACCCATGTTCTACACGAGAACTCTAACCCTTGTACATGATCAATTTCATATTAACTCACGGATTAGAACATAACCCACTTCACCCATGATCACCAATCTTAGATTTAAAACATACCTTATGATCCTCTGGTTTTGGTGATCATTAATCCATGCTCGGTTATGGATTTGGGCCTTGATTCATCCTTCAAATTGAAGCTTTAGAAGAACTAGGGTTTTGGGGCTCTTGAGAGCCCCTGCTCGATCTTTCCAGAACACACGTATGTGTGTGTTTGTGTGTGTCAAGTTATTTTATAACTTACTTTCATTTGTTCCACTTTAGCCCCTCGGGTTTACCTTTAAAACATAACTGACACTACCTTCATCATTTAATACTTTCGACCATACCCTTAACTAGGTTAAATAGCCTAGTTATTTATTTCATGACGTGTCACATAAGAACATACGACAATTATTAACATTCAGATTTTTGGGGCGTTACAGATACCTACTGATGTTTTAGTCAAAATATGACATTTTAACAGTAAACAAAAGTTGGTCATCTCAGACTTCAGTTTTGAGCTTTTCAGCTTATGTGAAATTACCAAAATACCCCTACAGGGCATAGTTTGGTTATAGTTGATAAATTTCACATATTTAAAATACATTATGGTTATAAATCAGTAAACTAAGTATTTTTGCTGATTATATCAGACCTGTAACTCAGTTAAACATTTAAACTCTTTTATAAACTTTTAAATGACCAAACTACCCCTACGGGGCCTAGTTTGTGTTTAAATACATTTCGGGCATAATGAAAGACATCTTACTGATGTCACAACATATTTGAGGCATAATTAACTTAGGAAACCTGTATATGGCTCTTATAATTACCCGTTACGCCTCTTACGCGTACGGTTCGGCCTATGTAGCTAGTTTACATAAATTATCCGAAACGAGTCAAACCTTAACGGTTTTATCTTGAAATCCAGAATGTGTTTGAGTTACCCATATTAAACAATCATACAAGCTTGTTGGGTCTAAATCACATTCTATTCCGGTCTTCGCTTAATCATGCGTACGAACCATATCTTCCTGTAAGACTAACCGGTCTAAGCTTAGGCTTAATTAAAGACCCGTTAGCATTCTAATAAGTTATTTATATGATCATTCCAGACTAGAGCCTTCCGGTAAATGGTACCTACGCTTACTTAAGTGAATACGGCTGAGTTATTAAATTCTTACTATTTAAGACAGGAGCTAGCTCAGGTAAATACTCTTAACTTATTTTCCCTATACGGGCTTGGGATACGGCACTATAAAAGTACCGCTTGGTCGGGTGTATGTAGTCATTTAAATCGGATTGTGATTGATGTATCTACATAACCTGTTTAATATGTATTATTTGGTGTATGGCTTTTGGGGGTTAATGACCACGTCCCGGATATCCTTGGCATCATTCGAAGTAATGGCCACGACTTAAGCACGGGGTGTAGGCATACACCTGACAGCTGCATTATGTAAAAACTGGTAATCCACTCCGAGGTATCATCCTTGTGGGCATTATACCAGAACTGGTAATCCACTTAGAGGATGATAGCCTGTGGGCATTATACCTGTGGCGTGTCAGTTAATCTAGTCCGGCCCTACAAACCGGCCCTAACGGACGACAAATAAGTAAAACTGTAAACAAGATTATATACAAATAATTTTCCCAAGTTAAAAAGGTTAATTTTGCCTCTGTGCATTTTAATCAAATTATAAAAGATATTTTGTGCCACGTGCATTCAAACCAATTTTCTTAAACTCTTTTCAAATGAGTCGGTTGAGTGTATTTACCAGTGAAAACTGACGTATTTTCCAAAAAGGTTAAGTGACAGGTACTGAACGAAATTGGCTGGAAGCTCAGGGCGCTAATAAGGAATCTTGCAAGTTCTAGGCGTCTAAAGTCTGTTGAACAAATGATATATTTAAAGATCCGCCTGTGGATCCTTTACTTTCTGTTGTAATACTGGATATTACTTTATATTCGGAATGTAATAATAATTATCTTTTGCTTCCGCTGTGCATTTATATAATTGTGTTGTTTGACTATTATGTTGCCAACTACGTCACGTTGCTCCCCACCGGGCCCACCGGTGACACGTGGAAATTCGGGGTGTGACAGATTCAAAAGATAGAAAGGTATAAGAGTGCGTGTAGATTTAGAAGGTACAAGATTTAGATGGAAAACTTACAAGAATCGCGAGAAATCTGAAGAAAAGTGGGCAAGAAGCGCTGGTCGGACGAGAGGTGCAGAAAAGGTAAGTTTGTGATGTTGACAGGGGTATTTATAGGGTTTCCATTAAAGGAAAGGGGAAGGAGAGGGCGGGTCGATCGAGTGGTAACTCGGTCGGATGGCCATTCGGTCGAGTGGCACCTCGATCGGATGGCAGTCCGATCGGGTGGCAACTCGGTCGGCTGGCCATTTGCTTGGCGTGACGATTTTTGCTGTTTCGATTGCGATTGCGAGCGTTGCGATGCGATAGAGTTTCCTAGTCAAATTACTTTTAATCCCAACTACTATATCAACATACAATCATCTTTATTTCATATTCGTTTAGCGTTTGCGATTCGATTGCGATTGAGTTTCGATTGCGTTTCGATTAAGCACCACACATAAGTAAACATGCACAAGTAACACATAAGGCACACACACATATAAGAACAGTAACCAGAACGCGTAATTCGAGTTGCGAGTGCAATAGCGATAAGCGATTAAACATGCGATAATATCGATTAAACCTCTATTATTAGCAATTACTCCACATAATACAACTAACGTAAAGCATAAAATAGACTATCTACAAGTCAAAGAAGTCAAAACAGGAATTGAGCAAGGAGTGACAGATCGCAATTAGCAATCTTGTCTCCCTTTGACTTCAATCTTGACTTTGACTTTGACTTTCGAAGCACGGGGTGTTACATGTGACAGGGGTCATTGTGGGGCTTGGGTGATGGCTCAAGGTGGAAAAGGTGTGGGAACCACCGCAGGTGACAGCGGTGGTGGACGGACGGCGAAGCTGCGACCCGAAATGCGACAACCGGCAGCTGGGGTGTGGGGGGTTTTGCGTCAGATTCTGGTGCACGATGGTTCTGGTGGAAGCCCGGCGACACAGCGGCGGAGGCACGATGGTGCGTGGTTGACCCGACGACCAACGACAAGCTCCGGTAAGCGACTGTATCTCTCCTCCACCCTTCTTTCTTTTCAGATCTGTAAAGATCGACGTTATTTCTGGCAGGTTATAGCAACGAGATGTTGATGATGATGATGATGGACGGTGATTATGATGATGATGTAAGGGGTGGTTGACGACGGGAGTGGAGGTGGTTATGGTGTGGCTCGGGTTTGGGTTTGCTTTGGGTTTGGTGAAGGTGGTGACGCGGCTGTTTGACGTGGTTGGGTGGCCGGTGGTGGTGGTGGTAGTGGCGATGATGAAGATGATGACGCCGGTGATGAGGGTTTGTGGTTTGGGAGGGTTTGGGTCTGAATTTTGAAGAAGATGATGGTTTGCCACCGTGGTGCTGCCACTCATCTCCGTCGATTTCTACCGTGCATTTGAGATGATGAAACTGAAACTGATGAGATTGGAGTGGATTACAGATGTGTTGCGTGAATTTGCGTGTGAATTAATGGAGAGATTGATGAAATGGTGTTTAGAGAGAGAGAGGAAGTGCAAAGATTTTGGTGGTGGTGGTGTTATAATCTTTTTTTAATTTATATATATATTAATGCTTAAAATGACAAAATTACCCCTGTAGAAAAGGACAAAACTTGAGGGTTTAATTTGGGAAATCTGGCTTGATTTCCCTTTTGGACTAAAATGGCAATAAAAGTGAAACCACAGGGACCCAGATTTAAAAAGTTTGAGATTTGGACTAAAATGGCAAAAATGCCCAAACCACAGGGACCAAAATGGCAGTTTACTCTAAGTAGTATGTACAAGTAACCTAAATACATGCATACATGTTATGAAACTAAGAAATATTTGATTTAATGCCCCGCAACGCGGACGGGCATAGGTGTAATTTTTATTCATCAAGGCATGCCTGGTACATGTTTATTTGTCCTGAAAAATTACAATTTTGCTCCCAGTTTAAAATTATACTCTTTCTATCGTTTTAGTTTTTTTTTAGTAAAAGTATGGTAGTGTTTTTGTTTTAATTGGTTGACTCGATTTAATTTTTTTTGAGATCGTGTTATGAGTAGTATGTATAAGTAACCGAAGCACAGACATACATGTTACGAGAGAAAAATATTCGGCTTATTGCCCAGCAACGCGAGCGGGGCAAAAACTAGTTTACTACATATACATTTTCAAGTTGAGGGAATAGTGCCAGGCAGCTTGCCTGACACTTCCCTATTGGACCAGCCCATTTTTAATTTAATTTTTTTCTCAGTTTAAAATTACGCATTCGTCCTTCGTTTAAAATTACGTTTTTACCCCCAGCTCAAAATAAAATTATAATTTTGCCCCTAGCTCAAAATTACGCTTTTGCCCTCGGTTCAAAAACTCACTTTTAATTTTGTTCTCAGTTTAAAATTACGGTTTCGCCCTCTATTTAAAATTAAGTTTTTGCCCTCAGTTCAAAATAAAACGTTGTTTTTTCCTCTAGCTCAAAATTACGATTCTGCCCTCAGCTCAAAATTACGTTTTTGCCCACAGTTCAAAATAAAATTATGTTTTCCCCCTAGCTCAAAATTATGATTTTGCTCTCAGTTTAAAATTATGATTTCGCCTCCAGTTCAAGATATAATTACGATTTTGCCCTCTGTACAGACATATATGTTATGAGATAGAAATATTCGGCTTATTACCCCGCAACGCGGGCGGGGCAAAAACTAGTTATATATACAAACACAATTAGCAATTTGCAACTTAGGTCGCTTCATCGAGTGTTAAAAATAATAATGTTCAAACACAAACATGTCAATTGGGTTTATTATTCATGGTGTTAAAAATAATAATGTTCGAACACAAACATGTCAATTGGGTTTATTATTCATGGTGTTAAAAATAATAATGGTATAGGATCATATACAAATAGGTATATTTGTATAAATGGTAAAAACCAACAATTTAATGACATGTGTCCCCAATTAAAAAATTGGTTTAAGAGTATTTTTGACTATTTATACTTTTTATTTATATTTAATTAAAAACAATAATTAAATTATCCATATATTCATGCAAGATTAATTCAAATCCTAATCTCCTAATCTATTCTTCGTTATCGAATCAGCACCGTAATCAGCATCATCATCAGCACCGTAATCAACATCATCATCAGCATCACCGTAAATAGCACATCGTCAACATCAGCACCTTAATCAGCACAGTAACACCACCGTCAGCACTAACATCCCACACCACCACCATCAACACATCTCGTAATCAGCATAACACCGAAATCAACACAATTTCATGTTTTTTTTTTATTTTGTAAACAACATATACTATTACATAACTAGCGCAATTTCATTTTTTTATTTTATAAACAATAAATATTGTTACATACTAGCACAATTTCATGTTTTTGTTTTAATTTTCTAAATAGCACATACTATTACATAACTAGTAGAAAACAAGTTTATTTCCAAATAGGCTTCCAATAACAACCCAAAAGGAAAAAAAAAATAATAACACATAAGAATTACACAACAAAATAAAAACTTGTGTATAGATTTAAATCAACACAATACATTTTCATTACTAGCACATTGCAACTACATAACTAGCACAATTATAAAACGCCTTTTGTTTTACTTTTTAAAAGTCACTTTTATAAATAAAAAAAAAGTATAGCAATATGATACTCATATTAAAGATTAAAAAAATACTTGATTTTATGGTATTTTTTTTTTTTTTTTTCAAAAATAATGAAGTATATACAAATTATTTTAGTTTAAAAAACTTGGTGGAATTAGTATTTAATGGAAAATGGCTAAACGACTAAAATGCCCCTAACTTATATAGTATTAATTATTAATTATAGGGGTTTTATTTGTAATCAATACCAACCATTGATTTAAATTATCGATGACTCAGATATGTTCTTACGGTTCTTACTGTTAGCAATGTTTGTATAGGATCTTAAATCTATTATTCTTTCATTGCTGGACTTGTTATAACTAGGTTTATTATCATTGCTTGACTTGTTATAACTGGGCTTATTATCATTGCTGGACTTGTTATAACTGGGCCTTCCAAACATAAAACTGAATGATCCAGTTACCACACTTTTCCCCATTGAAGAAGACGAAAGAGCTTCATCGTGAGGGTTTAGCCATTGCTCACATGATGACTTGTTATAATCTGGTTCAGAGCCTTCCAAACAAACATAAATCTGAATGATCCAGTTGACATAATCAAAACAAAATACAAACCTTCAAGTCAACCGGCAATAAATAAGTAAAAGATTTGAATGATCATGTATTTATGATGATGGTTGGGGACAGGTTCCGGTCCTTCTTTTCAATAGTCAAAATTTGGAGGAACTGGAACAGCTGCAACGAGATGGTGTTCAACCGGAAATTTAAAATGGTTTCTGCAGTAGTAGACAAGATAAAAGCCGAGTAGCCGACTCTTTCTGGTGGGCGTCAAAAAGATTCAGAATCGGAGATATCGGGTCGGAAAACCGGAGCATCCATTCCACACCCTTTTCACCCTAAATTACACTAAAATACACTATATTTTCTCTGTTCTTTTCAATTATCATTACCTTTTCTCCCTCCTCCACTAACAACTATTTTCAAAATATATTAAAAAATTATTAAGGGTGAACATTGTCCCCTTAAATATACAGATAAACAGTAACATTTTCTCTCCTCCACTCACAACCACTTTTTATATTCTTTATATTATGAAAACTCCAATCACACAATTTGGAGGAATGAATGCGAATGCTCTTAGACTTTGGCTAGGTGGTGTAGCTTGTATCTGCCCTGGGACCTTTGTGTTTCTGTTCTATATATGCTTGTTGTACTGCCTGTCTTAACTGCTGGCTAAGGTAGTATGGTTTTTTTTTTTTTTTTTCTGTGGTGAATGAGCCAGAGCTCAAGTAATGGATAGCACAAGTTTTAGTATTGCACCAGCCATTGTCGATATCTTACAACTAACTATTTTGGATGGCTCGATTTCAACCGACAAATATTACATCTTACGCTTACTTTTAATAAACTCGTGTATCACACATTGACTGATTTTTTGTACATCAGTTTTACATTTCATGATCAATATAGAATGGACATTTCTGTGTTCATTTTAACAAAGATCAGACTCTAAAAACAACAAACAAAACAGGTCCACATTCAAACTAAAATATCACATCATCAATGGTACATTTATAAGTGGCTTAAGATCATTCTAAAATTTTATAAGATGCTTAGAAATCTTCAAACCTCACTCAAAACTTTAGATATGGGCCAGTTTGGAGAACAGGGCTCGTAGTCTTCCTTATTCACTATAATATACACATTAATCCGGTCCAAAAACGTTTACATATACATTAATAGTAAGCCACGGCTACCATTGGGAATCATCGCTAGCAAGATAATCATTCAAATTGCATTACCTAATCCCTGGAACTTGGTTTTGGTTTCAATCTGAAATTCGGCAGCTGGGGTTCTGTGAATGATAATTTAGACTTGATTTCAATTAGGGATGAGCAAATCAGACCCGGTACCGGTACCGAATTTACCGAACCGGGTGCTTTTTCGGTACCGATTCGGTACCCACTTTTGACATTTTCGGTACCGGTTCGGTACCAGTATTTACCGATTTTTACCCTCAAATACCGGTACCGAACCGTACCGAACCGGGTATATTCGGCACCGGTACCGATACCCACTTTTAGGGATTTTCGGTACCGGACGGTACCGAGCTCATCCCTAATTTCAGTCAGAGACCTATCATATTTCTCTAATTCGTTTATCATTTGATCATTCAACCTATGATTACATGAATAGAAGAGAAATGTATGTGAATTGGTTTTCAAAGTTTATAGATTTCTAACATTATCTATTAAAAATCTATGAACAAACTCAGTAGAGCAAACTTTAAACAAAAATGTAGTTTAGCCTCTTCAGTTCAGGTCTCCAATAATCGTTTCCGCATGGATGAACGGATACCATCCTCGGAAGAACGAAAGTTTTTATTTAAATCATCATCAGAGGAACTTGAATTTTTATGAGAGATTTCACCATTATGAAGCAACAAAACCATTGATTGGTACAAAAGTTAGGGCTTACTTAAACCCTCCCTAAGAACGTTATATTAATATTATGCTTTCGTTGAGACGTACGTAACGCCTATAAAAAAGAAATAGAAAATGCGTAAAAAGAAAAGACATTTGAAACAGTTGCCTCCGGCGAAAAGGCGGTGAAGTGTTGGTGAGAGAACGATGGGTATGGTTTGAAGCAGGTTTTGGTATTTGTAGGCGCAGCAGAAGCTAGGGTAAACCCCAATTTCATAGAGGTTAATTACTGAAATACCCTTTTCTTGCATACGACGACGTTGCGACTTGTAACGGCTGAAGAGAAAAAAAGATGCAACGACTCAACTGGCCCAGCAAAATGACGTGACTATTGTGTTGGTCCTTGACTTCTCAAAAGTTTATGTTGTACCACAAAAGTTACTTTGTTAGGTTTTGTGGCCATGTACCTTGCAAAAAAATATATATATATAAAAACAGTTTTTGAGTTTTTTTTTGTATTTTTAGTTTTCATTCTAAATAGACCAAAGTGCTTCTACTTAGTTATTTGAGTTGTTTAAAGGATTGTGTTTACCCTTACACCAATCACAATTTGACTCTTATTATAAGGAAATTTGTTTAGTAGTTTAAGATTTACTTCTATGTGTTGATATACATGAAAAATGGTGGGTATTGCTAGAAAGAAAGATGGGTGAGCAAGAGTTGTTAGAACATGTGTAGTGGAAGACACAAATAATGTCCCGTATCTTTGGACGTTTTGCAATATATGGCAGTCTAGTCAACAATGAGACATTATGGAACGTTTTTTTAAAATGGGTATAGTTGAGATGTGGGCATTGTGTGGCATTATGTTAAAAGATGTGTAAAAAATTACATAAAAAAACATCAAAAGAGGGTATTGGCCAACCAAAAAGCAGAAAACATGTGATTGGCCAAAGATCTTGAACATGGGTGTGGAGAAAAGAATGCCAAAGACATTTTTTTTTTTTTTGAAAAAAAGTCCTAGGGGACGGTTAATGGGCGTTGTGGGGTGTTTTTTTGGGAGAAAACGCCCAAAAACCCCTCACTACTGGTGATCTTAACAGGTACTTACTACATACTGAGTCTTTGAAGTAATACAATTAGCCTTGATCAAGCAAAATGGTGTGGTTGTAATATCTGGATGATAAATGACTATATGTTGCTAATGAAAGTAACAAAGACAAAGAATCGTCACTCTAAAAGAAAACTCAAACTGATTTGAAGACCCGTTTTTCATTTATTATCCTCAACCGAAGTCGAAACCAAAGTCATCGGCTAGTCTATTTTATTAACCAATCGGTTTTCGATTTATTCAGTTAGGGAGTGGGGGTGGATCCGTTGTTAGTGCATTCATCTGTCAACTTCGTCTTAGATCGAGTCTCAGTCTCGTTGCGGATATGAAAGAAGATGATGTCACCATCTTTGATGATGACATCATAATGATGAAGTCATCATTGCATCATTACAATGAGACAAAATTAGATTGCATGGATGTACACGTAATATTACATGCATATTATTCTGATTTCGCTTTTATGTCCTAGACTAGGTTCGTTTTTATGTCATCAAGTAGGTCCGCTCATGTGTCAAGTGTGAGGTTCGCTTTTATGGTCATGTACATAAAAGCGGAACCTGCATGCATATATATAGCTGCATAAGCGGAATCACACATATAGTTCTAGGTGTTGTCTTCCGGTGAGCCACGAAGTGCTGCCGAAGTGTCGACAGGTTGTAAACATTGTCCAGATCAATAATATCGACAGTTTAGTGTGTATACTTGCTGAATTGTACTCGGTTTGTCTGTTTCCGCCGTTCAAACTGAGATAAACTCTTCTACGCGACTCATTTAGGTCCGAATTCGATCCAACAAGTGGTATCAGAGCCAGTGAAGAAGAGTTTTCTATAATTCAGCCGTAATATCTGTTTCTACACCTTTCTTTTTCGAAAAACAAAACTTTTTACGGTCAGAATCGCCTCAAATTTGCACAGTGTGTTCGGAATTAACAACGAACAAATCCTTGAAATTTTCAAAGTTAAAATCGATCTAGAACATAGGAATTTTGAGGTTTCGCTTATACGTACACGTTCAAAAATGACATCAGCAGTAAGGTCCGCTTATGTGAATAGTTAATTCCGCTTTTGTGACCAATAGGTATCGCTTTTGTGACATTTGAGATTCCGCTCTTGTGTCACTTGAGGTTCCGCTTTTGTGACAACCAGGGTCTCGCTTTTGTGACAACTAGGGTATCGCTTATTGTGACACTTAGTATTTTGTGTACATCGAATTACGTGAACCGTTTGAAAAGTAAATTGAATTGTGTGATACTTTAAACAAGGTTGTCAGTTGGTTGGAATATGTGATCATGTGAATACGTCGGTTTGTGTGTAAATGTTGAGATAAACTTTACAATCGATTTGTCAGTTAGCCTGTGATTCATATTCGATTTATGTGATAGTTCAGTTTGGAGGTCTAATAGTTGAGGAATGTTGTCGGCTTAGTGTTATTTTAGGTCCAATCACAATTGATTCTCAATTTAAAATCTAAACATGGTATTGATTTCATTGAAATGTGAATAGTTGTCGGCCACGTGCAATTTCATAAACAAAAAGTGATATAAGAGTTCAAGTGGGACATATACAAAGGGAATCAAGTCAGTAAATACATTTGTTTTTAACTGAAAATTGTGTTTTGTGAGCCCGTTGTTTTCATAGGCCCAAGTTTACTTGTTAGTGTTTGTTGGCCCATTGTGAGTTAAATCAGAAGCTTATTCATCAGTTCGCTTGTTGGTCATAAGGTTTGGAGTTCAGTCGGTTCGCACGTTTCGATTAGTTGTTTTGTGTGATCAAGTTGCGTGATAATTGTTCAGTTCGCACGGTTCGGAGCTCAAAGGTGATTCAAGATGGCTAAAATGTTTGATGAACAGGAAAACGAGTATCTTAAATATTTAAACGTTTGGATTTCTGATTCTTGGTTTGATAAGAAGAACAGGAAGGATGTTTGGATTAAAAGATCCGAAAATTTCTTATGCATGAAACATGAATCTTTGGAACAGTTGGATAGACGTTTTGATGAATTGATTGATAAGATAAATAGATATGAGATAAAGTTTTCAAATGCTGAAAAAATTTCAAAATTTGCTGATGCATTACCTCTAGAATGGGATGAATTTTTTAGTGAACTAAAAAGGAATGAAAATTTCTCAGAGTTTTCATTTAGAGAATTCATCAATAAGCTTAGATTACATAAGTTTGATAAAGAAAAAAGAAAAGAAGAGTTGATGTATGAGATGAAGAAGGATTTAGAAAAGATAAATTTGGAAGTGATCATCGAAATGAGAAAAAGATTTTCTGTATGTCTTGCTGCAAAAAATGTCATGAAATATGATATTAAGAGAGGTTGTTTTATTGATGAATATGCAAACCCTCTTGATTTTGTTAAAATTTTTTGTGCAGGAACATACAGGATGGAAACAAAGAAAGAAGCCGATGTGGAAAAGATGAATGAAAAGTGCTCAAAATGTGATAAACTTGGAGCAGACAATGCCAAATTCTTAAGTGATGCAGAGAATTTGACATTGGAAAACAAAGCTTTGAAAGATGGGAAGAAAGCTGATGATGAACAGATTCTGGAGTTGCGCGTAAACTGCGAAAAATTGAGATCTGAAAATGACAAACTTTTGAAGAATGTTGAGAGTTTGTCATCAGAAAACAAAAATTTTAAACAATTAGAAAATGATTTCAAAAATCAGATAAAGATTTTAGAAGATGAGAGAGATATTTTTGGTAAAGATAATCTTGAAAAACAAATTGAAATAAATTCTCATCTTGCTAAAATCACTCAGCTTGAAAAAGAAGCTGAAAAAGCTCGGATTAAAATCAAAGAGCTTGAAGTTAAATTGAAAGGTTTTGTGACTTCGGCACCATATGAGTGTCCAAAACCGATCAATTATGTTCCAATAAGTGACAATGTCACAAATTTTGACAAAGTCAAAATTGAAGATTGTGATGAAATATCTGATGATGAAAAAGAAAAGAAAAGAAAAATATTTTTAGATTTACAAGAAAATTTTCAAAATACTGTTTTGCAATCTACTGAAACAGGTGAATGTTCTAAACAAAAACCTGTTAAGAAGAATGCAGAACAGAAACAAAAAGATAAAAATTTGAAAAATTCTAAAATTGAAAATAAAAGCTCATCAGATAAATCATCCAATCATTATCAAAAATCACAAAAATTTAAAAATGAAAACTCACAAAATGTTGGTAATAAGTGGTGCAGGTTTGACCACAGTGCTCAAAAGCCAAATCCAGCATTGAGGAGGAGAAATGACTATAACCAAGCCAAACAATGTTATGATCTTAAGGTTTGGACAGATAGAAGTGGATGGCACGATAACAGAGTGTGTTACACATGTGGTGTGAGAGGACATATTGCTGTTAACTGTCAGAATTGGAATTATGAAACAAGAAGATGCTATAATTGTCATATCAGAGGACATATTGCCAGAGATTGCTCGAGGAGATCGATGGGAAGATTAAGGGTTGAATCTCAAAGAATGGCAAAGAAACCAGTCAACGTCAAGCCCCATGAACAGAAGGTTCTAAAACCTAACGTTCAGGATCAGAAAATTCAAGAAAAGAAAGTTAAACTTTCACAGGGGCAGAAAGACAGACTGCGAAAGAAAAGGAAGAAGGCGAGAGAATATCTGGTGAAAATTTTGTCTTCGGGTTCACCGGACAGATTGAATAAAAGTTCTGATGAATCAACTCACTCGACTGCAAAGCCAAGTAAATTGAATTCTTCAGATACAAATCTGAGGAGAAAAGAGAACAAGAAGAAAAAGAAAGTCATTGGCGATGAATCTGGCTCATCCAAGCCAGACAAGCCAAGATCGGGCAATGAATCTGATTCCACAAAATCAGAGGAGCCACAAGTTGAGGTAAAAAAGGAAGAGACAGTTCCGTTAATGACTGATGAGAACTTTCCACCATTACGAGCCGCAAACCTAAAATCAAAAGGTGTTGATGCTGGAAAAATGTTTAATAGCAATGTTAAACATATTTTTAGTAAGATGGTTGATGGTAAGGAAAAAGGAGTGAAAGAGTTTTATGAAGAAAAGAGAAAAGCTCAAAATGCGCCTAAGGCTGGTCAGGCTTGGGTGTCAAAATTTGTTGGTTGAATTCCTGACTTGCCGGAGCTTCCAGGTTGGTAAGTGTGAAGCAGGTATCGGCATCATTCTTGAGAAATTCACAGGATGGTAACTGTGATATTTCGTGTTACTAGTGGTCAATCAAGGACATTAAGTTGTACTTGATTGTGGTGTTTGATCTTATATTGTTAAAATCTGTACAAAATTAGTTAAAAGAGAACAAGGTGATGTGATAACCCCGAATCCACAAGTGATGGGTAAAAAAACTAATTTTTCCGGAAAAACCATTCTGATTAAAACAAACTTAAGTGTTTTGAAATCATTATGGGAAAATAGTTTGTTGTAAGGGGAGTGTTGATTGAATATGCCGAAACCCTCACGGCTGAACAAACATGATTACTTTCATCAGATTGAAAAACGGTTTTCAAACTGTAAAAATCAATGTGTTGTAAATCATGGGGGTATGTTAGATTTTCTGCAAAACAGAGCATGAGATGCAGAAAATGGATGGCGAGACAAAGCTATCAGTATTGGTTGTAAATTTTCTTTATATGATTTTGCATTTTAGGGGGAGTAATATTGTTAGAAAATACAAAAACATTTGAAAATTTGAAAAAGTCAAAAACATGATAAAATTCAAAAATTGAGTTTTTGCGTAAAAAGAGGAAATGATAGTACATCAGTAGACAGTTACAGTACGCTAAAGAAAAGGAATGTTTAAATGTGTTAAACGATCTCACTGTGGATGTGTCGGTAGATTTTTATACATTTAGTAAACTTTTTTGGGATATAAACCTAAATTTCATACTTGCTTATTTCGTGGGGAACACTACTTGGATATATAGGTAACCCCTGAAATCTCATCTGAAAGGTCTCATAATCTGATATACTAGGTCTTTATACTCAATGATGTCTGGGGTATTATTCCGGGACTTCTGCTGAACGGTGGTTCTGACCTAGTCCTTGGATAATACTTTCTGCAATGCTTGAAACATAGCATTAAACCCTCAGCATGCTGATGAAACAATAAAATTGATAGTCGCTGCTGTTGTAAGCAAAAAGATCCTCTAAAGGGGACATACCGTAAAGTCGAAGCTGATATCTTTCTGCGTATACGGAAGTATCGACCTGAGATCCCTCGGCCCTCGCATACCAAATTTATATACAGATATCATTGTAGTATACTCACCTGTAAGACTGATTATTGGGATTCTGGATACGGGAGTATATTCAAGAGGTGGGACACATGAATAGGTTTAAGTTCTTAATACACCTAATTCGTATCCTGAATCAGTTGAAGTTTGTATGAAAATTTAAGTGGATCAGTATATCGACAATCTAAGTGAATTGTTTAATGCATAATGTGATTTTAAGCTCAACGGTACTTGTGACTTGTCGAAAACTGATATGATCCTCTAACGCTTACTCAAACAAAAATATTGTATGTAAATATGCTTGTACATATTTTTTACTGCTTTATATTTTCAGAAAAATACAAAAAGATTTTTGATTCTACTTTATATTCGACAACCGATATCTGAATTGCTAAGTTTCAAAATCTAAGTAAGCTGATTGTGTTTCTGAAATTAAAACAAGTTCATTAATTTGAAACTTGATTTAAAATAAAAAATTTCAAAAACAGTTTGTTATATCTCCAAGGTCATTAACTTGAACTTGGATGATAAACTGTGAGGGAGTTGGATTCTTTAATGCTGCCAAATCTGTAAAGTTTGTTGATAGGGGGAGTGAATTAGAGAATTTGATTGATAATACGAAAACATTGTATTTATAGATGTTTGAGTGTTGCAGATAGTCCAGACTACGATCCCGAGAGCAGAGTCTAAGGGGGAGTCTGAAGACAAGCTTGAAGCAAAGAGAAGCTTGTAGATGGAAAGCTAGGTGTCGATCCCAAAGCACGGAAGCTTGATGAAAGGGGGAGCCTGAAGCTGATACAGACTGAAGACTGAGAAGACTCGACACTTAAGACTCGTCAACATCTGAGGGGGAGTCTGTTAGTGCATTCATCTGTCAACTTCGTCTTAGATCGAGTCTCAGTCTCGTTGCGGATATGAAAGAAGATGATGTCACCATCTTTGATGATGACATCATAATGATGAAGTCATCATTGCATCATTACAATGAGACAAAATTAGATTGCATGGATGTACACGTAATATTACATGCATATTATTCTGATTTCGCTTTTATGTCCTAGACTAGGTTCGCTTTTATGTCATCAAGTAGGTCCGCTCATGTGTCAAGTGTGAGGTTCGCTTTTATGGTCATGTACATAAAAGCGGAACCTGCATGCATATATATAGCTGCATAAGCGGAATCACACATATAGTTCTAGGTGTTGTCTTCCGGTGAGCCACGAAGTGCTGCCGAAGTGTCGACAGGTTGTAAACATTGTCCAGATCAATAATATCGACAGTTTAGTGTGTATACTTGCTGAATTGTACTCGGTTTGTCTGTTTCCGCCGTTCAAACTGAGATAAACTCTTCTACGCGACTCGTTTAGGTCCGAATTCGATCCAACATCCGTGATGGAAGCCCATCACTTGTGATGGCACTTTGCACACCGCCGCCACCATATAATATCACGTGTGGAAAAATAAACGCGTTGATTTCTTCACGCGTTAAGGGTTGTGAGTGATGGGTTGTTGAGTGTTGTGAGTGATGGGTTGTTGAGTGTTGTGAGTGATGACCACCCCCACTAAAAAAGGTTGTGAGTGATGGAATAATGGTTGATAACATGGCGGAACTTGATTGGATGTTGTGAGTGATGGAATTTTTGCAAGTGATAACCACCCCCTCCCCCCTTAGATTGACGGTTTTTGGATTGGTTCATTTAATTTCAGTTAATAGCAAAAACCAAACTTAGGCTAAAACTTTTGCTTAAAAATATATGAAATTGAGGTATAAATACATGAAATGAAAGTAAAAATATATGAAATGGAGATATAAAATATGAAATATATGAACTCAAGGTATAAAAGCTGGAAATATATGATACATGTGAATGATTCTGTTCAGTTCAACTAATTTTGGTTAAACGAGAGTACAAAAAAATTGATAACCGGTTTTTGGTTAATTCGATTTTCAGTTTTCAGTTAATTCAGCTTTTGGTTGATTTCGGTTCGGTTTCGTTTGTTTTCGTTTTGGTTTAGGTTAACGATTTACTTATTGCTCACCGATAATCGATTTTGGTTAATAACCGATATGTGCGCGCGCGATGCGGCGGGAAACACATGTCACACCCCAACCGATGGCGGAAACATCGGGATGAGACGAAGTGTGTATAGATTGCAAGAGACTTTATAACACTATGTGACAATATTTAATTAAATCCGAATTTCATTGCAATTGCTAAATTGTTATACATTAACCAAAACAAAATACAACATTGTTTCAACAAATAACATAACATTAAAAGATAACGATTTATAGGTGTGTATCTAGTCCACCCTACACTTATTTCATCATTCATCCATACTTCATTAATCAACCTGCAACTTGTATTAAAATAGAGTTTCAATGCAAAAGCAAAGGCGAGTATACAAGTTTAACTACATAGCATAATAGAATAAAAACTCAAGTCCAACATGATTCATAATATGTGATTACTAGTATGCAATTTTGGCGTACAATATGATCAAACCCGAGAATACAACGCATAAAAGAGCCTAATCCCAAAAGTTTAGCGGGGTGGTAATGTTTAACTTAACAATACCCAAAAGTATAACGGGCGGGCGTTAATCCTATAGCGCTATAATTGTTAAGGTGGGCGAGCAAAGTTAATGAGCATATAACGTTCCAAAGCGTTCACATAGCATACGAGAATAACAAGTAAGTCACATTAGTTTCATGTTTAATCATGGATAGAGTAAGTTTAATTGAGTTTAAAAGTTGTTTGCATAGTTATACATGTTGCATCCCAAAGTGTAAAGGGGAAAAAGGGATCGAGTATACTCACGGTGGTTGCAAGCTTTCCTACTTGAAATCCCGCGAGTGAGTTGGTGGATGGATTAGTTTGGAGCACCTAGTCCTTCTACACGAGGAAACATAGGTGTGTGAGTTTGGCGTTTAACGGAAGATTATAAATTTGGAGTTTAACATAACATAAAGTATGATATACAAAATAATCATCTTTTAACTTTATAACCCTTGTATGACACTATGTAACCAATATGGTTAGAATGTTTTTATGGGTAGTGCACCCATTAGAATCATACTTAGAGTTTTAGGTCTTAGATGATATTCTACTACTTTAACATATAAACACAAGTTTAACATTAAAGGTTCGAATGAGTGTATATATATATATATATATATTTAGGTTAAGTATTATACGTTATTTAGTCCAATAAGTCAAGTAGGAGGTAGAAGATTAAATCTTCATTTAGGCACCTCTAGTATCATGGATGTCATGTATGGGGTAGGGAGGACAAGCTTCCATTTAGGAACCCCTTGAAAGTTCACCACTTCACTTGATGTAAAAACAACCAAGGAGGGTCAAGAACTATGATTAATACAAGTATGTAAATAATCTAAACTAAGAGAAATCATCAAATCATGTGAGAATTTTATGTTGGAACAACCCAAGTTGTTCCACAATCACTCTACATCAAGATCTAAGCTCGAACATGACTTGTGGGTAAAATACCCTAAACAAAACAGCGAATATTTGAGGTTTAACCTTTGATTTGTATGTCTCAATCATGCTTCTAACACTTAATCGACCATGGGATAGGTTGTAAGCATTAGTACATAAGTTTGAGATGAGTTTTGATAAGTTTAAACAAGTTTTTGAATAGCATAAAACGAAACAGAAAGTTTAGGTCCTGTTTAGGGCAATTCCAAGTCTGATTTCTCCAAGGAGAAACCAAGGAATCAAACCCAAGGATTATCCAAAGAAGTAGGAAGAAGAACCAAGTGATTTGGTTGAGAAATGAGCAAGTTACACTCACTTTAGTGCAAGAGTATGAATCTGCCAAAATCCTGAATTGCAAGAGATTTGAGAGTGATTTAGAGAAGATTAGAGAGTTGTGAAAGTGTAAAATGGCTTGGAGGAGGTGTATATTTATAGGGGAAGAGGTTGAGTATGATTGGAGGTGTTTAGAGGTGGATTAGAGGTGATTGGAGGGGTTAAGAAAGTGGGATTTCGTGCAAAACGCGGGCTGCTGTGTTTTCTGTCCGCCCAGACATCCTTACGGACCGTAAGGGTGGTGGCTTACGGTCCGTAAGCCATGGTCAGAAGCACATATTTTTTTATTTTTTTGTTATATCAATTTGTAACTCGTCCCCAAGTTAAAAGCTACGGGTTTTGGGATTATTTTAAGGTTCTAAGGTATAAGTAACATGTTCCAAAAGTTATGTAAGTGTCCAATTGAATATGATTAAGTATAAGTTTCGTATAAAACATAAATGTCACGAGTGTAATAGTTTATCATAAGTTTGCAAACATCTCAAATAAACACCAAATTGTTTCTCATTTTAAGCGTACAAACATGTATAGAGTATGTGTAACACGAGTTTAAATTATTGCAAGTTTAGCACTTAGTTTCCAAGAATAATGATTAATCATCAATTGATTTACAAAATCGAACATACTAGCATATATAGAGTGAGTATAACATATTTGTAACAAAACACGAGTTTCATTAATGATCCAAGTCTCGGTTTTACAATGATTACAAAGAAAGAACGATTACAAGAATACAAGGTTTCCAAAAATAGAAATTGATGTGTGTAAAATGCAACATATAAATTACATCAAATGAGGCATAAAACTAACCCTTTTTAAGTACTAATATTGGAAAAAGAGTGTTTTTGTCTTCCTTTTGTATTTTCAGGATTAAATGAGCTCAAAAACACAAAAGAAGCAAAAAGACAGCTAAATCCAACATAAATACAAGGAAAGGAACATAAGTGGACTGCCCGACCCCTCAACGGCATCTTCCCAAGCAAAATAGAGAAGGCGGAAGACTGAACACGCCCCGTGCTCAGCCAGCACGGGGCCGTGCCCAAGAAGCAGCAGAAAAGACAAACCTATAGAAGCTTCTATTGCCCACCACGGGGCCGTGCCCAGTGAACACGGGGGCGTGGCGAAAGTACAGCAGGCGCATTAATTGTAATTGCGAATTACAATTAATGAAGAGAGAGAGTGTCAGACAGGCACGGGGCCGTGTCCAGCGGACACGGGGGCGTGCCCAGCCTTCTGTTCAGCCTATAAATATGAGTGTTTGGTTTCATTTCAACTCATCCCTTGGCACACCACCTCTCTCACACTTCATCCACCACCCACCACCATCACAACACCATCATCCACCACCATCATCCATTGTCCATCGTAGAGTGTGTGAGTCGTCTCGGGATCCAAGATTGATCGTAAGAGTTCTTGACAATCAATGCCATGTTTGCCTAAGTCTCTTACATCACTTGGTGAAGACAAAGTGTCTAGTATAATACTTTTTATTTCTAATCTTTTGCACTTTTTATTTGGTTTTGTATTAATGACTTTAATAACTAGTTACTTATGTTGAAGGTGATATTTCCTTATCGTTTGTCCGTGGTGTCTTGGCATTATTTTACTGTCTATATAAAATAAAAGATTTTCACCATTCATATCTCCACGGTCTATATGGAGGTATGTTGGCTACCTGGTCGGGGGTTAAGGGAACGGTTTGGTAAAGGTCTTGCCATTGTTCAGCGTTTAGAGGTCCTGCAATGGACCTGGGTCAAATTTAGTAGGACCTCCTTCAATGCTTCACGGTATTGGATGGCGGGGGTCCAAACTCTTTGATCCCCTCATAAGTTAACTACTATTAATACTATAACCCGGCTATTTAGGACTGTATCCCTGCTGACTCAGACTACTTAGCCGAGGGTAACGTCACCGCCAAAAGCGGGGCCTACCATAATATTGCATTAATAACTTAATTCATTATCTTCCAATAATCCACCCTTTTAGGATTGTATCCTTGCTGACTCAAACTACTGGGGTGAGGGTAACGTCACCTTCAAAAGAGGGGCCTACTACAATAACTAAGATAATATCTTAATTATGTGCAAAAGTGCGGAAATAATCAAAGGTTATACTAGATACGAGTCGGAACCAAGTGATTCATCTTGTCTATCTGTTTTTATTTTATTTTTATTTTCAGCATTTTAGTTAGTTTTTATTTTTCTTAGTTTAAAACATTTTTCTAACCTTTTTTATTTTGATTAGACGTTGAGGATAAACCGGTACTAAAAGCTCTTGTGTCCTTGGACGACCTCGGTATCTTACCAACGCTATACTACGCTCACGATGGGTGCACTTGCCCATATGTGTGTTTAGTGTTAGTAAAATATCGTGTTTTATAAATTTAAAACTTGGCTAAAAATAAGTGTTAAAAGGGCTTAAAATATACGCCTAATATATATAACACTTCACACGCATCAAGTTTTTGGCGCCGTTGCCGGGGACACAAGGATTTTAAGAAAGTTAGGAATCAACGGCCTAATCATTTTTTTATTTTTTTTTTAATTTTTAGGATTTTCTCAGTTTTTCAGCTTCTGCAGAGCTCAGCACGGGCCGTGCCCGCTGAACACGCCCCCGTGCTAAATCATTGGAACTGGCAATCCTGTTTTAAGTCAGACAGTAAGCTGAACACGGGGCCGTGCTCACCCAACACGCCTCCGTGCCCAAGATTCACTTGCTGAAAACAGAACCGTTAGATCCCGGCGGTTGGTAATTTCTGACATAAACATGAGTGATAGTAATTGTTTTTACTTTCGGCACTCTTATGGTACGTGGTGTCAATTATGTGGTGGCGAACATGAAGAAGTAGAATGCTACTTTCTAAATTATAGGCCCCACTACATGGATCCACCAACTTCTTATAACCTTAAGAGGGGCGAAAGTAAAAATAAGCCATATCTCTCCCTCGAATGCGCCCAGCCAGATATTATAGGGGAAATGCTCCTTGACGAGTTATTTCAACTAGAAAAACTAATTCTGAATTGGTCAAAAGAGCTTAGGAAGGATTTTATTGATCCACCCCAAGACGATGACCATGACGAAATGCTGGAACCACATTCCGACAACCTCGTTGCTCCCAAAAATACCTTCGTACCTAGCAAAGACTTGGACGATAGTCGTCCCTGTGCCGATTGTGCCGTGAAGGACTCTCCATCGACTTCGTTCGGTGCATACATAGACCTGAGCGATTCGGCATACACCTTCTTTAACGAGAGCCCGGGAAAGGGTTGGACTTGTCCACCTAGAATGAAAATAGGAATTACCCTCACCGACAACCTCTTGCGTTCTCGCCTTAGTTTAGGACAATTAAGGTATCTTAGGCACTTTGGGGTTGTTCCAACCAATCAGGAGCCACCCGATACTAGTGAGTTCCTTAAAAAACTAGACAACTTCATAAAACAGTCCCTCGACACGGGGACGTGTCCAGCCAACACGCCCCCGTGTCCACCAAAAGATTCCCTTCTGATCAGTACGTCAGAATACGGACAAACTGTGTCAGAACTCCACCTGCACACGGGGCCGTGTCCAATGGACACGGGGCCGTGTCCAGGATGCTGTCGTTTTCTATAAATGCAGCCAAGAATTCTGCACATTTGGACCAACTTGGGACAGAGATTTGAAGGAATCTTCTCTCAACTATCTTAGGTAAGTCTAAAAGAAGGTTCCAACAACCCATCTTGTCCTTTCCTCTTTTAGCCATTTCCTTCTTCTCCATCTTTCTCCAAGAACTACCATTAAAAGTTTGAATTCTTCCAACTTTGTGGTAAGGATTAATGAGTTTTGTTCAAGGAATCTTGGTAAAAACATGTTATGTAACATTGTTTTAAGTTATTAATGACTAAAAAGACCCCACAAGTTCAGGAAATAACTTAAAATTCCAAGTTTCCTTGCTCCAAAATTCTGCAGAAAGATGAACACGGGGCCGTGCTCAATGAGCACGGGGCCGTGTCCGGTCACTGTTTCATTAAATAAACTATTTTTCAGTTTATTTTTCGTAGGATGTCGAGTGAAAACAGGGAAACATCTTCTGTACATTCGTCAAACAACCAAAGAGGAAGGAGACCCTCCATTGAAGCTACACTTGTGCACTATGTGATAGCATTGAGGGAGGCTCTCGACGAAATGACATCAGTAGAGGAGGTCCTAATCGACCGTATTAACGATCTTACGATGGGACTCGAAAGCAGCTTCTAAGAAATTAACCTCTTGCACCAGAGGTTAAATATTCTTGTAGCACCCCCGATGGAACCAGTCCTCCCTCAACAGGATTGGAACCTAGCACTCGGAATTAACAACCCTACCGGGTGGGAAGACTTTCCGGCGGAACCTCCCGTGGAACACCAACAAGAGATCCCGGTGGAAATCGAAACTCCTCAAACTAATGCCAATGAGCCTTCTTTTCTCCTTCCAAGGGAGGTGGAAGAGTGGCTCGCCGACATATGAGGAGAACCGCACCCGGAAGAAGGAGTTCTAAAAGGCCTTGTCTAACCAAGATTAGTTGCCTCTTGGAAATTTTGCTAATTAAAATAAAGCAGAGGCTAGAACTCCATGGTTTTATATTTCTTAGTTTTATCTTAATTTAGGATTATGTAAGGTCTCTCTATGATTGCAATGAAATGATGGTTTTTAAAGTTTGGATGGTTCATAAAACTCACTCATGGTGGTAAGGGATGAAAAGGGGAACGAGAAAAATGACCTCATGCACAAGAACAAGGCAACCCGGCATCAATCTCCATTACAGAATGTTCAACACGGGCCGTGTCCAACCAACACGGCCCCGTGCTGAACCACCTGCAGAAAAACGCCCAGTTCAGGTAACTGGACACGGGCCGTGTTCACCAGACACGCCCCCGTGTCCAGACTTCTGTTTCTTCTCTTTAATTTCTGTTACTGGCACCTGAACACGGGGCCGTGTCCGGTCCCCACGGGGCCGTGTCCAGACTACCAGTAACATAAATCTTTGCTTTTAACACCATTTTACACATCTAATCAACCTAAAAATTTATTTTTGGGACACATTGAGGACAATGTGTAATTTAAGTGTGGGGGGGATGCTAAAACCTTGAATCTTGCAAGTCCTAAATACAAACCTTACACAAAACTCTATTGGAACCGCTAATCACCCCAAAAAAATTTTCAAAAAAAATTTTTTTTTTTTTACTTGTCTAGGTTTAACTCGGGAAATTCAAGTTCTCAAAAAGGTTATATTTTTACGAATTTACAACCGATAGCGTAGTGATAAAAAGAACCAACATAAGAAAATTATGAAAAGGCATGGCAAACTTAGTTAAAATTTGATTATATATACTTGATCACATAAAAACCCATTCCCACAAAAGTGAGTTTTGAGCCTTTTATTGAGCATACAATTACATATCATTAAACTAAATGCTCATTTTTCGTTTCTTGTGTGAATAGCCGCTTGGTTCTTACGACTCTAGAACTTGCCATGACGATACATTCCCGGTCCTTATCAACTTAAACCCGAGTAAGTAAATGATGGAGGCATTAGGACTAACCCTTTTTATTTCTACACCATTATTTTTCTTTTTCTTTTACCACCTACCCAAAAAATCCCCCTAGTTAGCCCCTTTGAGCCTAAACCTTTACATTTCATAACCCAAACCAAAATCCTTTTACCCACCAAAACCTTTTTTATTTTTAACCCTTTGTTTTAGTAACAAGTTCGGTTTTTCCGTATGATCGTTCAAAAAAAAATATATATGTGTTGATGATGAAGCAAAAGATAAACAAACAAGTTCACCAAAAATAACTTTGTTTGAATAAAAGTTTCATCAAAATAAAAGTTGCAAAAAATAGAAAGTCTTACGAAAACCGACACTTGTTACGCTTTTCGCCCTTTTTTCTACTAACCACTATCCCAACCACCTCCCTTTAACCCAAGCTTAACCCTTAACCCACAAAGTCCTCTTGATATTTACAAAGGTATAAAAGTTAAAAAGGAGGAAGATTGATTGCTTGGCAAGCTTATGGTAGGAATAAGTTCCATGCCGCTCTCGGGTGATTCACTAAAAATACACCTTCGGCCGAGTGTGAGTGATTTCTCCCGTGAGGTATGTGAACTTGTATATAAATGGAATTTTAAAGAGGCATGTTATGCCCAAATAAGTAATTTCTCCTATGAAACGTTCTAAATAAATCATTACGAATAGGATTGTAAATAGATAAAAATAAAACCCAAAAAGATCTTGGATTCCCAACACTCTACGACAAGTCAAAACCTTCTCTTCTACCCATTCCATTTGGGAGTGTAAGCCACATATTAAAGAGTTTTGCTTGAGGACAAGCAAAAGTTCAAGTGTGGGGGTATTTGATGTGTGTAAAATGCAACATATAAATTACATCAAATGAGGCATAAAACTAACCTTTTTTAAGTACTAATATTGGAAAAAGAGTGTTTTTGTCTTCCTTTTGTATTTTCAGGATTAAATGAGCTCAAAAACACAAAAGAAGCAAAAAGACAGCTAAATCCAACATAAATACAAGGAAAGGAACATAAGTGGACTGCCCGACCCCTCAACGGCATCTTCCCAAGCAAAATAGAGAAGGCAGAAGACTGAACACGCCCCGTGCTCAGCCAGCACGGGGCCGTGCCCAAGAAGCAGCAGAAAAGACAAACCTATAGAAGCTTCTATTGCCCACCACGGGGCCGTGCCCAGTGAACACGGGGGCGTGGCGAAAGTACAGCAGGCGCATTAATTGTAATTGCGAATTACAATTAATGAAGAGAGAGAGTGTCAGACAGGCACGGGGCCGTGTCCAGCGGACACGGAGGCGTGCCCAGCCTTTTGTTCAGCCTATAAATAGGAGTGCTTGGTTTCATTTCAACTCATCCCTTGGCACACCACCTCTCTCACACTTCATCCACCACCCACCACCATCACAACACCATCATCCACCACCATCATCCATTGTCCATCGTAGAGTGTGTGAGTCGTCTCGGGATCCAAGATTGATCGTAAGAGTTCTTGACAATCAAGGCCATGTTTGCCTAAGTCTCTTACATCACTTGGTGAAGACAAAGTGTCTAGTATAATACTTTTTATTTCTAATCTTTTGCACTTTTTATTTGGTTTTGTATTAATGACTTTAATAACTAGTTACTTATGTTGAAGGTGATATTTCCTTATCGTTTGTCCGTGGTGTCTTGGCATTATTTTACTGTCTATATAAAATAAAAGATTTTCACCATTCATATCTCCACGGTCTATATGGAGGTATGTTGGCTACCTGGTCGGGGGTTAAGGGAACGGTTTGGTAAAGGTCTTGCCATTGTTCAGCGTTTAGAGGTCCTGCAATGGACCTGGGTCAAATTTAGTAGGACCTCCTTCAATGCTTCACGGTATTGGATGGCGGGGGTCCAAACTCTTTGATCCCCTCATAAGTTAACTACTATTAATACTATAACCCGGCTATTTAGGACTGTATCCCTGCTGACTCAGACTACTTAGCCGAGGGTAACGTCACCGCCAAAAGCGGGGCCTACCATAATATTGCATTAATAACTTAATTCATTATCTTCCAATAATCCACCCTTTTAGGATTGTATCCTTGCTGACTCAAACTACTGGGGTGAGGGTAACGTCACCTTCAAAAGAGGGGCCTACTACAATAACTAAGATAATCTCTTAATTATGTGCAAAAGTGCGGAAATAATCAAAGGTTATACTAGATACGAGTCGGAACCAAGTGATTCATCTTGTCTATCTGTTTTTATTTTATTTTTATTTTCAGCATTTTAGTTAGTTTTTATTTTTCTTAGTTTAAAACATTTTTCTAACCTTTTTTATTTTGATTAGACGTTGAGGATAAACCGGTACTAAAAGCTCTTGTGTCCTTGGACGACCTCGGTATCTTACCAACGCTATACTACGCTCACGATGGGTGCACTTGCCCATATGTGTGTTTAGTGTTAGTAAAATATCGTGTTTTATAAATTTAAAACTTGACTAAAAATAAGTGTTAAAAGGGCTTAAAATATACACATAATATATATAACACTTCACACGCATTAGAAATACGAACAAAACTTTCTATAAATGGAAGGTACAAAAGAGCCGGGCGTTACAACACAGACATTGCCACAATGTGCATTATTCGGTTGGTTAGATTACTATCCCCAACCGAAATCGAGGTCATCGATTAGTCTGTTTTATTAACCAATCCATTTTCAGTTAATCGGTTTGGTTTATTCAGTTAGATTGACGGTTTTTGGTTTGATTCATTTAATTTCTGTTAATAGTCAAAATTAAACTTGGGCTAAAAATTTTGATTATAAATACATGAAATTTAGGTATAAATACATGAAATAGAGGTATAAATACATAAAATGGGGGTATAAATATGAAATACATGAACTGAAAGTATAAAAGCTAGAAATATATGAAAATATGAATGGTTCGGTTCAGTTAATTTTGGTTAAATGAGGGTACAGAAAAATCGATAACCGTTTTTGGTTAATTAGGGTTTCAGCTAATCAGTTTTTTGTTAATTCATTTTTTGGTTGATTTCAGTTTGGTTTCGGTTAACAATTCAGTTATTACTCACCCTTAGACATTGTTAATTACGTAACCTATCGGTTTTTTTAATTAAAAAATAGTATATCAATACTATACTAAAATTAAACAGAATAAAATACTCATTTATATAGTGTAATTTAGAAAAAAAAAATATTAACGTACCAAAAAGTCATGACCGTTTAAAAAATCGTGGGGGAGTTAATTTTTTTATAAGAGGATAAAGTGTAATTACTAACTAATTATCTATAATTTTGTTATAGATAAGAGATTAAAGTGTAATCTTGATGAGAGGATTAAATCGATGATATTTAATCACTTGACATATTCTGTAGCTATTAAACATTCTGGGATGATGACTAAATAGTTGAACTTTAATCACTTGTACATTAAAGCATCATCTACTTATATCTTTTAATCCACACGTCAATACTGACCAAGACAACTATCGAAACGTCAACAAAAATGAGTAGGTCGTCATGGGACTTTTGGATTTTTTTTAAACATTATAGTTTATAAGATATGACAAGAATACGTAAAAGAATTATAAGTTTGTTGTGGAGTGAAAAAAGTGTAACTAATTACCCATAATTATGTTAAAACTTAGAGATGTAAGTGTAATAAGATGGGGGGACTAAAATATAATTACCATTTAAAAGACCAATTTGCCTCATTTTAGAGGTGTATTTATAAATTAAAAAAGAAAAAGTTCATATTTTTTGGGCATCTTAAAATTTCTCTCCCTCATTGGGATTTAATCACTTGTACATTAAAGAATCATCTACTTGTACCTTTTAATTCACACGTCAATACTGACCAAGAAAAATATCGAAACGTCAACAAAAATGAGTAGGTTTCACGATACTTTTGGATTTTTTTAAAACATTATAGTTTATATGATATGAGAAGAATGCGTAAAAGAATTATAGATACGTTGTGGAGGGAGAAAAGTGTAACCAATTGCCCATAATTATGTTAAAACTTAGAGATTTAAGTGTAATAAGATGTGGGCCAAAATATAATTATTGTTTAAAAGACCAATTTACCCTTATTTTAGGGGTGTATTTATAAATTAAGAGGAAAAAGTTCTTATTTTCTGGGTATCTTAAAATCAATGTTTTAAATACTTGTATGAACCGGTCGGTTTTACCGGTTAAACCGGATACCGGACACACACCCGGTATGATAAAGGTCGGTAAAACCCGAATACGGTATGAATTATGTACCGGCGGTAAATCCGGTTCTACCAGTTCAAACCGTTGAACCGGCTTGCATTATCTTAAAATTTTGATTTTTTAATTTTAATAAAATACGATATTAAGGTAATATTTTATTTCCATATTTTCGGTAATTAACCCAGTGCCTTCCATTTCAATATTCCATAACTTTTGAAATTGTTACCCAACTCGTCCGGTGTAATATCGTTTATAAGTAATGAAAATACTCTTAAAACGCGTAATATTTAACTAGAAAATAGTTGTTTCTTAAACCATGATCATTATAATAAATTTTAATTGTGATTGGATTATTTTTAGATGAATTTATATTTTATGGAATTATAGGTTTAGCTAGTAACCCGGTTGAACCGCCCGGTACAATCTGGTTCAATTGGTTGAACCATTTCAGAGTCTAACCCGGTATGATTTAAAAACCGGTTTTTAAAACATTGCTTAAAATGCCCCTCACTCGTGCATTATGATATAGTATAGATAATTTGTTAGGAGTTACTATACATGCACCAATCAGTTTCTGTCCTGATTGTTTGAGTGTTATGTGTCTTAGGTCTAAGGCTTGATACAAAACTACAATCGAGCCGGGGGTCTCACTGTAAGCAGTCTCTCTATTCCTACGGGGTAGAGATAAGGCTGCCTACATCTACCCTCCTCAGACCATACCTTAGCTTTGCTATTGGTGGGATTTACTTAGTATGATGATGGTGATGATTACTATACTATCCCAAATTACAATAGACTATCTCATACATGCATACATAATCCTTAACTCTTGACGATGTATCCAACTTGTCAATATTTCATTCCAATAATTTGGGCAATTTACATAAGGATAAAACAATTAAATAAAGGATAAATTACATTTTCCGTCCTTTATGTTTATAGCGGGTTGCAATGGATGACCTTTAACTTTAATAATTACAATCATAGTCCTTTATTTGCAAAACCTGTTACACCTTAGGTCCTTTGACCCTAACCTGGTTAAAACTTTCAGTTAAATAAGGCCATGTGTAATACATGTGAGGGCAATATAGTCATTTAATAAAAAAACTATCATAATTTAAAAACTTCTAAAAATATAAAGCTAAATCATCATCATCATCATCTCCCTAGTCTCTCTCTCCCCTGTACACACACTCTCTCTCTACATACCACTCCCACAACCATCTTCTCCATCCAACCCACCACCATATCTCCACCACCCACCACCGTATCACCACCACACCCCCTCACAAAACCCCAACTCAAAACCCTAATGGAATTACCAGATGAATTAGGGCTCGATTCGCAGATCTCCCTTCGATTCCTTCAAATTCCTACTAACTAATAACATAAATATATGAAGACGATGGTCCTGGCAACCAGAATGATCGATGTTGTTTTTTTTTTTCACTATCGATGTTGTTTTTTTTTTCACTATCAACCAAAGATAGCAACCAGAATGATCGATGCTGTTTTATTTTCACTATGGGAAGGAAGAACCATAGTGAATCTCGCTTTGGCTTTGATGGTGTTGATAAAAGAATCGACTTTGGTTTATGGGTTCCATCTACAACAGTTGCATCTGTATTTGGTTGATGTTTGTTGTTTTAATCAAAACGGTGAGAGGGTTTTTTTCTAAGTCATAGAAAGATGTAGAGATTCTTTAATTTTTTTTCTCTTTTTCAATTAATTCCAAATTTTAATTTGGGTGGCTGAGGGTTGATTTTTTAGGGTTTCATTCCATTGTTTACTTTACTCTATCAGCCCCTTTCGCGATTTGGAGTTTAACAACATCCATCCTAAATTAGGGCTTGATTCGCAGATCTCTAGACTTGATGTATTGAAGATGTTTCATGCTCAAGGAACTGCAAAACACACCTGTTGCATGCTTGCTGTTTTATCACTTCTTTTGGACATTTAGAGGTATGATTTTTTTGTCTTTGTGCCATTCTCTACTCTAGAAATAGATACATCTGAAGAAGACATTATTAATGGAATTACCAGATGAATTGAAGTGGAAGAAGGATGTGTGGATGCTAGGAAAGTGATGATATCCATGGAGATTGGTTTGAAGAGACAGTGTTGTTTCGTGAATATGTATATAATATTATATATATATTATTAAATGACTGTTTTGCCCTCACATGGGTTGCACATGACCTCACTTAACTGAAAGTTTTAACTAGGTTAGGGTTAAAGGACCTAAGGTGTAACTGGTTTTGCAAATAAAGGACTGTGACTGTAATTATTAAAGTTAAAGGTTATCCATTGCAACTCGCTACAAACATAAAGGACGAAAAATGTAATTTATCCTTAAATAAAACTTTAACTTGGTAGCCAACATATAACCATAACTAACTATAACATAATTAGAAAACTAAAACCAATTTAACCAACTTGTCATATTTGGTCCCCTAAGCTCACCGGCTTGCGACTTGTCATTATCCCTTGCCTTGTGAATCCATACGGCCCAACCCTAACCGGCTTGTTAGAGTCTCGAATTAAGCCCAGCATCAACTTCTTCACCAAATCCAACAATATTTAAATCTTTCAGTAAAGAAATTCTATGCGGAAGACGACGTATGTTTGTCCATCTAACATTCAACTCGCGTAAGCTTTCTATATCTCCTAGTTCCTCCGGCAAGTTCTTAAGCTGATAACAAAATTCTAGGTCCAATATCTTGAGACGTTTCAACATACAAATGCTGCTCGGAATCTCTCTTATATTATAGCACCGCTTAAGAACTAATTCCTCTAAGGATTCTAGTTGGCCAAGATACTCGGGTAACTTGTCGAGAACATCACATCCTTTAAGAAGGAGAGTTTTCAAATGTTTCGACCTACAAATGCTGCTAGGAATATCTCTTATCTTGCACCTTGACAGATCTAATACCTCCAAAGATTCTAATTGGCAAAGATCTTGAGGACACTTCTCAAGAAGTTTACAACCATGAAGAAGGAGAGTTTTCAGATTTTTCAAAGTGCAAATGCTATCAGGTAGCTGTTTAATATTTGTATATCTTAAATCTAGCATTTCTAAACATTCCAATTGGCCAAGGCCCTCAAGCAATTCCTCTATGCCAGAATGTTGAAGGGTAAGAGTTCTCAAATGTTGTAAACTATAAAAGCTTATAGGAAGACTCTTTAGATGTTTGCTACCATTGAGATTCAAATAAACAAGCTTACGAAAATTTCCAATTGACGTGGCCACTTCTTCAATATCGCTATCTACAATTTTAAGTTGTAGTAAACCACTGTTGGAGTGTTGCGGGATTATATCTGGGAACTCCCTGTGCTCTAATTTAAGTATTTCAAGAACCTCAAGTGATTCCAACTGTTTGATAAATGAAAGAGATTTCATACTCTTACAATTACTCATGTTTAAGTCGACAAGCGTTTTATGGCCTCCAACAGGGACACGAACTTCTGCCAAATCAACACATTCTGTAAGATGTAACCTCTCAAGATTCGGCATAAGCCCAAGGTCACAGGTCCTAAGCTTTGTAACCTGCATTACAAGGGTTTTGATCTTCTTCATGACCTGCCATAAACAAAAAAGATAAATTGTTATGACAAGTAGCCAATAAATCTACATGCAACATTATAACAAATCATATAAAACAACCAATTAACCAAAATACCTTTCCCGCTTCCCAGAGTTTTTCAATTCTGCTGTTATGTATTTTGAGTGCTACAAGATTATTTGCTCGAAATGTTTCGGGCAAACATGTATGAGGGTAGCCGCACCAATACAGATATCGTAATGAATTTGGAAAGCATTCGAGAACTTCATCGATCTTCACATAGTCGGCAGAATAATCATTGTAAAATCTGTAATCAATGATAAGGCATCTTAGTTTCTTCATGTTTCGAAGACCTCCCAATACAATCTCAGGGGTGATTTTCAAGCCTATACATCTTGTCGCTTCCGTACCCTAAAATAAAATAAAATAAAAAAGGAGACAATAAAACCAGTGTCATAAGTAATGAAAAATGTGCCGATTTTACCACAATCTTTACACATAAAATGGATCCTTACCAAGTCATTAGCCAAGACATCTTCAATTTCCTCTTGAACCCACAATCGACTATGTTTGCTTGGGTCATCCGGATGTGGATAACGTACAATATACTTGCCCATTTCTTCAATATGGTGATGCATGCGTATTCGGTTCCAGTTTTCATAATCAATAGTTATGAGAGATTTTTGTTGAAGTACTCTTAAACCATTTATAGCATGAACTCCACAACTTTCAAGCAGTCTTACTGCATTATCTTTATTCCAATCTTTTAGTAAGCATGCAACATCTAAGAATATTTCCTTCTGATCATCTTCTAGGCTTTCATAGCTTAGTTGTAATATTTTAAGAGTTTCCTTCAACGGAATTGTTTTGAGCCTTTCTAGCGCGTCTGTCCATTCGGTCTCGTCTTTGCCACATAGATTTGAACCCAAAACTTTGATTGTTAAAGGAAGACCAGCTGCATAGCGTACAACTTCAAGTGATTGCCTTTCAAACTTTTCAGTTGGAATATCTTTCCCAAATGTGTGCCTACTAAAGAGGCGAATCGCTTCCTCATCCGATAACAGATCAACATCACGGATCAAACTCACCCTGTGTGCTATAAGCACTTGCTCATCTCTTGTTGTAATGATAATTCTACTTCCCGGCTTAAACCAATTAGACTCGCCAGCTAACGCCTCAAGCTGGCTTATATGATCTACATCATCTAAAACAAGAAGAACCTTTTTACCACGCAACCTTATTTTCATCACGTTTTTCCCATCATGAACACTACCTATGTAGTATCCTTGATCCATTATCAAATCTGAGAGTACTTGCCTTTGCAACAACAACAAACTAGACAAAGATGCTTTTGAAACTTCCCTCACGTTCTCAATAAAGCTTTTAGCTTCAAAGTGTGGAGATAACTTATCAAATATAGCTCTCACAAGAGTTGTCTTCCCAGAGCCTCCCATTCCCTTTATTCCTATCATGCGAACATCCTTTATTCCAATCTCTAAAGATGATTGAAGATCTAGCATCCTGTGTTCCATGCCTACTAATCTTTCATCGACGTTCGCATTAATGGGACGTAATTCAAGTGAAAGCCGCTCAACAATTAATTTGATGACTTTAGCTTCATGCCTAATAGACAAGAGAAACTTAATTAACTTCCTCAAAAACTCCATATGAGTAGTTAGCTTCATGTCCATAACATACAAACTTATTGCACATATTAGAAATTTAGAATGTTTCATTTTCTAATTTTTTTTAAAAAGACCAAAGTTTTACTTTGATAATACATGGTAGATTAGAACTGAAGAAACAAAACGAAAGAATATGAGAGAGAGATGATACCCATCGGTAGTGTTCCTTAAATCCCACCCGGACAAATTGGCAGCGTCTTTCAGAGCTTCTCTCCATTTCCCCAACTTCTTCTTGGTATGTTTGGCAATGGCTTTTCCAATGGCGGTTCTGGTAAGGGTTTTCCCGGCGACCATCTTCTTGGTATGTTTGGTAAGGGCTTCCGCAACTGACCCGCTTTGTTTGCGCACTTCAGAGGGTTCTACATCATAGAACACAGGAAAAGCAACTTGGTCGGTTGTCTTCTGACATTCCATAATCTTTACAAGCTCATCTAAACACCACGATGAAGATGCATAACTCTTAGAAAAAACAATAACACAGAACTTGGAGTCTTCAATGGACTTCAAGAGCTCGTCTTTGATCTTTTTTCCCTTTTGAAGTCTCTCGTCATCCTTGAAAGTGTGAATACCATGCCGTTGAAGAGCATCGTAAAGATGATCAACGAAAGTCCTACGGGTGTCTTCACCACTAAAACTTAAAAACACATCATATTGATAGCTCTTGTTGTGAACTCGTGAAGTTGAAGAAGCCATTGAAGGTATGCTTGATAAATCCTATAATAGAATTAGATCTTTTTTGAAGAACTTTTTGGATCTACAGTCAAAAAATGGAACTTTTAGACTAAACCAGCAAAATGACCGAAACCACAAGGACTAAAATGGCATTTAACTCTAAAAAATCTAGTTGCTGGCTTTTGTATTGGCAGAGCAACCTGCTGGCTTTTTTGTTATGTTATTCCAGTCTTTCAAAATAAAAAAACCTTAAAAGATAGAGTTAATTACAGAGGACCCTATGGTTTATAGTTAGTTTCGTCTTTGGGTACTAACTTTTTTTTAACAGGTTCAAGGCTAGTGATTATCATTTTGTAACAAGTTTGGGTATTAACACGAACTTTTGTTAATTTTTTTGTTAAAGTTAATTAGAATGACTAAAGGACCATTTGTGTAACTAACTTAATTTTCAAACCAGCCCTGCCCAGCCCCCCTAACATCTGCACCACCGCATCACCATCCCCACGACTGCCCCGTCCTAGTTGGAATCCTACAAACGACCAGTCGTACTACACCACCGCTTGCTACAAATTTGAAAACTGAACCGATGCTTAACGGTTTAAAGGTGCCGAAAACCAAACCTTTTTAACAAGCCTTTTTTGGATTTAAATGAACTAGTAACAGCTGGACTTTGCCCATTATAACCTTTTTACTAACCGAACAGAGAAATTCCTAACAGGTAGGCTTTAACAAAGAATCCGTTAAAGAAATTACCTGAAAAAAGTTGATAAAACTCGCACCCAAATGCTGGAGCCTCTGGTTTCTCACTGATCGTTGACGTTGATAAATAAGGGATCTTAAACGGACAATTTAAAGATTCGTGTAGCCAATAGCCTGTCACTTTGACTTTTGGATCATGATGTTAATCTAATAATAAACATATAGGTTATTATATTTTAATACCAATGGGGATCCATTGACGATAAAGGCAAGATGCACGTAGGTTTGGAGAAACAAAGGGGGATTCTATCCGGGAAATCTATCCCGACACTTGGACATTTCAATACGAATCAATAGGGGGCTTTGACCACAATCTCGAGCCGCCTGAATATCGCTCTGTATTGACCGCATCAAAAGAGCCTCACGAGCGGAGACGGTGACAACTGAACGTTCCAGGTTATTTTGGGCTGGCCCAGAGATCGTGGTCCACGTTTCTGTTATTGCTAGCCCAATTTATATATTTAAACCGACCAGATTAGATTTTCTTTTCATACACATTTTATTAAATGCAAATATCAAGCATCATAGCAATAGCAATATAGTTTTAAAATTTTACAAAATAAAATTAACAAATATTATTTAGTCTATTCAAACAAGGTGTATGAAAACTTGAAAAGTAAACCCAAGGGATCTAGTCATCTAACCAGTCCAAAACTCATTACATTATCATTCCAACTTTTGTCTGACTTTGAAATGTAAACCCAAGGGCCCATTTATTTTGGATCCAAGTTGTTGCCACTTGCTTGCCAGTTGCCACCAGTGTCTTTCATGGAAATTATAATCTTATTTAATTTCATTACTTGCGTTTAAAATACTAAGAAATATTTAAAATTCAAAATTATTATTATTCTCAGCAAGACCTTATTTGGGTTTCAAATTTCAGATGGGGACTGAAAAAATATACCAACTGTAAATGAAATTAACAGTCTATTATTTGTTTTTAATCTGGTTCGTAGTATCAAACTTCGTAAACTAATCATATTTATGATTTAAATTCATTTGTACTTATGAAAAGAGGATAAGTTAGTCTCTAAGAATATATTTAGTTTGTTAATCTAATACGTTTGAGACTGAAGTGTATGAATTTTTTTTTTTTTTAATTCTGAAACGTTCTAAACATAAATCTGAATTATATATGTATTTTTTGTTTATCATGTCAAGTATGGCCAAGTGGTTCCACAATGTTGGATAAAGCCAGTAGGGCTGTAAACGAACCGAACGAACACGAACGAGGCCTTGTTCGTGTTCGTTCGTTAAGGAAATAATTGTGTTCACGAACGGTTCATGAACACTTACCGAACGAGATTTTATGTTCGTGCTCGTTCATTAAGAAAATGAGCGTGTTCACGAACGGTTCATGAACACAAGCGAACACAAATAAATTTGGTGAACGCGATGAAGGATAAAGGTGGATGGCCCATAGAGTAGCACAAAAACTTTAATCCCTTATTCTGGAACAGAGGTAGATCATATTCGTCGATGTAAATAATGAGAAAAAAAAGGGAAATGGTGCATAAACAACAAGGTGAAAGAGGGTTTCCTAGTTTAATTGTTAGGGTAATGATATAAATAAAATTTTAATAGTATATAAAGTATAGATAAAATATATGAAAGTATAAAAATCTTTAATTAAAACACGAACATACGAACATAAACGAACGTAAATGAATGAACGTTCACGAACACCTTATCGAACGTTCACGAACACAATCGAACGAACGAGACCTTTGTTCATGTTCGTTCATTTAAGTAATCGAACGGAATTTCTTGTTCATGTTCGTTCGTTTATTAAACGAACGAACATAAACGGACTTCCCGCCGAACGGTTCACGAACTGTTCGCTGAACGTTCGGTTCGTTTACAGCCCTAGATAAAGGTGTCCATCTCTAATTGGTGAGGATTCAAATCCGATGGTGGACAAAAGGTGTAGACTAAAGTAATACTAAATAAGTAAATATAAAAGGTGTATGAGTTAATCATTCTAAAAGGAAAAAAATAAGTTAAATACGTTTTTTTATAATTCATCCAAACAAGGTGTATGAAATACAATGGATCCAATAATTCCGAAAACTCACTAATATATACTCAATCGTTACCCAAAAACTCATTAATATATACACAAATTACAATCGTTAATCTATCTATACTATATAATAAAAGAAATCGCATGTGGGACACTTGTCATCGTATTAGGTCAAGTCTTATGGATAATTATTATTTAAGTTTAATATTTTCTAATTAATTATAGATAACCCATTCTATTAAATGTTACTAGGTTAGAACCCCGTGTATTACACAGGTTGAATGAATATAATTTTATATATACTAAATAAAAAAAACATTATATTTTAAAAACCCCATTTATTACACGTGTTGAGTAAATATAATTATATATATTAAATAATAGAAAATTATATTTTTAAGAAGCTCGTTTATTGTGCGGGTTGAATAAATGTAATTTCATATACCACACAATAAAAAAATTATATTTAAAAAAAACCTGTGTATTCATGGGTGGAAAAAATATAATTTTATATACTAAATAATAAAAAAAATTACATTTTAGAAAACTCCTTGTATTGTACAGGTTGAATAAATCTAATTTTATATAACAAATAATAAAAAATGATATATCTTTACAAACCCTGTGTATTACACGGGTTTATCTATTGTTAAAAAAATCTTTAAAATTATATCTTTAAGAACCTCGTTTGTTGTGCGGGTTGGATAAATGTAAATTTATATACCAAACAATAAAAAAGTTATATTAAAAAAAAACCTTGTGTATTCACGGGTTGAAGAAATGTAGTTATATACAAAATAAAAAAAGGTATATTTTAAATGGATTTTTTTATTATTTTTAAATTAGGTTAATACTATTTTAAAATTTTGGTTTGATTAATAAGTTGTTTAATATAACTTCTCATAGTTAACAATAATAACATTAATAATAAATAATATGCATGTTTATCTATTGTTAACGGAAACAATGCTTTTTAGTAATAACATTAACAATAAATAATATGCATGTTTATCTACTATTAAGTAAAACAATGTTTTTTAGTTTAGATAAGACTTTACGATTTGAAGTTAAGTTTATGGACTTTAATTTTTTACCCTACTTACAAAATAGTTGGACTTTCTGTTACTTTGTTTTGAAAATATAAAGAACAAAAAAACCTTATAATTAAATATGACAAAAAATGAGCGTGTAGGGGTTAGGTTGTAAATAAATGGATCAGAACATCGAGAGTTGAAAGTTATAATTTTAAAATATAAGTTATAGCATTTATCTACTGTTAAGTAAAAGAATGTTTTTTAGTTTAGATAACACTTTACGATTTTAAGTTAGGTTTATGCCAATAATTTAGGGTTAATAAGATTTATAATAATTTAATTGATATTTAATAATTTAAATTAAATAATACTTATCTACAATTAAGGATGGTCTAGAATAATGACAAGTGTCCCAAAATTGGTTTCTTTTATTATATAGTATAGATTTAGTTTAATATCTTATAGATAATTATTATTTAGTTTAATCTCTTATAATTAATTATAGATAATCTCCTACTAAATATTATTTTGTTTAATCTTTTTTACTTAACTATAGATAGTTATTATTTAGTTTAAATTTAATATATATTTCTCATTTATAATATTATTTATTTGATTTTCTAAATCATATGATAGACACTACTTTTTATTTGTAATATACAAATTTACTCTTATTATTTTGGATGGTGTAGTTATCTCTAATAAACTTTAAACTTTTAGCATAGTATATATAATGCTAGACATAAAATCGAAAAACATTTTGGATGGCATCAATAACTTAAGACATAATATAATTATATGTATAACTAGGTTATAACCCCGTGTATTACACGGGGTTGAATAAATAAATTTTATATAATAAATAATAAAACAATATATCTTTAAAAACCTTATTTATTGTACACGGGGTTGAATAAATAAATTTTATATAATAAATAATAAAACAATATATCTTTAAAAACCTTATTTATTATACGGTTTGAATAAATATAATTTTATATATTAAATAATAAAAAAAATATATCTATGAGAAGCATATTGTACGGGTTGAATAAATATAATTTTATATACCAAATAAAAAAAGTTATATATTTAAAACTACGTGTATTACACGGGTTGAATAAATGTAATATTGTTTACCAAATAATAAATTAATACATCTTTAAAAAACTTCATTTATTACACGGGTTGAATAAATGTAATTTTATATACCAAATAATAAAAAAATTACATCTTTAAAATTATGTGCATTACACGGTTCGAATAAATGTAATTTTCTGTACTAAATAATAAAAAAAGTTATATCTTAAAAAACATCATGTATTACATAGGTCGAGTAAATGTAATTTTGTATAGTGAAAATAAAAATATTTAATATATTAATACACAGTTTGGTTTTCGTGATAAAAATAGATTATTCTGTTGTTGCAAAATTTGTTAACAAGGTCTCAATAAATTTAACCTTTTATTTAAAACTCCGTAATGTATAAATGATAAATAATATTAGTTAATTTATTTTAAGTTTCGTAAAATCTATTTGATGCCAAACTAAACAAAACGTTCAAACATAATTAATTCAAATAAATAATATTATAAATGAGAAGGAGATTAAACTAAATAATAATTATCCATAAGATATTAAACTAATAATATTTAGTATGAGGGTTATTTATAATTAATTAGAAGAGATTAAACTAAAATAATAATTATCTATAACAAATGGCCTAATATGATGATAAGTGTCCATAAAGTGGTTTCTTTTATTATATAGTAAGATATGCACTTTTTAATAAAATAGTTAACCCATTTATCATCATACAACCTCCCAACTATTCAATCATATTTTTTTCTATCTTATATTACTTAATAAATAAAACTTAAAATTTTATCTTATCCTATTTTAAATGTCGAATAGAATACTTCGAATTTTCTAATAAAATATCATTATTAAAAAATTTATTACATCGATTTATTACATAATTTTTAAACAAATTGTATATAAATTTCAATATTACTTTATATATAAAATTAGAGTATTATGGTTTTTTTAAATATAATTTATATTTTATCACTCAAATAGCTGCTTATTTGCTTCTTGGATAGCATGTTTAACTACCGTATCTTCTTTTCAATAATAATCTCCGCAATCACCATATCTATCGCGTACCGAGTATATCCTTTAGTTTTTTTTTTAAGAGTAAACTGCTAAATTCGTCCCTGAGGTTTGACTCAAATTGCTAAATCAGTGCAAAATCAAGTTTTGTTGCTAAAACAGTCCCTGAGCCTAGTTTCTGTTGCTATTTCAGTCCAATAAATTAACACCGTTAGAACCTCAGTTAATGAATGGGTAAAAATGCTAAATTCGTCCATGAGGTTTGATTCAAGTTGCTAGATCAGTCCAAAATCAAGTTTTTGAATTTGTTAATTATAAACTTATTTAGGTATATAATTTTTCTAGACTTGCATTAATTTTTTGAATTTGTTAATTATAAACTTATTTAGATTATAAACTTATTTAGGTATATAATTTTTCTAGACTTGCATTAATTTTTTGAATTTGTTAATTATAAACTTATTTAGATTATAAACTTATTTAGGTATATAACTTGTTAATTATAACTCAATACTATTTAGATTAAGTGTGATCTTATTTAGATACTTACGTATATAACTACTAAATATTTACAAAGTTATAACAATAATAATACCCAAATACAGTTTAAGGCGGGTCCAGGTATATTTATGTTCGTTGAATAAATCATTAATATCACAAGAGAAAAAAAATGGTAAATGACAGGTTCTTAATGCATCAATACTTGTACCAAATGCATTATATATTTTCTTAAATGTCTTAAAATTTAAGATAAATTACAAGTCTACCCTAAATATATAATTTAAATTTGTGTTTAGTTATAAAAATATAAACAGAATGTAGCTCTTTTGGAGAGCGCAATTTTATTTGACCTGTCTTAAACACTGGTTTGACACGACATGTTGTCTGACCTCACCTGAATGATAATATTATTAAATACGAAACCACTTAATTAAGTAGAAAAAATGAATAAAAGAACTTTATAATACAAATATTAAATTAAAATAATTGATAAATATTAAAACCTTATAAAGAAGCAACTTATATGTGCATATATATATTGTATCTTTAGCTTTGGGAGGCTTTAAAAAATGGAAATTTTCCTTTCTAACCCTAAACTTTTAATTTTTTTACAATTTAAGTTTAAAGTTTTAATTTTTGTTTCCTTTAAACCCTAAGGTTTTAATCTTTGACAATTTACCCTAAAGTTTTAATCTTTGGCAATTTAAGTTTAAAATTTTAATCTTTGTTTCCTTTTTAACCCTAGAGTTTTAATCTTTAACAATTTAAGTTTAAAGTATCTTTGGTAATTTAACCCCTTTGATTAATTTGATTTTTCACTTCTAATTCAAAAGTTTCAATCTTTTGCGATTTAACCACTTTGATTTTTTTTTACTTATATGTTGTAATATTGGCTTTGGGGGTGGGTTTTTCAAAGAAAAAATGGTTATGCATATGGTTATTGTAACCTTGGCTTTGGGGGTTTTTCAAAAAAAAATGATTTTTTTTACTTTTCACCCAAAAGTATTTTATAAATTACTTTTAACCCAAAACTATTTGTTTTTTTTTTTTTTACTTTTAACACAAAACTTTTTATCTGTTGCAATTTTTCCTCACAACTTTTTTTACTTTCAACTTTGGTCCTTTATATTTTTCATTTTCGGCAAATTTTTAGCTTTATCATTCGTTCTAAATTTTGTGACTTAACTCACCACAACGTGCGTCTTTGGTTTAACGTTTTTACGTTTCGTTCTAAATTTTGCAGGTGAACGTTTTTACATCGTCTATTTTTTCCTGTTTGATAGGTTCAACATAACGTGCGCGCACTAAATCGACTTAGTTATCACTAAAGAATCCCCGCCGCATTGCGGCGGGTCTTAATTCTAGTTAAACATTAAATATTACGATTTAAATAAAAATAAATAAAAATTATGTTAATTTCTTAATATTTAAATTTACATATAATGTTTGTATTTTTCATAACTAAATATTGTTTAAATTAACTGTTGTCTTATTTAAATCCTTAAATAAATACTAAATATTTACATGGTAACAACAACAACAATAACAACATCAAAATAAAATCAGTATTTAAGGCTGGGCCGGTTAAATTGCGCTCTTCAAAAAAGCTACATTTATATTTTTAAAACTAATTTTATTTAAATTAAGTATTATCTTATTTAAATACTTAAGTTTATAATTAGTAAACATTTAATGATAATAATAATAATAATAATAATAATCAAAATAACTAACAAATAATTTTTCTAGACTTGCAAATTATATACCTAGATAAGTTTATAATCTAAATAAGTTTATAATTAACAAATTCAAAAAATTAATGCAAGTCTAGAAAAATTATATACCTAAATAAGTTTATAATTAACAAATTCAAAAAACTTGATTTTGGACTGATCTAACAACTTGAATCAAACCTCAGGGACGAATTTAGCAGTTTTACCCATTCATTAACAGAGGTTCTACGGTGTTAATTTATTGGACTGAAATAGCAACAGAAACTAGGCTCAGGGACTGTTTTAGCAACAAAACTTGATTTTGGACTGATCTAGCAATTTGAGTCAAACCTCAGGGACGAATTTAGCAGTTTACTCTTTTTTTTAAATATAATTTTCTTATTATTTAGTATATAAAATTATATTTATTCAAGCCGTGTAATACACGAGGGTTTTTAAAGATATAATTTTTTTTATTATTTGGTAAACAATATTACATTTATTTAACCCGTGTAATACACGCGGTTTTTAAGATATAACTTTTTTTTATTATTTGGTATATAAATTACATTTTTCAACCCGTACAATATGGTTCTTATAGAAATAACTTTTTGATATTTAATATATAAAATTACATTTACTCAATCCGTGTAATAAAGGAGGTTTTTAAAGATATACTGTTTTATTATTTAGTATATAAAATTCATTTATTCAACCCGTGTAATACACGGGGTTATAACCTAGTAAATATATATAGACGAGACTTATACATTTGAAAAGTAAACCCAAAAAAAAAAGAGACACGGCCCATTTAGTATCCAAGTTGTATGACTATGAAAAGTAAAATCCAAAAAAAAAAGAGAGACAGGGCCCATTTAGGATCCAAGTTTTATGACTATGAAAAGTAAAATCCAAAAAAAAAGAAAGCGACAGGGCCTATTTAGGATCCAAGTCGACTTTGAAAAGTAAACCCAAAATAAGGAGAAGACCCATTTAAGATCCAAGTTGTATAACTATGAAAAGGGTTTTATTGGATTTTAATAATCCTAAGTTTCACCTGTTCGCCGATAATAATCACAACTTTAAAAATTTCCTCAAATAATCCCAACTTGTAAAACTTTGGCTGTCATTGATCCTTTTCTAACATAGGTGCACTTAAATCAATTAAGGAGTCTCTAGGTGTAATTGAATCTATTGAGGAGGCCAAATTATTATATGTTTGAAAAGAATCAATGGCGGCCAAAGTTTTACAAGTTGGGATTATTGGAGAGAATTTTTAAAGTTGGGATTATTATCGGCCAACAGGTTAAACTTAGGATCATTAAAATCCAATAACCCCTATGAAAATAAAGAGATATAGGATCCAAGCTGTTGCCTATGGGTTTCGCTGAAATTACACTGTAATTTACTTTCATTATTTGGGTTATTTTGTTGAAAATAATTCAATCAAACAGTTAATTTATTAATTACCGAGTTATCAGCCAAACCAGTTTGTTCCAACTTGAGCAAACTGATTAAAGAAAGGTAGAAGGAGACTGTCCCGTTGTCGGACGAATTTAAAGAACACGTAAATTTAAAACCAACCTGGCGATTGAGATCGAAGATCCTTAAACGAGAAACTTGAACTGCACGGATGACTCCTGTCCTTAAAGGATTTTACGCGCTCGTATTGCTGTGAGCTGCAGCGTAAACTCCCAGGATTTAATGCAGAACTGATCTGGTATTCCAACAGCAATGGAAACCAGAAAACGCAGAAGCTGGAACGAAAACCGAATCACACAATAGAGAGAGAGAGAGCTGCGAAATTGGTAGGTTAAGAGGTAGCAGGAAGCTTTTATTTATAGTTTTGGTTATACCAGAGAATGAGAAAAATAGGGAGTGGGATAACCATCCATATCACATTCGAATTCAGTATCTATATCCTATACAAATTCGGTTTCATAGAGATAATGGGATAACCCCCACTGGTTTCGAATCCATCTCTATCTCCTTCTTATCTCATCTCATTCGGTTTACAGATCTGACCCACCTGAAACCGAACCTTAGCTAAAAATAAAAGCTCCTCAGCTCCTAGCGACGATGCGTACGTGCGAAGTGCAAAGTGCGCCTCAAACGCGCCCATTCGCGAGCTCGCGGCTCGGCTCGGCGCGCGTGTGGGCTTAACCCACTTCTCAACCCATTTAACACTATGAAGGCCCATAAGGGGTAATCCCTTATAAACCACTCAAACTTTACTCACTCCACCGATGTGGGATGGAGGAAACATACCAACTTGTATGTTCCTCTTTAATATTTCCAACAATCCCCCACCAAGTTGGAATGTTTCCTTTCACTTAGACTAATGATGTCACTAGGTGTCACTAAGATTAAACCCAGTTTATGTTGATAAACAAGAAGAGACAGATTAGATGGTGTCCTATGGAATTAAACCATTAACCTGATAGCCCCCTTCGGTTTACCCCCACACATCACCAGCTGACTTTGCGTTCTCACTGAGCGCGAATATGGTCGTGCGCTATAAATCCTTTTCATGACCCTTTAGAAGATAAACTACTAATCTTCACTCGAGGCGGCACCACCCCTAGATCATATAGGCAAAGTTTTACATCACCCACGTTGCTTGGATGCCTCCAAAACTTTGTTAAGAGCATAAGCTCACCCTTGTTCTCGGCAACGACGTACTATCATACCTCACATGGATCTATCAAATTTGATAGTACCTTCTATCGTTAAGTGACTTCGTTTTTACCCATTAAACTTGAGAAATAGGAGCACTAAGTCCAAGTTGGGTTTCCATCACTAACGATTCTATTGTGGTTTTAGACCCATGTCTCTCGCGGTATTCACAACCAAATCTCTCGTCAGAGGTTTAGTAAACGGATCTGCCAAGCTTTTACTCGTCTTGACATAGACAACCTTGATGGTACCACTTTCAAGCAGCTGTCTCACATAATTGTGCCGAAGACCTATGTGTCTTGACCTCCCATTATACACTGCGTTGTATACTTTAGATAGTGTGGCCTCACTATCACAATACATGGGAATAGACGGCATTGGAACATCCCTGTAACACCCCAACCCAGAAGGGCTGACGTGTCACAATAACAGTAGTATCATAAACAAAAGTCATAATTCCATTTATTTATTTGACAAGGATATAAACATATAACAACGAAATTTAAGGTTTAATTATACAAGCGGAAACATTCGACTTCATTAACTAATATCTTCAGATTTATTCCTAGGCTTTATTCTTCTCTCTTTTCCCCGCCCAAAGTAACATGCTGACCTGTATATACAAAAAGTTTACGGAATGAGCCGAATGCTCAGTACGGAATAACAGGCTCAAATAAATAACGCTTTATGCGAAAATGATACGATGCAAGAACATAATTTCATAATCATATCTTACGGATGTACCCATGAGCAACTTAAAACGTGACAATACACAGGTAGCTACTCCTGCATAATTATCACATGAGATGGCGAATTGGCATACCCGTTATCCACCTCCTTATACTTAAATCCTAGGATCGATCCATACGCCTCCTAATAGCTTATATGTACCACACTTGTACTTAAGAGACGCCGTGAACTAATCTCTCCGTCACGGTTAGAGCACATGATGTCGATGCCGCAACAACATGCTCGTGGGACACTCCACGAGAAGCGATACTCAGGGTATCAGAGTACAAATGGTCTTATTCACATAACTTATAAAACTTATTTTCATAACAAAACGGAACATATATTGGAACATGCGATAATGAGTATAACAACATAATACTATCGCATGGCATGAAAGCTAAATCAAATGATTTGAATAGGAATCGAACGGACTGTCAAATGAATCGATAATCAAAGACGTAAGGAGTTTTTAAAAGATATAGTAATTTAGTGGTTTATAACAATTTGACTTATGAAGAAATAAAGAGTGGGGTAAGGATCCGTACCTTAATAACTCCAAAGTGAAGCTACCTTGTGCTAATATTTTAGATTTATACGGGCAGAGTTTAGACTACTGATTAGTCCTTTAACCTAATTTAAATAACATGCACACAAACTAGGTTAGTAACTTAATACAGCATTTACGATAACTCACGAGATCAAATTCTCACAATGAACGACAAAGTGCGATACTTAAACTCATCCATCGAATTAACGACGAACGACAAAGTATGATACTTAAACTCATTCATCGAATTAACGACGAACGACAAAGTATAACCCTAATGTGGGCGGCACTTAAACATCCATTGGATATATTGATCGGTCGGAAAATGAATCGTAATAGCGATCGAGTTATTACCCTGTTCTGCAGCACCCCGCTATACTTAATTAGTGTTTCGTGTGTGTTAATTGTGATAATCAGACGATAACTCCGTGTAGAATTGGAATTTCTTCGTCGTTTTTGTACCCAGAATCAAGTCCCAACATCCTCTATTTATACTGAAATTTTGCACTTGTCGCGGCCCGCGTGACATTAAGGTTAACCTTACGCGGCCCGCGTGACAACGTATTTTATATATAGGGTTGCCACGTGTGAGACTAGCCTAGCTGAGTCGACGAAATCATTAAATTCAACTTCCTCCGCAAGTTTATTAAGATAATTATCAAGTAGGGAATACCCCCCTGAGTTTTAGGGGCCCTAATCCTGATTCTGAAAATTCTAGGGTTTGTACAGAATTACTTGGGTGTCTTAATTAGGGTTTCCTATTAACTAAAATAAATAATAATAATAATAATAATGGTTTTAAATTTATGGTTATTACAACTATTACCCCCTTAAAAGAAATTTCATCCTCGAAATTTTTCAAATAAGAATATAACCTATCGCATAAGTAACAGATACGGAACTTTCATATCAAAGTTACTAACCTATATAACCAGAATCTCCTAAACACACATGTGTATCTGAAATTCATAACTAAGGTCATGACTATAATTGTCAATTACCTTACATATGTGCCCTAATGGTCCTCCTATAACGCATCTTAATAAAATATCTTACTGTACGAAAAGTCAATGGAGACTTACAGATACTAGGGTGACTATTGCTATTTTCTACATAGATATGCTTAATCATAGCTAAGATATATTCACATAAGGTAAAGCATAAATGACCGTAAACAGAAACAAATGAACATATATCAAAGAGCAAGATTTACCGTTACTCGACTAAAATTCTATTATTAGAATAGATTAGGGTATAGAGAGTGAATTGATTCTTCAGATTCCCATGTTGCTTCGTGTTCAGAGTGATTTTTCCAGAGGACTTTAACAAACGGAATTACTTTCCTACGCAAAACCCTTTCTTGTCGATCTAAGATGGCTTCTGGTTCCTCTTCGTAGGACAAATCTTCGTGAATTGTAAGTAACGGATAACTAATGATATGAAGTGGATGATAATTATATCCTCTTAACGAGGAGACATGAGAAACGTTATGAACATGAGAGAGCTGAGGAGGCAAAGCCAGTCGATATGACACTTCTCCAATTCTTTCAAGGATTTCAAACGGACCGATGAAACGGGGACTAAGCTTCCCTTTAATTCCAAATCTACGAATACCACGCCAAGGTGATACCTTTAAGAAAACGTGGTCACCAATTTTAAATTCGAGTGGTCGTCTATCTTGATCTGCATAGCTCTTTTGTCTGCTCTGAGCTTCTTTCAGTTTTTCTCGTGCCATAGTAACTTTTTCGTTTGTAATTTGAACTAGTTCTGGCCCTTCAATAATCTTTTCTCCAACTTCATCCCAGCATATCGGTGCGCGACATTTTCGACCGTACAAAAGTTCAAAAGGTGCCATGCCAATACTTGCTTGCCAACTATTGTTGTAAGCGAACTCAACAAGGCATAGATATTCATCCCAGTTTCCAGACCATTCAAGTGCACATGCTCGGAGCATGTCTTCCAAGGTCTGAATCGTGCGTTCTGACTGCCCATCTGTTTGTGGATGGAAAGCCGTACTAAACTTCAGTCGTGTACCCCAAGCTGCCTGAAAACCTTTCCAAAATCGTGAGGTGAAACGTGGGTCTCTATCGGAAACAATGGAAGATGGTGTGCCATGGAGTCGAATAATTTCTTGAAGAAATATTTCGGATAACTTATTAACCGAAAATCCTTGTTGAATCGGTAGAAAATGTGCTGACTTCGACAATCTATCGACAACAACCCATACAACATCATTCTTCTTGAAAGTCTTAGGCAAACCGGTAACAAAATCCATTGTGATCTCATCCCACTTCCATATGGGAATATCCAATGGATGCAACAGACCGCTTGCTCGTTTGTGTTCAATTTTCACTTGTTGGCAAGTGAGGCATTTACTTACGTATCGAGCAACGTCTTCCTTCATGCCATTCCACCAGAAGTTCTGTCTTAAGTCTCGATACATCTTGGTAGATCCTGGGTGAATTGAAAATGGTGAGCTGTGAGCTTCGGTTAACAATGACTCACGAAGGGTGGAGTCATCGGGTACACAAAGTCTCTTACCGCACCAAATCACCCCATGATGGTCTATACGAAATTCAGATTGCTTACCCACCTCAAGATTTTGTACAATTGCCCAAAGTTCTCCATCTTGCTTCTGTGCATCTTTGATCCGTGATATGAGGTCGGGTTCAATCTGCATTCTAGCTAGATATCCATCAGATTTACTAACCTGAAGCCAAATGTTCATCCTTTCGAGATCCCTCATAATACGAGGCTGAATTTGTAAGCAAGATATAGTCCCGGAATTCTTTCGGCTCAATGCGCCAGCTACAACATTGGCTTTGCCTGGATGGTATTGAATATTTACGTCGTAATCTTTTAAAAGTTCTAACCACCTTCTTTGCCTCATATTTAGCTCCTTCTGCGTAAATATGTACTTGAGGCTCTTGTGGTCGGTAAAGATGTCACAACTTTCACCATACAGATAGTGTCGCCAAATCTTAAGTGCAAAGACTACTGCGGCTAGTTCTAAATCATGTGTAGGGTAGTTAACTTCATAAGGCTTTAACTGACGGGAGGCATAAGCGATAACCTTCCCATGTTGCATTAGCACACAACCTAATCCTTTCTTTGAGGCATCACTATAGACTTGGTAACCTCCTGATCCAGAAGGAAGAGCAAGTATCGGGGAGGATACGAGTCGTTTCTTCAATTCTTCAAAGCTTTTCTCTTGTTCCTCATTCCATGAGTACTTCACCCCTTTCCTTAGGAGTTTTGTGAGTGGTAAAGCAATTACTGAGAATCTTTTAACAAATCTTCGGTAATAGCCAGCAAGACCCAAGAAACTTCGTATTTCGGTGACAGAAGTAGGTCTTGGCCATTTTATAATAGCTTCAACCTTTGTTGGGTCTACCATAATTCCCTCTGCTGATATGACATGACCTAGAAATGCCACTTGGCTAAGCCAAAAGTCACATTTGGAAAACTTAGCGTACAACTTCTCATGTCGCAAGGTTCCAAGTACTGCATGTAGATGTGCTTCATGCTCTTCGTGACTCTTAGAATATACCAGAATGTCATCGATAAAAACAATTACGAATTTGTCTAGGAATTTGTGAAATACGCGATTCATCAAATCCATGAAGACTGCGGGTGCATTAGTTAGTCCAAAGGGCATAACTAAAAATTCGTAATGACCATATCGAGTACGAAAGGCGGTCTTGGGAACATCATCATTCTTAATCTTTAGCTGATGGTACCCGGACCTCAGGTCGATTTTTGAAAAGAACTGAGCCCCCTGAAGTTGATCAAAGAGATCATCAATGCGAGGCAGAGGATACTGATTACGAATAGTAATCTTGTTCAGTTCTCGGTAGTCAATACATAAACGCATACTACCGTCTTTCTTCTTCACAAATAAGACTGGAGCACCCCAAGGTGAAACACTAGGTCTTATGAATCCTAGATCTAACAATTCTTGCAATTGTTCCTTCAACTCCTTCAGTTCCATTGGAGTCATACGGTATGGAGCTTTAGAAATAGGCTCGGCGCCAGGAATCAAGTCGATGGTGAATTCTACCTGACGGTCGGGTGGTAATCCTGGTAGTTCATCCGGAAATACATCAGGATATTCACGAACAACGGAGTGGTTATCAATACTCTTAACACTAGCAGAAGTATCCTTAATCGATGCTAGGAATCCAGCACAGCCACTTGATAAGAATTTTCGAGCCTTAAGCGCAGAGATAATCTTAAGAGATTTATGAGCTTGAGTTCCCTGATATATAATATCAGGATGATGAAGATCACCGAAAATAACACGGCGAGAATGACAATCTATAGTTACGCGATGTCGAGACAACCAATCTATTCCTAGAATAACATCAAAGTCACACATATGTATTGGAAATAGGTCGGCCTTACACACAATAGATTCAATACGGATCGGACAATCCTTATATACGTAAGTGATTACGGATGAATTTTCCATGGGAGTAGAAATGGTTAAGGTATGATTTAAGAGAGTTGGTCTTATCGGAAGGTACTTAGTAAACGAGTGGGATACTAAAGAATGAGTCGCTCCTGTATCGAATAACACATAGATACTATGTTTGCCAATCTGAAGGGTTCCAGATACAGTACCTGGAACATTAGCAGCATCAGTAGCAGAAAGTGCGAAAACTCTTCCTCCAACATTGGGTGGTGCAACGTTGGGTCGGTTATTCTTCTTAGTGTCTTTCTTTGTACACTCCTTAATCATGTGTCCAGTTTGGCCACATCTAAAGCATGCTCCTGTACTTCGGTGACATACGCCCGAATGTCGCTTGCCACAAGTATTACATAAAGGATATGTAATCTGATTCGGGTTTACATGCTGATTCAGTGGTTGAGCTCTAATAGGTTCTGAATACAACTGAATCTGGTTTTGAGCAGGTCTCGGGTTTTGCAGTCTAGGTTGCCATGGACGTGCCTGATTTCCAGAGTTTTGATTTCCTTGCACTTTGCGATCTTGATGCTGTGGCGTAGTGGATGATTGGCCGATTTCCTGCTTAAATTGTCCTTCCCTATTTCTCTTCTTATTATCCCCAGTTCGAGATAAGAATTCTTTCCTTTCGAATTCAAAAGTTTTGATTGCATCAGCAACTTCGGTGATATCCTTAAATTTCATATACATGATCGACTTCCGAATTCGATCATTGACTGCCCACTTGCATTTTTCGGCCTGGACTTTTGCTGATCCTGCAACTTCTCCTACAATACTAGCCAACCTTGAAAATCGAGTAATGAACTCAGAGGCTGGTTCATCACTTCCCTGTCGAATCACTGCATACTCCCTGATATAAGCTTCTTTATCAGCGGTCGAAAAATACTTGTCGTAAAAGATGTTACGAAAGTCGACCCATGAAAGATTAGCGTCAAAGTCATCCCCTCCTTTGACATGCTTATATCCTTCCCACCAAGTTTGTGCGTCATCTTCAAGTTTGTAGGTAGCCAATCTAACTTTGTATTGCTCCAGAACTCCAAGAACTCCGAAGATCTTTTCAACATGAGCTATCCAGTTCCTTGCTTCGACTGGATTATTAGCGTGACTAAAGGATTTTGGCTTTTGTTTTTGGAATTTAGCGATCCATATGTCTATACTATAGGTAGTATGGTTCGTGGTATTCTCATGAATTTCTTCACCAGAGATTGGATTCGTGTTATTACGTTCTGGATGACGAGTTTGTTGAATAACGGCCTCAGCTGTTTGAGCAACAAGATTTGGAAGCAACCCGGCAACAGCCTGGTTGATAGCATTTATGATGTTTGGATCAACTGGAGTCTCATTCGAAGAAGTGTTGTTACGCGCATGGTTAGTACGAGTATTCCTACGTAGCGGACGACGACGAGGCATCTATAAGAATAGACATAGGAATTAAACAAAATAAGAGATCAAGTTGAATCCTATCATAGATATCTACCCATTCCTCACAGGTTTTAATTACTATCTTCAAGTTTTCTACAGGAAAGAGCCTTTGCTCTGATACCATAGCTGTAACACCCCAACCCAGAAGGGCTGACGTGTCACAATAACAGTAGTATCATAAACAAAAGTCATAATTCCATTTATTTATTTGACAAGGATATAAACATATAACAACGAAATTTAAGGTTTAATTATACAAGCGGAAACATTCGACTTCATTAACTAATATCTTCAGATTTATTCCTAGGCTTTATTCTTCTCTCTTTTCCCCGCCCAAAGTAACATGCTGACCTGTATATACAAAAAGTTTACGGAATGAGCCGAATGCTCAGTACGGAATAACAGGCTCAAATAAATAACGCTTTATGCGAAAATGATACGATGCAAGAACATAATTTCATAATCATATCTTACGGATGTACCCATGAGCAACTTAAAACGTGACAATACACAGGTAGCTACTCCTGCATAATTATCACATGAGATGGCGAATTGGCATACCCGTTATCCACCTCCTTATACTTAAATCCTAGGATCGATCCATACGCCTCCTAATAGCTTATATGTACCACACTTGTACTTAAGAGACGCCGTGAACTAATCTCTCCGTCACGGTTAGAGCACATGATGTCGATGCCGCAACAACATGCTCGTGGGACACTCCACGAGAAGCGATACTCAGGGTATCAGAGTACAAATGGTCTTATTCACATAACTTATAAAACTTATTTTCATAACAAAACGGAACATATATTGGAACATGCGATAATGAGTATAACAACATAATACTATCGCATGGCATGAAAGCTAAATCAAATGATTTGAATAGGAATCGAACGGACTGTCAAATGAATCGATAATCAAAGACGTAAGGAGTTTTTAAAAGATATAGTAATTTAGTGGTTTATAACAATTTGACTTATGAAGAAATAAAGAGTGGGGTAAGGATCCGTACCTTAATAACTCCAAAGTGAAGCTACCTTGTGCTAATATTTTAGATTTATACGGGCAGAGTTTAGACTACTGATTAGTCCTTTAACCTAATTTAAATAACATGCACACAAACTAGGTTAGTAACTTAATACAGCATTTACGATAACTCACGAGATCAAATTCTCACAACGAACGACAAAGTGCGATACTTAAACTCATCCATCGAATTAACGACGAACGACAAAGTATGATACTTAAACTCATTCATCGAATTAACGACGAACGACAAAGTATAACCCTAATGTGGGCGGCACTTAAACATCCATTGGATATATTGATCGGTCGGAAAATGAATCGTAATAGCGATCGAGTTATTACCCTGTTCTGCAGCACCCCGCTATACTTAATTAGTGTTTCGTGTGTGTTAATTGTGATAATCAGACGATAACTCCGTGTAGAATTGGAATTTCTTCGTCGTTTTTGTACCCAGAATCAAGTCCCAACATCCTCTATTTATACTGAAATTTTGCACTTGTCGCGGCCCGCGTGACATTAAGGTTAACCTTACGCGGCCCGCGTGACAACGTATTTTATATATAGGGTTGCCACGTGTGAGACTAGCCTAGCTGAGTCGACGAAATCATTAAATTCAACTTCCTCCGCAAGTTTATTAAGATAATTATCAAGTAGGGAATACCCCCCCTGAGTTTTAGGGGCCCTAATCCTGATTCTGAAAATTCTGAAAATTCTAGGGTTTGTACAGAATTACTTGGGTGTCTTAATTAGGGTTTCCTATTAACTAAAATAAATAATAATAATAATGGTTTTAAATTTATGGTTATTACAATCCCACAGACGGATGTCAATAAGTAGATCTCTAATCCACTCCGCTTCCTTGCCAGCCGCAGCTAGCGCTATTAACTCAGCTTCCATAGTTGAGTGGGCAATACACGTCTGTTTCTTGATCGCCCAAGAAATTGCTCTGCTAGAGTGTAAATCCACCCACTTGTAGATTTTGAATCATTGTTGCGATCAATCCAGCTTGCATCAGAATAACCTTCAAGTATTCTGGAAGATGACGTATATGTCAGTTCTAAGTTACTGGTCCTTTTCAGGTATCCAAGTACTCTGCCCACTGCCTTCCAGTGTTCTGTCCCTGGATTAACAGTATACTGACTCAGTTTGCTTACAGCAAAAGCAATGTCAGGACGAGTGCAATGCGTTGCATACATCATACTTCCAATAGCACTCGCATACTCCAGTTGAGCCACAGCTCTTCCAGAGTTCACATTAAGTTTCACACTTGGATCAAACGGAGTATTAAACTCTTTAATATTTAAGTGTTGAAACTTAGTCAGAATTTTCTCTATGTAATGAGATTGACTTAGAGAAATCTGACTTCCAGCTCTCTTCACCTTGATCCCAAGAATGGTATCAACTTCTCCTAGATCTTTCATCTTAAAGTTCGAGGACAAATATTTCTTACTTTCAGAAATACCTTCAAGGTGAGTGCTAATGATCAACATATCATCAACATAAAGACAAATCACGACTGTATAACCGGGTTCGCATTTAGTATAAATACATCTATCAGCACTGTTGTGTCGAAACCCGAAAGCAGTCACAGTGGTGTCAAATCTCTCATGCCACTGTTTAGGAGCTTGCTTCAAACCATACAGAGATTTAATAAGTCTACACACTTTGTTCTCTTGTCCAGGCATACCAAACCCTTCTGGTTGCTCCAAATAAATCTCCTCATTTAGATACCCATTTAGAAATGCTGTCTTTACATCCATTTGATGAATGTACAGCCCTTTCAAAGCAGACACCGCTATTAGAGTTCTAATAGAACTTATTCTAGCCACAGGTGCATAGGTATCAAAATAGTTGATCCCTTCTCTCTGCCTATATCCTTTAGCAACTAATCTCGCTTTATAAGCAGAGATGGATCCATCTGGATGATACTTCCTTTTGAAAATCCATTTGGATCCAATAGGTTTCTTTCCCTTGGGTAGATCAGCTAACTCCCAAGTTCCATTTCCCATAATGGAATCCATTTCATCATTGACTGCCTCCTTCCACAAAGGGGCATCTCTAGATGACATTGCTTCGCTGAAAGTTTTAGGATCATCATCCAAATTTACAGCGAAAATGACCTCTCTCGTCACTTTCTTTTGAGTTCCTTCAACCAGGTAAGAAAAGAAATCATCTCCATAACTTTTCTCTTTTCTAACTCTAGTACTTTTCCTTGGTTCTTCAACTATTGGTGAGGGTTGAACCCTTTTCTCAGAAGTACTAGAAGTTATGGTGCCATTTGAGTTTTCATCATCTCTAGAAAACTTGTTCTCAAAGAATTCCACATCTCTGGATTCTACAACTATACCTAATTCGTCATCCAACAATCGGTAAGATTTACTATGCGAAGCATATCCAATGAATACACTCTTGAAAGCTCGTTCTCCCAGTTTGAGTGTCTTTGGATCAGGTACGCGATAGTAGGCAAGACACCCCCAAACCCTCAAATGCTCTAGGTTTGGTTTTCTTCCTTTCCACAACTCATATGGACTCGTAGGTATCACACGACTAGTGATCCTATTGTGAACATAACATGCGGTTAACACAGCTTCCCCCCACATATTACGAGGTAGACCCGATTGGTTTAACAAACAGTTAGCCATCTCTACCAAGGTTCGGTTCTTTCTCATCTCAGCCAAACCATTTTGTTGGGGAGTATAAGGTGCAGTTCTCTCATGTATGATGCCTTCTTCTTCGCAGAATGCATCAAACTTTCGGTTAAAGTATTCTCCGCCTCTGTCCGAGCGAAGAATTTTAATGCGTTTCTCCTTTTGTTTTTCAACCTCAGCCTTATATATTTTGAATGCCTCAAAAGCTTCGTCTTTTGAATGCAACAAATAAACATATAAGTATCGGCTCGAGTCATCGCAGAAAGTGATAAAGTATCTCTTACCCCCACGAGTAAGAACTCCATTCAGTTCACAAATATCTGAATGAATTAGTTCTAGTAGTGATGTATTGCGTTTATGAACACTTGGAAAAGGTTTCTTTGTGAATTTTGATTTAACACAAGTTTCGCATTTTTCAAAGTCTTTATCTTTTAATTTTAATAAACCTTTAGTTTGCATTTTTTCAATGTTTTTAATATTTGTATGAGCTAAACGTTTATGCCATAAAGAAATTGAACAAGCGATATAATCAGAAGACATAATTTCATTCAAATCAAAACCAATTGCATTACATTCACCAATACTAGAACTAACACTACCACCACTATCACTTTCATTCCCAAACCCGTCAATCACAGAAACGCCCCCTTCATCCGAATCTTCTTCATCAATCCCATCTTCAGCCAAGTCAAGACGATACATTCCACCCGTGTTCTTTGCTTGACCCACATAGATGTCATTTAGAGAAAACTTCACACGAAGATTCTTGATAACCAGCTTGTAACCATTCCGATCGAACTTATCAGCAGAAACCAGACCCTTGGTGATACCAGGAACATGCAACACGTCCTGAAGGGTAACCACTTGACCATCTCTAAAGTTTAGTCGCACCGTGCCTTTACCATGTACTTCTACACGATGTCCATCAGCACACACCACCACTGTTCCTTGAGGAACAGGAGCATAAGTAAGAAACGAGCCACGATTCCCACAAACATGAACAGTTGCTCCAGAATCCAAGAACCATCCTCTACATGCTACAATGCGTGTATATTGAGAAAGCATGTTAACTTCACCAAGACCCACACTGGCTACTAGATTGGTGACTTTCTCAACATCAACAGCACTTGTAGAACCAACCGTAGATCCAGATTTCCTCTGAGAGCACTCTCGTGCATAATACCCTATTTCTCCACAAACATGGCATTTACCAGACCTCTTTGGTTGATGGTTGTTAGTGTGTTGTGTCTTCTTGAATTCTTTTTTCTTTGGTGCAGTAAACTTCTTATTCTTTGATGCCCCTTTTCCCTTTTGACCAGATCCTCCAGCAACATGATTTACACTCGATCCGACTTTACCTCTTTTGTCCCTGTTGCGCGTTTCCTCCTCAATTCGAAGGTGCTTCAACAGTTCATCCAACGAGTAGTCCTCAGACTTGTGCATCATTCTCTTTGAGAAATCTTTCCAATTAGGAGGCAATTTTGCAATAATGACCCCTACTTGAAATATTTCTGGCAGCGGAATAGAAAGTGCGGTTAATTTGTTAACAAGAACTTGGAGTTCATGCACTTGCTCCAGGATTGACTTGTCATCGACCATTTGGAAGTCTAAGTACTTGGCAATAAGGTATTTGTTAGTACCTTCTTCATGTGCCTTATACTTATCTTCCAAAGCTTTCCACAATTCTCTAGCACTTTTTACCGGCGCGTACAAGTCATAGAGACGATCCGAAAGAGAATTTTTTATGTGGCCCAGGCAAAGATCTTCAGCTTCCTTACGGACAAGTCTTTGCTTTGCCAAATCTGCATCTGGTAGCTCTCCTGCCTCACGAGGAGGGTCATCAGGGATTGCAGGCAAATCAGGATCAAGGATATAGTAGAGTTTCAGCACAACTAGCATGAACTTAACCTTGTCCGCCCAGCGGGTATAGTTCTGACCATCGAATCTGTCCAACTTGACAAACTCTTGATTCATGAATCTCAGATTGGCTGTTGGTAGTTCAGCGTCCATTAATTCTGTTGATTTAACACAAAAATAAAATCCTTTAAGATTGTTGAAAATAATTCAATCAAACAGTTAATTTATTAATTACCGAGTTATCAGCCAAACCAGTTTGTTCCAACTTGAGCAAACTGATTAAAGAAAGGTAGAAGGAGACTGTCCCGTTGTCGGATGAATTTAAAGAACACGTAAATTTAAAACCAACCTGGCGATTGAGATCGAAGATCCTTAAACGAGAAACTTGAACTGCACGGATGACTCCTGTCCTTAAAGGATTTTACGCGCTCGTATTGCTGTGAGCTGCAGCGTAAACTCCCAGGATTTAATGCAGAACTGATCTGGTATTCCAACAGCAATGGAAACCAGAAAACGCAGAAGCTGGAACGAAAACCGAATCACACAATAGAGAGAGAGAGAGAGCTGCGAAATTGGTAGGTTAAGAGGTAGCAGGAAGCTTTTATTTATAGTTTTGGTTATACCAGAGAATGAGAAAAATAGGGAGTGGGATAACCATCCATATCACATTCGAATTCAGTATCTATATCCTATACAAATTCGGTTTCATAGAGATAATGGGATAACCCCCACTGGTTTCGAATCCATCTCTATCTCCTTCTTATCTCATCTCATTCGGTTTACAGATCTGACCCACCTGAAACCGAACCTTAGCTAAAAATAAAAGCTCCTCAGCTCCTAGCGACGATGCGTACGTGCGAAGTCCAAAGTGCGCCTCAAACGCGCCCATTCGCGCCTCAAACGCGCCCATTCGCGAGCTCGCGGCTCGGCTCAGCTCGGCGCGCGTGTGGGCTTAACCCACTTCTCAACCCATTTAACACTATGAAGGCCCATAAGGGGTAATCCCTTATAAACCACTCAAACTTCACTCACTCCACCGATGTGGGATGGAGGAAACATACCAACTTGTATGTTCCTCTTTAATATTTCCAACATATTTTGTATTTAAATTACTAGAAAATATATTAAAAATTAAAATATATATTTTTCAGAACACCTTATTCCATGTGGCAACAGAAAAATATACTAAGCTTAAATCAAACCAACAGCCACAATTATTTGAATTTAGTCACTTCTGTAGTATCAACATTGTTAAACCAGTCTTATTTATTATTTACAATCGTTTGTTGTTAAAAGAAAAAGTAGATGGCTTAATTCCACAAATGAAAGGTTGTGAAAATACATTATATATGTCGACAGTATATAGTCTTCAATAGCTCCTTTTGTGTGGTTCACATCTTGCCCAACCTTGTATTCATATACATTCTGCTGTTTATACATTCCATCCTACCTTCTTTGCAACCATCTGCCTGAATAATTCTTCAAAAAAATATTTTATTTTTAGGTACTTGTCAAGCATAAGCATACCTTCAATGGCTTCTTCAAGTTCACACGTTCACAACAAGAACTACGTGTATGATGTGTTTCTTAGCTTCAGCGGTGAAGACACACGCATGACCTTTGTTGATCATCTTTATGATGCTCTTGTTCGACAAGGTATTTTCATGTTTAAGGACAATGAGAGACTCGAGAAAGGAAAAAAGATCAATGATGAGCTCTTACGATCTATTGAAGACTCGAGATACTACATTATTGTTTTCTCCAAACGCTATGCATCTTCATTGTAACAACCCGACTCTTCGGGTCATTACTTGTATCTGTCATTTCTTGCTTAATTGACTTGTACTCTTGAGATATCGATTATCGCTATGGGTTAACTACTTTAAACTATGTTTTACAACGCGTTCACAACGCTTATTTGAAACGCAGTTATCGAAACTAAACACTATTTACAACGCTTACTATTAGGACGCAATTTATCGCATATTATCGCTTGTTTATACTAAACGCTATCGCAACGCAAACTCGAAACGCAAATTTACCTTTATGCATTTATGTGACTGTGTGTTATTTATGTGATTATTTGTTTAAATGTTATGTGGTTATCTCAACGCAACGCTTACACGCTCAAACGCTTACTCGCAACTTGATTAAACGCAACGCTTAACGCACGAAACGAAAGTTGGAAAACTAACTCGCACAACATGGCTGTCCGAATGGACATCCGTCCGGATGACCATCCGATCGGATGGCCATCCGACCGGACACCCATTCGACACCTCACCTATTGCACCGCCTTACTCTCTCTCTCTCTCTCTCTCTCACCCTATAAATACCCGCCGTACGTGTCCTTTCACTGATGTGACAGCTCCATTCGACCAGCACTCTCTTAAGTCACTTTCAAGCACTATTTCTCTTGATTCAAGGCCATTTCGTAAGTATTTCCTCCCAAATCTTGTACAACTATCATCACTACACAGTTCTCCATCATCTTCTCCATCAAAATCACACACTTTCTTCTCGAAATCACCTGATTTGGACCCCTTGAAGATGGTTCTCACATGGTTGCTTATGCAAACTGTTGTGTGACATCATCTCATCAAGATTGGTTCAAATCTAAAGGATTTCCACACATTTTAACTTAAATCTCACCAAGATTTCAACATTTTCCAACTATTTCAACTTTTCTACTCAAAACCGATGGAATCTGGTCTCAATCTAACTTTAGACTCGTTCCTTAGTCTAGAGCCGGCTTGGAAACGAATTTCCACCGGAGAGATGACCGATCAACGGGTTGAACATGAAACTCCATCAAGAACAGTGAATCTGATCGAATGGGGTGATTCCTATCCGATCGAATGAGCTGGACCTTGGTGTGTTTTCGTTGTTTGACACGTTGCCACGCCGTCTCCGTTAGACCTCAAAACTTTTAACTTAGAAAAAATTTTACAAAGTTTACAAAGTAACAGATTACCCACTCGAATGATCATCCGATCGGATGACCATCCGATCGAATGACCATTCGATCAGGTGGTCTGACCCTTCTACTATTCCTTGTTCAAAACGATTTGGTTAAACTTCAAACTACCAACGTCTCAAACGAATAGCCAACCGATCGAATGGCCATCCGTCCAGATGACCATCCGATCGGATGACTTGGCATCCATACTTTATATTGTCAAAAAGCTACAACGAAAACTTCAAAATTTTCAAAACGATTTACAAACACCCATATCTCATTCGAATGTCCATCCGTTCAAATGGTCATCCGCTCGGATGACCATCCAATCGAATGGGTACTCATCCGTTCGACTCACCATTCGACACTTATCAAATCTGAAGGGGTAAGGTCCCAAAAACCTCTTAATAAGTACTTGGGACTAGGGGTGTGCATCGGTCGGTTTGGGTCGGTTTTGGGTCATAACCATAACCATAACCGAGATGTCGGTTATGGAAAAGTCATAACCATAACCGCTCGGTTATGGCGGTTTCGGTTATGGCGGTTTTGATGGTTATGGTGGTCGGTTATGGGTCGGTTAACCATGAACTTTGGTCTAGATAAATTTAGCTCAAAACAATATTATCTATAAATATTAATACTTTTAATCACCGAATAAAACGATATATAATAAATTCAATCAAATGTTCAACCAAAATGATATCCATAAATTCAAACGAATGTTCAACCAAAATGACATAATCCAGAAACTCAAACAAAGTTTTAACCAAAAACACCAAATACTACGTGGTGAAAGTTTAATCACAATCTTCATCTCCAATGAAAGAGTCTTCAATTGTTCTCTTTTCCGGTGACATATGTAATTATGTTTTAATATTAAGTAAAAATAAATAATAAAGTAAAAATAAGTGCATTATTACTTTGTTCTATTTTCTCTAAGACCGCCCGTAGTGGGGCGTGTTTTTTAAAAATTTATCAAAAAAACGCCCTATAACGCCCCGGTAACCGCTACACCCGGCGTTACCGGGCGTTATTTTCGAGAAAAAATTCGTTCGGCGTTTAAATTAAAACGCTTAAAATGAGGGGGGCCCACCTTTTTTACCGTTGACAAACGGTCATATTATGTATTTTTTTTTATTTAAAATATTACCCCACTATATATATATCACCCCACATTCTCACATTTTTTATAAAAAACCCACTTTATCTTCTACTTTCTCTCCCACTTTTCTTCTATTTTTTATAAAAAAAACACCCACTTTCTCCTACATTTTTATACAATCATGCATCCATTTCGACCCCCTTTTGGTGTCCACGCAAGACCCACGAACCCGAACACAACTCAACCGCAAAACCCGTATAACCTTCAAGACATGGACTCTAGATCATATTTTTATATGGACTCTAGATCATATTTTTATATTCGGTTTTTTTTTCTGTTTTTTTTATATTCGGTTTTTTTTTCTGTTTTTTTTATTTTTCTGTTTTTTTAATTTCAAGTAGTGTAATTTTTTTTTAAATTAATGAAGTTTTTTATGTTTTAAATTAAAAAAAATAATTGTTAAATGATTGAATTGGGGGTTATTGGTATAATGCCCCACTACGCCACTTTTGCTATAATGCCCCAACGCTGACTAGGATGCCACGTGTCGGATAATGCCCCATGGTGGGGGCATTATAGCAACTTACCACTACACATGGTCTAAGTTTTCAACCATGTCTTGTAATTGTACTCCATGAACTTGAGTATTTTGTAAATCCTTTGGTAAACGTCGTATCCAATCTTGTAAACAAATTAATTTTGTAAAATAAACAAAACTAAACTATATATAAAAGGAGTGCAAGTTAATTTTGTAAAATAAACAAAACTAAACTATATATAAAAGGAGTGCAAGTCTTGTAATAGACTGTGCCAGCACTTTCCCTCTTATATATAAAAGGAGTGCAAGTTAATTTTGTAAAATAAATAAAACTAAACAATATTTTATTTCCAACAGCTATCTAAAATTATTTTTTCGCTCATATACTTATTAAAACTTTACTTCTATGGTTATTGGGGAAATAATGAATGATAAACAACAAACAGCAGTTAAACAAAACTAAACTACTTTTTTAAAACTTTACTGTATTGTAATTGACAAAAAAGGTTAAATAATGAATGATAAACAACAAACAGAAACAGTTAATACAAACAGAAACAGAAAAATACATAACAACAGTCTGTGGTAATCATAACAGAAAAATATATAACAGCAGATAAACAATAAACACATAACCGGAAGAACCAAGTTCGTAAACATCAGTTTATTATGCAGCCGATAAACACAGAAACGCTAATCGTAATCGTAATCGTAATCAGTAAAGATCGTAATCAGTAAAGTTCGTAAAGATCAGTTTATTATGCAGCCGATAAACCAAGTTCGTAAAGATCAGTGATCACCATCAAACGTAAAACTGAACGTGCAACTGGAAGAAGAAACAATACATGGAGATGGAAGCTGGAACTCTAAACTGGAAGAAGAAGTTTGAACTCTCGTTTCTTAAGGTGCAATCCTAATAGTAATAAGAACTTTGAACTCTGAACTGGAAGAAGAAGAAGAAACAACCATACACTTTGCCACTTTGGAACCCTAATAATAATAAAGTAACCGTGGGCGGGGGTTTTGAAACAAGCGATCTTTTTATTGGGTTTAATTCGATGGACCTTTGGTATTCCCAGGCTCCAGCAATTTGATTAATTCATTAATATATAATTATATATTATACAATAGCGGATCGGTTATGCTATGGGTCGGTTAACCATCACTTTACTAACTAGCGGGTCGGTTCGGTTATGGCGGTTATGGAAACGTAGAAAACCATAACCGACCCATGATTTTCGGTTTTCAAAAAATTAAAAACCGACCCATCGGTTTTCAATTCGGTTCGGTTTTTTCGGTTCGGTTTTTTCGGTTATTTCGGTTATGGGTCGGTTAATTCGGTTTTATGCACACCCCTACTTGGGACCATACCATGACCTCGACTTTAGCCCTTTTTAGCTTGCGCGGCCGCGCACGGGTTTTACAAAAGAAAGGCTTAAGACAGATAGCAGACAACACTTGCGCGCCAAAAGGAAATCATAAATCCTTGCGCTTTCATAAAGGATGAAAATCCTAAGTCAAGCACTTCCGCTTAATAATATCCAGACTTGGATATTATTTTCTTAACTGATACCACATGATAAAGAGTCACACCGGATTACAGCAGTAATCTTCTAGAAGAGTTCAAACCGTGCACCACTAAGACGGATATAACCGTCTGGACACGTGTCATCACCTCAGGTTTCCCTGAAATCACGATGATAGCATGTAATTGGAGAGAAACCTCCACTTGATCACTTTCCACATGGCAAACCCCAGCCATAGATCTAAACAGCGATCCGTGTGCACTCACGTCGGATCGAGAAACTTAACGTAAGGAAATGTAACCACTTACGGGGTTAGCATTTTCCGTCAACATTTCACCAACGAGTTTTTCCGCCCAAAACTCTCGGCTATAAATATGAGAACAATTCAGGTATGAAATTCAAGTTACACACACTTCTTCAATACTTCTTCTTCTTCTTCATAAACACATACGTATTCTCACGCCGGAGTCGGGTCAAGGAGAGAACCCCTCTTCTCCCCTTGACGAGGCTAACGGTGTTTTGTTTTGCAGAGTTCACCGGAGAAGAAGGACTGTTCCATCAGATCAAACGAGAGAAAACTCACCTTTCTATGCGGATTCAAACCCCCTAGATAATTCGATTCCCATCAATTATCTAGTGTTTCTTCATTGGCGCCCACCGATTTCTCTGTTTTTCAGTTTTTTCTCGTTTCGATTCAGTTTTCCTCATTCTCTGTTTTCACATGGCAGAGAATTTGTCATCTCATCCATTAGGTCCCCGATCTGAGTTCGGGGGTTTTACAACCCAAAATACCCAGATCGACGGAATAATGGGAATCAACAAAAACAACAGTCATTCAGACGAAAAGGATCCTACAGATCCACTCATAGAGAGAACTCCAGAATACTGGTTTGACAGATGCCAGGTTGCTTTAAACACAATTTTTACACAAATCACCAGATCTGAGTTTCCAAACATCAGATCTGGTGGTGAAATTGACACTGCAGTATTGGACCCACAGACACCCTGTCAGTGGGACATCCAATCTAACAGTTATGTTGAAATACGTCAACAATCAGGAAATATCAACTGTCAGAAAGCTAAATCAAAACAAATAAGCATGGTACAAGGAGGCCCTTCACAAAAACAAACGAAATCATAATCAGCATTGGCGAGAACAGCAAGTCGTGTTTCCTGTTGTTCCGGGAGGCCCCCAGGAAGAGCGACCAGTAATTATTACTGGCATCTTCGGCCATTATCGAACGGACTATATGTTTATAGATCCAGGAAGCTCGATGGATATCATATACGAGCAGTGCTTCAAACAACTCGATCCCGAAGACAAAGCACGTCTGGAACCGGTCGATTTCCCTCTTACCGGATTTTGTAATGAAGCTGTATTCCCGTTAGGACAAATAGCATTCCCTGTGACTCTATCTGATGGCGAGCATTTGCGCACAGTCACAGTAAATTTCATGGTCATGCCGGCAACATCACGCCATGATGTATTGCTCGGAAGAAGGTCACAAAGAGAATTCAGCATGATCACCTCTATTCCGCATGCTGCATGCGGATTCCCAACAGAATTCGGAGTTGCAATTCTGTACTCAAGTAAGGAGGTCATGTACGTTTACGATGAGCCACCAGCAAAAGTGGCCAAACCCTCAGCATCAAATGAGCCGGAGAAATGGGTTCTGAACAATGAATATCCAGAACAGACCATCCTGCTAGGACACGCCATTTCTCCAGCAACACGAATACAATTAAAAGAATTACTGTCCAATAAAGATATATTCGCCTGGAGTCCAGCAGACATGACTGGGGTTCCCCGCGATATAGCACAACATTGTCTGAACATCAGACCCTCAGCAGAACCTGTCACACAGGGGAGGCGCAGCTTTAGCGAAGAAAAAGCAAAAGCCATGGACGAGCAAGTTACAGAGCTACTCAATGCCGGAATCTTGCGCGAAGTTCAGTACCATACTTGGGTTGCCAACCCAGTAATTCGATTCCGATCAATTATCTAGTATTTCTTCAACATCCGACGCACTGTTTACACATTGTTCAACACTTATGCTACTGTTCTATGCTCAGGCTAACTCCAACGTGCTCCCTTCAATCCAAGACTGTGTTTACTTGTTTAAACACGCACAATGAGTATACTCGAACCCATTTTCTTTTAACGCACTTTTGGGTGTTACATACGTTCCATATCAGAACACAACAACACACAACGCAAACACTTTTAACGCTAACCTCTCCCGCATGTTATACGTGATCTATGAATGCTTATTACTATGCTTAGACAGTGTTACACGGTACCACCTCTAGCAACGATAGTACTATAGTTTGGACTCAGCACCTGTCGTGGACAGGGGCTGCTAGGGATCACATCACTTTACTTCACATGTTCGCTGGACATGTGTCGCGCATACTCTACAACGCAGTCTCGTGGTTAAGTATGAATATAGTTTAGATAGTTACATGCTTTGCCCGTTACGTGATACATGCTGGTTATGCATAAAAGGCTTTCTCTACTATATACTATGCAAACTTGTGAACTCACCTTTACATTTTATGTGTTAACTTTATTTTAACGGATGTGACAGGTTGATAGGATGCTATGCTATGCTGTGATGAATCAAGTAGGAAGTCTAGAAACAAACTAAGTAAATCTGAGTTGTCGGAATAGTTTTTGTTTATGAGAATAATATCTGTAATGAGTGTTTATGCTTTATATGTTAGTGGTATGGGACATTAACGTTAAATATATTTTCACCTAATAGTTGTTATGGATTCTCTTGAACAATCTGTTTCGCTTAGTGCCACGCCCCGATATTTCCGCCATCGGTTGGGGTGTGACATTTATCATGGTGCTTAAACGAGCTTCTGAAGATTATGGAGTGTCATAACAAAGGCGAGCGGTTTGTCTTCCCCGTGTTCTATGATGTGGATCTCTCTGAAGTCCGAAAACAATCTGGATCAGTTGGAGAAGCACTTGTCGTACATACGAACAAGAATGAACCAGAGGTTGGAAAATCGAGAGAGGCTCTTAAAGAAGCAGCCAATTTGTTTAGATGGCATGTGGAGAAGACTGCTAATGGGTAATTCCTTCATCATATCTCTAATATGGCATTTCATGTTCTAATGTAATGCTTGTTTTACAATTTGTGTGTGTTATCCTCGCAAAATGGACTGGCTGGGTCAGGTCCTAACACGTTTGAGTGAAAGCCAGTTCGAGTCAGAACATGACGATTTAAAGAATATCACTTGAAGGAAGCCTTGACCTTGGGCTAACACCCAATCTTGAGAGGCTACAGCTTATGGGTTGTCGAGAATTGGTAAAACTTGACGTGCACGGAGGATGTCTAAAAAGCCTTGTGTATTTAAACCTACATGAGTGCTACAGGTTGAAATCTATATCCTTTATCAAGCAGTTGGAATCTCTTAATTTTCTTGATATATGTGCATCACGTTCGGAGGGTTCCCGGATTATATATTCACAGGGCACTCCAACAATAGTTTACTAGAGCTGAATCTTCCAAGTAATGGTATAGAAGAATTACCCTCATCAATTGGAAATCTTCGTAAGCTTGTCTCTCTAAATCTCTATAATTTCTCTAATCTCAAGAGTCTTCGAGGAAACATTTGTAGTTTACAACATTTGAGAACTCTTAACCTTGAATTCACTACCATATAGGAAGTGCCCGAGGACCTGGGCCAATTGGAATGTTTAGAAGAGCTAAATTTAAGTTATACAAAAGTTAAACATCTCCCTGCTAGCATTGTATGCTGAAACATCTGAAAACCCTGCTTCTTCATGGATGTTATTTTCTTGAGAAGTTACCCGAGGATGTTGGCCAATTAGAATCTTTGGAGATATAGATGTAGACAACCTTACCTCTACCCCATAGGAATAAAGAGGTTGCTTCCAGTGAGACCCCCAGCTCGATGGTAGTTTTGCATCAAGCCTTGGACATAAGGCACATAACACTCGACAATTAAGACAAGGGCCAATTAGTGCATGTACTCCCTTGTCTTTCGGCTATCAACGCCACCACATGATGCATGATTAACCATCCCCCTCTTTTAACATTATTTTCACGAAATTAGTAAAATAACGTTAAAATGTCTCAAAGAGTTGAAGCTTGGAGGATGTAGGAGGCTTGAAAGACTACCAGATGAACTAGGAAATTTAAAAAGTTTACAATTATTAGATGTTCGGAAGTAGATCCTAATGGCAGTTGGAGCTCATGAAAACCAATTCTCCCAACGTCTTCCACAACAATTGCATCCGCTTCATCAAGTTCCTACCCGATTAACAAGTGTGTTTCTTCACTAAATTGATGATTATGTTTGTTTATGGCATTGATTCGTGAAATTGTTAAGAGGGTTTTCAGAATGTCATTAGTAGTTCAAATATGTAAATAGTGAATTTGATTCCATTTGGGCACTAGTTTTAGGGTTTCATCTTTATGTATGCCAAGTCATGGGAGATGAACATGGCCGGCCCAAGCCCAAGCTAAATGAGGCTAGGGCTTTAGGCCCCAAAATCTATAGGGCCTCAATTATCCAAAAAAAAAGTTATAAGTGTAACATTGGGCTGTAAGTCTACAACAGGTTTGTGATATAGTGATCTAGAAGGAATTAATTGAAATTAATTTGCTAGTTGATTTATCCAGAGAAAGTGTAACGTTGTATTCGACTGCAAGTCTACAACAGGTTTGTGTGGGTTTTTTTTATCCAGATAAAGGCCTCGAATTTGTAACAAGCTTTGGGCCACCAAAATGGTTGAGCCGGCCCTGGAGATGAAACTGATTTCAGTCCCAATTTGAGGGTTTCATCATGCATCAATTTTGAATTGGGACATTAAGGTGTTGGCTTTATAAATCAAGATTTTGTGTTCTTTCATTGCAGGACTTATAAAATTACTAAATGTGATTCATGTATAGACCTAACTGGATATACCCTACTATCGCTACTGGTCAACTTTAGTGGGCTGGACTTTGGCTAGGCTGGGTAGCTTGTTTCTTCCCCATTTTCGTTTGTCATAGTTGTGATATGTGTGTTTGTTTGTTGTTTGTTGTTGTACTGCTTGTCTTAGCTGCCGGCTAAGGTTGTATGGCTTTGTGTAGGCACATGTATAGCACAAGTTTTAGTATTGCACCAGCCACCGTTGGTATCTAAAACTTCCTATTTATAAGAAACTCAAACTTTTAGAGTGGAGGGTATCATTCAATCACCATAGGGTGTTTGAGTTACCGTCTAGCCAATAATATCATGCCATGTCAAGTCCCCATTCCACTCCCATTTTGCACTCAATCACTGGTAATGGTTCAAACAGTATTAGGGTGTTTGAGTTATATATTTTTTAATTATTCATAAATCAATCCCACTCAAACAATCCCACTAACAAGCGATGAGTATACACTGAACAAGACACTCTCTGTCGCAACCCCCGACCCCTACCCCGGGAGCGGTGTCGCGAGATCCAGATCAGTGGTATCGGTGTTTATTAATTTGGCAGTGGAAATGAGACATCAGGACCGTAGTTAATAAAAAATTTTATCAGAGTAAAACACCAAACTTTTTATAACAAATCTTTGGGATAAAACCCATTTATTTGACAATACATTTGTAGGGATAAACCCTAATTATTGAAAACAAAAACTCCTTTTTATTTAGGTAACTTTTATAGCCACTTTTCCAAGCCTTCAGTGCTCTCCAGCTGGCTTCTATTTGGCTTTCATATTGTGTCACCTGAAATGTGTTTTAAAAACATTTAATCAGCAAGAAATACTGGCAAGTACATTCCATTTTGGTAAAGCTTCAGTTGTTTACACATTACAGTATTAAAGGCGATTAAAATGTTTATATCTACACAATTACTCGGTCAGTATGTGTCACTCGACGGATCTGTGACTATGGTCATATCACACATTGGATACCCGTGCCCAATTGTGAAGGTTATCAAGTACTGTATACAAACCCCATAATACTGGCAGCAATTGTAGAATCACAAAGACTTAATCACTGTAATTGTTTTTGAAAACATTTGAGGTTTTGGCAAAACATTTTGACTCACAAAAATGTACTCTCAAATAGTGAGAAAAAATGAATGTATTTAAAAGAGAATGTACTCACATTGTTGATTTAGGTGATACTACTATAGCTTCCTGGTACTTCTCCTGGTTATTATCTATTAAAATTAAACAATGCACACGTGTTAGTAAAATAACCCAAATCACATTAACCTTACAGCTCGAGACAGAATTCTAATGACTGAGTCAGGCAGAGCCTTGACATGCATTACGGAATCCTAAATCAATCGAGTGTAACACGAGACAGAACTCCAACGACTGAGTCAGGCAGAGCCTTGACATGCGTTACGGAGCCCTAAATCGATCGTGTAGGGTAATAGCAGGGTTATAATACTTACAACGAGGCAGAGCTTCGCTTTATAGTGATTATTATGCCCGGGGTATTATTTCTACTATTCAGAAATTGAGAGAGAAAACAGAATTTTGAACGCATTCAAATGAATCCGTTCACCTCAATTTATAGGGCTGGACTATGGCGGCTCGCAGCCCACGTAAGCCTAGGCTAACTCTCTCGCGGCCCGCGAGAGAGCACGTGTCGAGTATAGCCTTGGCCAGTCATGGCCCTAACCTTGATGAGTCACATGCCATGTGGCACTATGCCTTGTCCGACAAACAAAGGCAGTCGCGGCCCGCGACGACCCTAAAGGCAGTCGCGCCCCGCGAGCGACTCCTGAACTTTGTTTTTCTTGATTTTTCTAAGTATAGGGGTATTTCGGGTCCGATTCTCGCGTACGGGGTATATTTTAGAACATTTAGGGGTGTCCAAGTATGTTTTAGGGGGGTTGTTATACTCACCGATCACCGAAAGGGGGTGGCAACCATTCACCATGCGGTGAAAACAACTCCCCGAAGGGGTCCCCGACGTCATATCGTCCGCCCTTAAGAATGCACATAGTCACGCAGCTTCCTGTGAATCATTTTAAACAAAACAGGTCCGCATTCAAACTAAAATATCACATGTTTAACGATACATTTATATAGGGATGAACTCAGTACCAGTACCGAAAATCCTGAAAAACGGGTATCGGTATCGAAAACACCCGGTACAGTTCGGTACCACAGTACCAATATTTGAGTAAAAAACCGGTACCGTACCGGTAATAGAAACATTTTCGATTCAGTACCCGGTACCATTTGCTCATCTCAACATTATACGTGGCTTAAGATCATTCTAAGAAATACATGATGCTCTAAAATCTTCAAACAACATGATATAGGAAAGGAAAAAATATATATTTGCTTCAAAAACAAGGGTTAGGATATAATAGGAAGTTTTTTTTGCTAGGAAGGGTAGGAAGTAATCTTGACCATCAATTGATTTAATCAATGACTAAGATTAAATGAGTGAAATTGAAGATCAAAAAAGAGGCGCGTGAGTTTGTGTAAGGGCATTGTAGTCAATCCAGGATAATAGTTTCTCTCCACTCCAATTCCCCCCCAATTTTTTAAACGTTAATAACTTTTTCATACGACATTATTTTTTTTTTATAAAAATTGCACCAAAAAACGAGCGTTTTTTTATCTTTAAAATGAGTATACTACTGCTATATTTTCAAAAAAAAAAATTGAAAACCCAGTTGCGTAAAACACAATGGAAAAAAACGTAAAAAAATGATTTTTTTTTCTAAAATGCAATGCACCAAAAACACAAATAAATATCTTATTTCTAAAAGGCAATGGCTAGAAAACACAAAGAAATGTCTTTTTTTTTTTTTAAATGCAATGGCCTAAAAACACAAAAGAAAGTGTACTTTCTAAAACGCAATGGACTGAAAACACATAAAAATGTGTTTTTACCTAAAACGCAATGCACAAAAAACACAAAGAAATGTTTTATTTCTAAAACGCAATGGCCAGAAAACACTTAAAATGTCTTTTTTCTAAAACGCAATGGCCTAAAAACACAAAAGAAAGTGTACTTTCTAAAACGCAATGGACTGAAAACACATAAAAATGTGCTTTACCTAAAACGCAATGCACCAAAAACACAAAGAAATGTTTTATTTCTAAAACGCAACGGCCAGAAAACACTTAAAAATGTCTTTTTTCTAAAACGCAATGGACTGAAAACACATAAAAATGTGTTTTACCTAAAACGCAATGGACTAAAAACACTTCAAAATATGTTTTTTTTTAAATGCAATGGACAAAAAAACACATAAAATGTCTTTTTTTCTAAAACGCAATGGCCTAAAAACACCAAAAAAAATGTTCTTTCTAAAACGCAATGGACTGAAAACACATAAAAATTTGCTTTACCTAAAACGCAATGGACTAAAAACACTTCAAAATGTGTTTAACGTATTGGACCAAAAAAACACATAAAAATGTGTTTTATGAAAATCACAAACAAACAAAAACTCAAAAAAATATTGTCATTCTAAAACGCAACGTTCAGATAACATCATTCACAGCGAATACCAACTTCCCCAACTCAGTTTTAACTTTTAAGCACTAAACCCAAGTCTCTTAACATTCACAATTCAACCAGAACAGACAATAATAATTATAATTGTTTGAGTGCTTTAGTTGCCTATGAGAAGCGAATGTATTATGCAAATTTGGACTTACAGGTTGCATAGAATCAAGATATTTGAATGGTCCCGGAGAGTGAACTGACTCCGGTAAACACGAAGAATTTCCGGCGAACACTCACATCAATTTCTAATTCTAACGAACCGCCAACATCAATTTCTGCCGATGTACGGTAGAACAAGGTGATGGGTATAGTGGTGGTGGTGACGTCTTCGAACCAACGGTGTTGCCAATGAGAGTGGAGAGAATAATGGGGAGGGTGGTGGTGGTGGTGGGGTGAGATGAATTGTAAAAGAGAAAGACGTATCTGGGTTTTTCTTAGATCTAGGAATTCATAAGACTAATTTATCTATGTCTAAAATTCTCCTCCTTATGTTTTTTTGTTATTTGCCACATGTCCTTTTATTGTTGCTTCCTACCTAAACCAAACTTTCTATTTGATCCTCTCCCTAGCTCAATGAAACGCTTAGAAAGGCTTAAATTAAACAAAGAATTTTGAACAGGTTGGTAACTAAGATACTCTGCCCAAAACATATATTTGGGCAGGACTGAAATCAAGAAACGAAAATTAGTTGTTAGAATTTAGAAAAGTAACAAAAACCGGTCTCGTAGTCTTCCTTAAACACCACATGTGTATACCTAATCCTTGGAACTTGGTTTTGGTCTCAATCTGAAATTCGGCAGCATTGGTTCTCTAATGATAATTTTAGACTTAATTTTAATCAGGGACCTATGATTACATAGAATAGAAGAAAAACTTATGTAAACGGGCTCTCAAAATTCATGGATATAAACAGACTCAACAAAAGTATATTTGAACTCAATGGATCAAACTTTGAACAAAAATGTAGTTTAGCCTCTTCAGTTCAGGTCTCCAATAATCGTTTCCACATAGACGAATATCATCCTCGGAAGAACGAAAGTTTTTATTTAAATCATCATCAGAGGAACTCATATCTTTATCAAGATAAACAGAGATAGGATCAGATTTCTGGCTTGGATTCTCTATAACGTAATAGAGAATATAATTAAATGCGCTCAGTATAATCAACTTCGATCATTTGGGGAAATAATCATCATTTCCACTCTCTGATTATCAAAACACATAATAAAAATCAAATATTTATAATTAAACAAAACACATTTTTGAAGATGGATCAGATTTCTGGCTTGAATTTCTCCAAAAAGAGAAACGTAAATAGAGCGCTCAGTTATTTCAGATTCGATCGTCTGGGGAAATAATCATCACATCCACACATAAGACTTTGTACAACACAAAATCAGAACGAATATATCTAAAAATCAAAAATTGAAGCGTAAAATTGAAAAACAATGTGCCAGAAGACAGGTAACGCCGATGCAATTGTATACACATGGAGCTGTTTAATACTGGCGATATAAAATACTGAATCTATGCTCCGGAAACTTGAAATTCTCTCATACAATTTTGAGAGATTTCACCATTATGAATGAAGCAACAAAATCAACGGTACAAAAATTAGGGCTTACTTAAACCCTAAGAAGGAGATATTATGCTTTCATTGAGATGTACGTAACGTCTATAAAAAGAAACAGAAAATGCATAAAAAGAAAAGACATTTGAAACGGTTACCTCCGGCGAAAAGCCGGTGAAGTGTTGGTGAAAGAACGATGCGAATTGTTTCAACCTTGAAGATGATTCTGGTATTTGTAGGCGCAGCAGAAGGTAGGGTAAACCCCAATTTTTTAGAGGTTAATTACTGAAATACCCTTTTGTTGCATACGACGACGTTCTATTGCAACTTGCAACGGCACTTTTTTTTAAAAGCGAATAAAAAAATTACAAGGACTCAACTGGCCCGGCAAAATGGCATGACTATTGTTTTCGTCCCTGACTTCTCAAATAATTGTTTGACTAAATTGTCAAAATCGTCTCTGAGGTTTGGGCGCGTTTGTCAGTTTCACCCAAAACAACTTTTTTTGTATAATATTGCCCTTCACTTTTGAGATTTTTTGTCATTTTAATCCAAATGTCTAATTTGCTTTATATTTTTTTGTCAAATATTCGGATGAAAATGACAAAAAATCTCAAATCTCATGGACGATTTTAGCAAAAAAAGTTAGACGTCTGGATGAAAATTGCAAAATATCACAAAAGTGAGGGACAATAAGGTACAAAAAAGTTGTTTTGGATGAAACTGACGAACACACCCAAACCTCAGGGACGATTTTGGCAATTTACTCTAATTCTTTTGTACCGAAAAGGTTACTATGTTAGAAATGAATCGATACAAATTTGGAACCTCCTTCCCCAAACATACTAAAGTTGATGGTAGTAATTCATGGGTGGTTTACATAAAGACATAGACGGTGAATTTTCTTTCACCAATGGTTGGGAAAAAGTTGTTGATGACTTTTTCTATGGATTTGGAATTATTAGAGTGGACGTCTTTGGAGACATTTTCAATTTTTTTTTTTATTGTCTTAAATTCCATTATATTTTAGGCTTGGAGAGAATTTTATTTTGAAGCAATTGTTATGAAATTGAGTAAATTGCCATTTTAGTCCTTGAGGTTAAGGTTTGACCAAAATTGCCACTTTAGTCTAAATAGTTTTTTTCTTACCATTTTAGTCTAAATAATTTTGTTTTCTACCATTTTAGTTAACTTCATTTATACAGTAACACTAAGGTAGCGTTTGGTATGGATGAATGAGGGGTTGAATGGAATGGACCATTACGAGGGAATGAAAAAAAGTGTGTTTGGTTGGTCGATGGAATGGAATCGCCCATTCCAAAATGCATTACATTCCCTCAAAATCATTCCATCTGCACCCCCTGTTTTTTTTCTATTCCATTTCCACTTCATCATTCATTAAATATACCACAACCCCACCATCGTTGCCACCACCCACCATCACCACCGCCGTCCACCACCGCCGTCTGTCGTCGTCACCCACCTCCACCGCCACCCACCCACTGCCGCCAGCCAGCTCCGACCACCACTGCCACCGCAGCCATCACCACCACCACCTTCGCCGCTACTGCCACCGCCCCCACCCGCCACTGTCGTGGCCGCCACCCACCTCCGTCCCCACCTATTGTCACCACTAACACCTCCGATCACCGCCGCCACCCACCTCCGCCAATGCCGTCGCTGCCATTACCGATCACCGCCGCTACCCACGTCCACCACCGCCACCCACCATTGCCACCTCCGATCACCGCCGCCACTCACCTCCGCCATCTTCGTCAACCACCACCATTGCCACCCACCCCCACCACCGCTGCCGCTACCACCCACCGTCGTCACTGCCGCCACCCAACTCCACCGTCACCCACACCCGCCGGTACAATGGCCACCTATCACCACCCACCATCATCGCCCACCACTGACCACCGCCATCCGATTTTATTCCTTCTTCTTTTCTTGCCAACCAAACAACCAAAAGTAATGATTCATTCCATTCTCACATGGTAACCAAACAAGACATGAAATGGTAATGATCAATTCCATTACCTCATCCATTCCATTACCTCGTCGATTCCATTCCATTACCCCATACCAAACATACCCTAACTTTATTGAAATTGTATCATACATCAAATATCAGAGGAAAAATGACTTCTCCTTAAACGTAACTGACGTGTAAACATGAATAAATGATAACCAACCTATTTTTCAAAAACTGACGTATAACTTTGCAATTCAACTCAAAGAAAAATTAATAAACATAGAACATCTTACAGCCATGATTCTTTTTATGATTTTCGATCCATGTAAACCAATGCTGATATACTATTGGACATATTTCTTTTTATTGCAATACCGGTTGCTGATACCGAATTAAACCAAAACAATACCGATCGAAACCCCGATGCGAAGAGCGGGTGCTTTTGGTAGTTTCGTACTTTTAGCACCCATTTAGGGGTTGTTTGTTTACCTTTTAATGAGACTCATAATGGTTCAGACCTCTTATTGGTTCAGACCTCTTATTGGTTCAGCACTTAATGGTTTAGACTGTTTGTTTCGTGAGCAGATGTCTGAATGGTTAAGACCTCTAATCTGAATTGGTCAGACATTTGTCTCTGAAGGGTTAAGCATTATGCTGGCTCTTAATGGTTCAGACCTCTTACTGATTCAATACTTAGGGGGTGTTTGGTAGCCTCTTAACGACCATTCAGATGCTACCTCTTAATGGTTTAAAACCTCTGAATGAATAAGAGGTAACCTCAAGTCTGAATGGTTAAGAGGTAAACTCTAAATGGTAAATCATCACATGTCACATTCTTCTATCTTCTCATTAGTAAAATTCTTAATAGTTTCATTAAGAGGTAGCCTCTTAATGACCATTCAGAGGCTACCAAACAGCCCCTTAATAGTTTAGACCTTTTACTGGTTCAGCACTTAACTATTCAGAAATTGCCAAATAGTCCCTTAGTAATCCTACCAACCAAATCCTTGTCCAATAGCCACGTGACACATCATTTACATTTTCCCTCCATTCCCAAATTGTCGATTCCTTTTTCATCACTACTCGTAATAACTCTACTCAAGGCAAGCATAGCTCAAGCCCTAATCTGTACGTATAATCATTCAATCGTCTTTGAGTGTGAAGAATGCAAATGCAGCCCTAATCTCCTAACGGCTTCCGCCAATCGTCACCGATCCTTTTAATCGATTTATTTATGTTTGTTCATGGAAATATATATCTGTTGTTCTGATTTATAGAATACGTTCTATTGTTTGTGCTCAATATGCATACATACATACCTTAGTGATCATACAACTTTATTTTTTGTCAACTTTATGATGTTATTGTCTTTTAACTAAATTTCATTGCCACCACCAATGATGCTAGTAGGAGTTGAACTTGAGACCTCAACCACTAGACCAACTTGCTATAGAGAAATTAATTTTTAAACGTTTAGCTGTGTAGCTAGGGTAATGCAAAAGTGAAGAAGAAGAAGAAGAAGAAGAAGAGAAATCATTCTACTTGAATTTCAGTAGTTAATCTCTCATACAAACCCAGATTTTGTTATTGAGTAATTTGGATGACAAATGCAGGCATGGAGTATGGTGCGGCTGCTAAAAGGAGAAAGATATCACATGATGTAACTAAAGAGGGTCATTTTGACAACAGAAAAAAGCTTCTTATTCTTGATTTAGATGGGTTGCTTGCTGATCTTTTAGCCAACCCAGATGAAGCTGCAGGTTAGGGTTTGATTACAATTTGAAATTCTTCAGTCAACTAATTGCTAATTTGACTATTGTTTTCTGTTGTAGGGTTTAAGAAGAGACCATTTTGTGACGAGTTTTTGGAATTTTGCTTTGAGAGATTTAATGTAGGAGTTTGGACAGTATTAACAAGGTGCTCTATTTAACTCAGCTTATTAATAATTGAATTGTTTTTTTTTCCATTTGGTTTTAAGTGAATGAGTCATGCCACTTGTATGGATTGTGAATTATACTAAGTACTAACCTTGTATATATATTTTTCAATTTTTTTATGTACTAATATATTTTGTTGTGCTTATATACTTCATACAGATCCACTATGGAATATGCTCTTGACTTTCTTATGAGAGACAATAAACACAGGCTGCTTTTCCGTTGGGTAAACCGATTTACAAGTTGTATTATGTTGTTTATTTCACTTTTAGGCGTTAATAGTATGCTAAAATGTAAAATGATCACAGCCATTTCTGACGGTTTATGTGATTAATAAATATGGTTTGTCTACGACTTGGATATGATATTCCATTGATATTGATCTTGTTTTTCTGCAGGATCAAGCACATTGTACCGAGATGGGTTTTAATCCTGGGAACGAGGACCATATCTTATTTGTAAAGGAACTCAGAAAGTTATGGGAAAAAAAAGATCCAGGTCTTCCTTGGGAAGTAGGAGAGTATGATGAATCAAATACACTTTTAGTGGAACATTATCCACATGCGGCTCTGCTTGATCCCGTTAGTGCATTCTTGTTATTATTCGTTCGTTCTTTTTTTTTTTTTTCGGTTCTTCACTGATAAAGTTATGACCTTGGTTAACTTTACCTTTTTTCCCATTTTCAGCCACATACAACAATCTTTCCTTACCCTTACCGTCACTACAACACAGAAGATAATTCCTTAGGTAAATTGTTTTACTTAGATCTTTCATGGTCTATGTGATTTTCTTAATTTAGAGGTGGCAATTTTTGCCCGACTTAAATAATATAACTTTGTAATCATGTTTAACACTTTTATTATTCATATAAAGAGTTTTAAAATTTTGGGCAAAAATGTTTCTGTCAACTTGACCGACCCAGAAAAAAATCTGATTACTACTTTTATTATGTATAGAATAAAAAAAATACAATAAAATTAAGGATTCATTGGGATTCTCAAATTTGGAAAATACTTAATGAATACGTATTCATATCAATTAATTGGTAGAATAGAGACTCATACAAATTAATCATGTGTCAGGAACCAGATTTGAACTGGTGACACAAGGATTTTCAGTCCTCTGCTCTACCAACTGAGCTATCCCGACTATTCCTGATGTCTCATCCTCGTTTTCATTTTACTAGAGAACGTGGGTATTACCTGCCCATTTCGCCACGTGTACGTAATTATGTACAAACTAGTTATATTCTTGAGGTCTTCTTACAGGTCCAGAAGGTGACCTTCGTATCTATCTCGAAAGGTTAGCAGCATCACAGAACGTGCAAAAATTTGTATCAGAAAATCCATTTGACCAACACCTTGTCCATGTTAGTGAAAACTATCCATGGATATCATCGGAAGATTATCTAAAGTTTTTTCACAAATACTCATATAAACGTAAAGCTGGTGATTCAATGGATGCCCAACGTAAAAACTCCTTAGAACCAAAAGTCAATAGTTCTTCTCCTTTGGCTGCTCAGACTTCATTGGAACTGGAAACCAGCACTACTACTGCTTTGGTTGGTCAACCCTTATCAGAACCAGATCTCAGCAATACTGGCCTCGGTGTTCATACTTCAACAGAACCACAAACCACCACTGACTACGAACAAGATTGACCTTTTATCAAGCAGTCTCCAATCTGGGCCAACATTGACTCTCTTGTGTCATGTCTAACGCCGCCTCAAAAGCCACACTTTTTCCCATTGAAGAAGACGAAAGAGCTTAATCGTGAGGGTTTAGCCATTGCTCACATGTTGACTTGTTATAATCTGGTTCAGAGCCTTCCAAACATAAAACTGAATGATCCAGTTGACATAATCAACGGTAAGTTGGAAGTTTTAGTTGACTTGGAGGCTCATGGGTTTGATGTGGATTTAATTAGGTGTCGTTTAAACGAGTTGCTTTCTTTGAAATCCAAAGCAGGCCAGCATGAGGACACTCTTAAAGAGCTTGAAAAGCGCAGTTATGAAAAACTTGTAATTGAGAAAGAGTCGAACCGATTAAAAGTGGAGATGCAAAAGTTGCAAGAAAAGATGATGCATGCTGAGACTATGCGGAAAGCAAAAGAGGAAGAAATTGTGAGGTTGCAATCAAACTTACATCCTGATTTCACCCAAATCAATGATTGGGAGCTTGCTTTCGGAAAACACGCAGCGACCCCATTGTAAGAAAGGTCTTCTTTTGGTTTTGGGCTTTTGGCATTGTTCTTGGTAGATATTAGTATTAACCCTCATGTGTTCTATGTTCATGTGAAAAAAACCTTGTATGAAGGAAACACTGATGAGAATTTTGGATATGTATAACCTATGCAACTCTATTATGATATCGCTTATCGGTCACAAGTTTGTTCCATGTGTTTTGCTAAAATGGGAGGGGTTTGAATACAAGTTTTTCCGACGGATCATATTTCCAATATGTTTAATTCTTTAAAATGTTAACTTGGTCTTCACAGTTCATAGATTTAGAACATGTCTATTTAAAAACTATGAACAAATTTGCCAAAATATAGTTAAAATCAAAGAATCATATTTGAACAAATGTAGTTTAGCCTCTTCAGTTCAGGTCTCTAATAATTGTTTCCGCATGGATGGATATCATCGTCGGAAGAACAAAAGTTTTTATTTGAATCATCATCAGAGGAACTCGAATTTTTATCAACATAAACAAAGATAGGATCAGATTTCTGACTTGATTTTTTGTTAACCTGACGGACCCGGATCAATTTGATATGTACGAAAGATCACTCCTTTTGCTTGAAACCCATTTTGACACGTTACCCGACCTACCCATTTTGCCAAGTGTACTTATAAATGTACAAACTAGTTATATTCTTGAGATGACCCGTTTTGACAGTCATCTCTTCCGGTTCAACTTCTTCGGGTTCACTAGCAAAAACTCCCGAATCTTATCCCAAGCCATTTGCTGCGGTGTTCCCGTCCAACCCGATGAACCCGGACCCATCCGAAGGGCTTCCCCCTAATTAGTAAAGATAAAAAGGTAAATATTTGCGGTTTAGTATTCAACGACAGCGGTGACTCTTCATCATCTCCATTTTTCTGACTGAAATGTTGGTACAGTTTCACGTAATTGATTTTCTCGCATATGCACATTTTATTGAGTAATTTGGATGACAAATGTTGAAATATGGATGATTTGCAGGCATGGAGTATGAGTAAACTTCTCCTGCTAAAAGGAGAAAGATTTCACATGCAAATAATCAAGAAATGTTAGTCAACCAGAATGATGCATTTGTTGATCATTTTGACCCACATAAAGATGATGCATGCTGAGACTTTGCAGAAAGCGAAAGAGGAAGAAATTGTGAGGATGCAATCAAACTTACATCCTGATTTCACCCAAATCAATGATTGGGAGCTTGCTTTCAGAAAACTCCCCCATTGTAAGAAAGGTCTTCTTTTAGTTTTGGGCTTTTGGCGTTCTTGGTAGATATATTACTGTTAATATTCACCCTCATGTATTCTGATGAGAATTTTGGATATGTATGCAACTCTATGATGATATCACTTATGTCACAAGTTGGTTCCATGTGTTTTGCTATAACGGGAGGGGTTTGAATACAAGTTTTTCCAACGGATCATATTTTAAATATGTTTAGTTCTTTATGATGTATAACGGGAGGGGTTTGAATACAAGTTTTTCCAACGGATCATATTTTAAATATGTTTAGTTCTTTATCATGTATAAAATATTATAACTTGTTTTATCAAACTAAATGAAGACTTATATAATATATTTGTTGTGTAAATTAAATATCAACCCTCAAACAGAAAGAAATTACAATCAAATATAACATGGTAGAAAACATGATATCATTGTACAATGGTAAGTTAACCAAGTGATTCAGGCGTTGATTAGTAGGCTAGACTTTGGGTCTGCCCTGGGACCTTTGTGTTTCTGTTCTATGTATGTTTGTTGCTGTACTGCTTGTCTTATCTGCTGGCTAAGGTTGTATGTTTTTTTTTTCAGTGGCGAATGAGCCTGAACTCAAAGAATGACTGTGTAGTCCGCGGGATAGCACAAGTTTTAGTATTGCACCAGCCATCGACTAATTTTATGTACATCACAGTTTGGATGGCTCGATTTCAACCAACTGACACATATCACAGTTTACGCTTACTTTTAAGAAACTCTTGTATCACACATCCGACTAATTTTATGTACATCGGTTCATTTCGTGATCAATATAGAATGCACATAGTCATGCAGCTTTCTGTGTATCATTTTAAACAATGATCAAACTCTAAGAAAAACAAACAAAACAGGTCCACATTCAAACTAAAATATCACATAGCCATCGATACACTTATATGTGGCTTAAGATCATTCTAAGATATACAATACACCATGCTAAGAAATCTTCGGAAAAGAAAAAAACAAACATATGTTTGTTTCAAAAACAAAGCTCAATGCAACACTTAATCCGGTAAAAAAAAAACGTTATACATTAACATCTCCGTAGATACTATAAATCGCTAAGTCACAACTAATCGCAAGCCACGGCTACCATAGGGGATCATCGCGGTCTCTGGTCCATCAAAACACCAGGCGTCTCCGATTTGCATTTGCTAGCAAGAAGGACATATCTGTTGTATTTCTTATGTTCGTTTATCATTTGATCATTCGACTTGTAACAGAAATGTAGTTTAGCCTTTTCAGTTCAGGTCTCCAATAATCATTTCCGCATGGACAGATATCATCCTCGGAAGAACGAAAGTTTTTATTTGAATCATCATCAGAGGAACTCAAGATAAACAGAGCTAGGATCCGATTTCTGGCTTGGATTCTCTATAATATAATAATACAACAACAACCATACCCAGTATATCCCACAGATAGCAGAGCTATTTGTAGGGTCTGGGGAGGGTGGGATGTAGACAGACCTTGCCTCTATCCATAGGGATAGAGAGGCTGCTTCCAGAGAGACCCTCGGCTCGAAAGCGAACAGCAAACCAACATACCAAGTCAAAGAATACAGAAATAAGAAGTCGGCCATACTAAGAAAGTGATAAGAGTGGGACAATATAATGTGAATCATGTATAATGGCATGTAACATCATTTTGGGCGTACACATAATGTAAATCATGTATAATAGCATACAACATCATAGACACAAGAAGGCAATCATCGGAAAAGTCCCTTAAAGAAAAGGAAAAGCCTACGTCCATGAAAAACACCTAAGACCTTTCTACAATACCCTCTAGAAGTCCTTAACCCTAATCCTACGCCTCCACGAAGTCCTATCGTGGACCATGTCCTCAGAAAGATGCAACTCTAGTAAATCAACTCTATAATATAATAATAGAGAATATAATTAAATGCGCTCAGTATAATCAACTTCGATCATCTGGGGAAATAATCATCATTTCCACTCTCTGATTATCAAAACAGATAACAAAAAATCATAAAATAAAAACTAATCAAAATACATTTTTGAGGATTGATCAGATTTCTGGCTTGATTTTCTCCAAGAGGAGAAACATAAAATGAGCGCTCAGTTATTTCAGATTCGATCATCTGGGGAAATAATCATCACATCCATCACCTACAACTTTCTACTAAAATTTCTACAGATCTACACCTTCAGAATCCAAAGTTTTCGAAAATTGGAGTATAAATAAAGCTTAATCATTGACTATTCCGATGCAAAATCAACTAATTAGTTAAAAATATGAAGCAACCTAAATACCTAAATGCCGAATATTTGCACAAAATCAGAACAAAAAATACCTAAAAATCAAATAAATCCTATCGTAAAAGTGAAGAAATGTGCCAGGAGACAGGTAACGCCGATGCAATTGTATACACATCGAGCTGTTTAATACTGGTGATATATAACACTAAATATATGCTCCGGAAACTTGAAATTCTCTCATATAATTTTGAGAGATTTCACCATTTATGAAGCAACAAAATCAACGGTACAAAAATTAGGGCTTACTTAAACCCTACGAAGGCAATATTATGCTTTCGTTGAGAGATTTCTATGCTCCGGAAATTAGGGCTTACAAAAATCATATGTTTGTTGTCGAAGTCCTGGAGTAGGTGTTTGGTATGGTCAAGGAAGTTCCCAACCTCATCAACCTCAGGCTGTGGTGGCATGAAGAAAACGACACGCTGAAATCGGAGGCAATGGAAAGTGCTTCTATGAGGTTAACCCTTGGGATATCAGCAAAAACGAGATCTTCAAACACCTCCGATTTCAGCATGTCGTTTTCTTCATGCCAGGTTGATGAGGTTGGTAACTTCCTTGACCATACCAAACACCTACTACATATGATTTCTAAGCAACAAAATCAACGGTATAAAATGCTGAATCTATGCTCCGGAAACTTGAAATTCTCTCATATGATTTTGAGAGATTTCACCATTATGAAGCAACAAAACCATTGGTACAAAAGTTAGGGCTTATTTTATTTATTTAACGCCTATAAAAAGCAAGAGAGAATGCATTCAAACAGACATCGTCTGTGAAAGAAAAGACATCTGAAACAGTTACCTCCGCCGGTGAAATGTTGGTGAGAGAACGATAACAATGGCGATGGCTTGAATCAGGTTCTGGTATTTGTAGGCGGAGGAGGCTGATGATAAAAGGAACCCTAAACCCCAATTTGTTAAAGGTTAATTACTGAAATACCCTTTCTTGCGTACGACGACGTTGCGACTTGTTAAGTTGTAACGGCTCTTTTCTTATGCCGTGGGGTGTGTGGGATTAGGTTGGGCTCTACCAGAACACCAAAAAAAAAGTGGGGTATGGAAGCGGCGTGACTTAACCGACGTGGGGTGACATGTGGATTTTTTTTTTATATATAGTTGATATAATTAAACATAAAGTTCTATTAATTTAAAAAAAATGTTACATAAAATCCTAAATAAATATAAAAAACAACTTAATAAATCCTAAAAAAAAAACTTCATAATAAATCCTAAACAAAAAATTACAAAGTGGGGAACCCAACCGAAATCCGCATTCCTATCGTGTCTATACTCGATCTTCGCGATCTCCACTCGATCGTCGTGGGTCAAGTCGCCCGCAGGGACACGGTCGAAGCAAACTTTAAACCTATCCAGCTTCGGTTTTAGCTCACGCCACTTATGTTGACAGGCGTTTAAGTTGTGACGCGCGTTCCCGACATGTTGTTGGTTGCTTAAACGCTTGTGTCCAATAGGCGGTTTGACCGCGACGTAGAGTTCGTTGTGCGTCAATGATCGACGTCACTAGTGTTATTTCCTCCTCCTCGATCCAATGAATCATTTTCGTTTTTTGGTGTGGTTTTGGATGAAGATTTGTTATTTGTGTTTGGTTTTGGTTGAAGAAAATATATTTGAAAAAAAATGTAGTTTTGGATGAGTATTTATATGTAAAATTTTGTAATTTTTTTTTTAATTTTGATTTTACGATCCCCAACGGCTAGCCCTAACGGCTACCCAAAGGGTCATCTCTCCACATCCAATCCAATCTATCCAAAACCTTAAAAAAAATCAAACTCAATATCAACCTTTAAAACAACCACAAAGAAAATAACAGGAAAGTGTCATGCTTATGCTCTTTTTTACCACTACGCATTTCAAGTAACATGTTTCAAGGATCACATTTGATGCAATATAAATTATAAACACCGAGATTAGGGATTACATTAGAACACATTACAAAAATAAGCAACCCACAAAAGAACATGTTGATATACTCTAAGCAAACTTCGGTTGATTCTATACTCATCTCAACTACCTTTTCTTTGATTTTAAACTCTTGATGTAGCCTCGAACGTCGTCATCATGAGCCATCAAATACCATTCTTTATCTTCAGCATCCAGGTATTTCACCTTATAACTTCCTAGACCTTCAAACCTTTTCTGAATTTCTGTATTAATAGCAGCTAAACTAACCTCTTGGATCGGGATAATAAACTTTATCATGTCTCTTCCGCTCTTCGCTTTCAGTGTAACTAATTCATCAGTGTTAGTTTCAAGCGTTTCAACCCTCGATGCCACTCCTTTATCTTCTTTTTCTATATAAATCTTAAGACTTGGATCCCTTTGCATTTTTCTCATGAATTTCGGCCCTGACCAATTTCTCTGCAATAACTTCTCAATGTTCTTTCACACACTCCAATACTTTTACAAGCGTCTTTTATCTCCTTTCCAAATTCCTTTTCAACCGCCTCTTTAGTTAATTCTTTTTTTGCAGCTTTTAGCTTCCTTCTTCCTTGAAACAATTTAATTTTTTCTTCTGTGTCATTTTTCTTAACAACAACAGCGACATCTGTTTCAGAAACCACGTCTTCACCATTTGCAAACTTAAAATTAGGCAAGCATGTATTCAATGTTGAGAGTAAAGGCTCGATATAAACCCAAATAATATACTCCAATATATTGTACGCCGTGAGCATCCGGATGAGCCCAACAAACATAGTCAATTATGGAGTCAAGAGGAAATCGAATATTTCTTGGCTGATAACTCGGTAAGAATCCATTTTATTACTAAGGTGGAGATGAAACTCATAAATTTTTCATCGGCTATAACACAACTTTATGATCGTTGTTCTTGAATTACCGGGTAGTGAAGCAACAAGATGCAGTATAGATCTAGAAACTCAAATTCCTTACTTTATGTTCTAGAAGGTTAAAGAGCCTTGACCTTGGGCTAACACCCAATCTTGAGAGGCTACAACTTATGGGTTGTCGAGAATTGGTAAAACTTGACGTGCACGGAGGATGTCTAAAAAGCCTTGTCTATTTAAACCTACATGAGTGCTACAGGTTGAAATCTATATCCTTTATCAAGCAGTTGGAATATCTTTAGTTTCTTGATATATGTGCATCACGTTCGGAAGGATTCCCGGATTATATATTCACATGGCACTCCAACAATAGTTTACTAGAGCTGAATCTTCCAAGTAATAGTATAGAAGAATTACCCTCAAGGAAAGCCTCATCTCCTTGCTTCACGCCACATTGTTGTTGTGGCGGCCCACACCTCCTCCCTTTTTCCTTTGAATTAATAATGAATGTCAGATTTGTGCCCCAAAGATATAACTTCCGTCATTTATTACGGAATTCATGTTTCGAAAAACGAATCATGTAATCAGTAAGAATATCTTTGGAAATTTTGGGTTTGTCGATTGTTTGGTATAAATTTATCAGATCTATAATCGCACTTGGCAGATCTGATTGATATCACAAGAAGTTTCAAATCAGATCTGGAGGTATGAATGTTTCTATGTAGATCTAACAAATTTACAAGTAATCTCCCATTGTTTAGTATAAATATATCAGATCTACTAATGTTTTTGTGTAGATCTCGCATTGTTTCCATGTTTTCAATGAAAGAAAAAACATACCAGATCTGGAACACCTTTGGTTGAATGAGAAATCGTTTATAGATCTCCAATAAAATAGATCTGATAGTTTTAGATCTATAAGTTGCCTACCCATTTTTGAAAAACTTAAAAATCATCCTTGTTGATCCAACGAGCCATGTGTATGTCTCCAAGAACATAAATCTCAGATTAACATGGAGAAAAAACGAGTTATGATTCTTAGATTTAGATTTTGAAATGGTGGGCGCCGATGAAGAAACACGGAATCACCGCCGGGAAGATTGGACCGCTTTCTCTATGTGGATGGAGAATCACACCTTGTTCTTTCTCTTGAACTTAGATCTGCCATGGAGAAGAGAGAAAACATGGGGATGTAGAGATGGCCGGTAAGAGAAGAATCTCTTATTTCCAGCAACAAAAGTGTGGTGGCTCCATATCTTGTGCCCTAATAATGAGGTAAACACCTCTTTATATATGAGACATGGGCCTCCCCTAACCTCAATGGGCCAGGCCCAGTTAGGGGTTATCTCTACAAGCCCATAACCTAGTGTAGTGTAAACTACAACGCGCTAGGCTTCGCGATTTAGTACGCAATAATAATAAATATTATAATAAAAGGAGATAAGTAACGGATATGTCCGGTCGTTCGGGTTGGGTCTAATACCATACCCCATCAATTGGAAATCTTCATAAGCTTGTCTCTCTAAATCTCTATAATTGCTTTAATCTCAAGAGTCTTTCAGGAAACATTTGTAGTTTACAAAATTTGAGAACTCTTAACCTTGAATTCACTACCATATAGGAAGTGCCTGAGGACCTGGGCCAATTGGAATGTTTAGAAGAGCTAAATTAAAGTTATACAAAAGCTAAACATCAAACCCTGCTTCTTCATAGATGTTATTTTCTTGAGAAGTTACCCAAGGATGTTTGCCAATTAGAATCTTTGGAGATATTAGATCTACAATTTTGCTGTAATTTAAGAGAAATTCTAAACATCATTTCATCATCATCATCATCATACTCAGTAAATCCCACCAATAGCAAAGATAAAGTAGGGTCTGAGGAGGGTAAGATGTAGACAACCTTACCTCTACCCCGGAGGAATAGAGAGGCTGCTTCCGGTGAGACCCCCAGCTCGATGGTAGTTTTGCATCAAGCCTTGGACATAAGGCACATAACACTCGACAATTAAGACAAGGGCCAATTAGTGCATGTACTCCCTTATCTTTCGGCTATCAACGCCACCACATGATGCATGATTAACCATCCCCCTCTTTTAACATTATTTTCACGAAATTAGTAAAATAACGCTAAAATGTCTCAAAGAGTTGAAGCTTGGAGGATGTAGGATGCTTAAAAGACTACCAGATGAACTAGGAAATTTAAAAAGTTTACAATTATTAGATGTTCGAAAGTAGATCCAAATGGCAGCGAGTAGAGCTCGTGAAAACCAATTCTCCCAATGTCTTCCACAACAATTCCATCTGCTTCATCAAGTTCCTACCCGATTAACAGGTATGTTTCTTCACTAAATTGATGATTATGTTTGTTTATGGCATTGATTCGTGAAATTGTTAAGAGGGTTTTCAGAATGTCATTAGTAGTTCAAATATGTAAATAGTGAATTTGATTCCATTTGGGCACTAGTTTTAGGGTTTCATCTTTATGTATGCCAAGTCATGGGAGATGAACAAGGCCGGCCCAAGCCAAAGCCAAATGAGGCTAGGGCTTTAGGCCCCAAAATCTATAGGGCCTCAATTTTCCAAAGAAAAGTTATAAGTGTAATATTGGGCTGCAAGTCTACAACATGTTTGTGATATAGTAAGCTAAAAGGCATTAACTGAAATTAATTTGCTAGTTGATTAATCCAGAGAAAGTGTAACATTATATTCGACTGCAAGTCTACAACAGGTTTGTGTGGGTTTTTTTTTTAATCCAGAGAAAGGCCCAGAATTTGTAACAAGCTTTGGGCCACCAAAATGGTTAAGCCGGCCCTAGAGATGAAATTGATTTCAGTCCCAATTTGAGGGTTTCATCATGCATCAATTTTGAATTGGGACATTAAGGTGTTTGACTTTATAAGTCAAGATTTTGTGTTCTTTCGTTGTAGGCCTTGTAAAATTACTAAATTACTATCGCTACTGGTCAAAAGGTATTCCATTTAAGTTTGCGATTTATTCCTATTTTCTTGTAGATTTGGCACCTTGCACGCATATGCATATATTATTGTTGTTGTGGTTTATTTGAGTTGAATCTAATTACAACAATATATTCTACTGATTTGCAACTTTCACCTGTTTACCCTTGTCTTCCTCAAACTGAACTAAAGAAATTAACGGGATGAATAACTTTATTAAGACTTAACAAGATCTTGTGCTTGAAGATTCTGAGTTGCTCATATACCTTCTAATTTATTTGCTAAAAGCTCAATGATCTTAACCATGTCTCTGTTTGTTTCCCATTTCCAGGATCTTTAACAATGCAAAGAAACAATTTCAAGATACTTCGCAAATGTCCAAGGTTGCTAGTAGGAGTGGCGTGGTGATGTCTACCACTTCTTAATTTGGTTTCAAACGTTATATTCTAGACAGGTCTGGTTTATTGATTCATGTTTAAGCGATATTATGTCTAGGCAATGGGTGTATTATGTTTGCTATTCATTAGCATCTTGTTGAACAACTATTTGTACCATTGTTTGTTAGCCCTTAAAATACAAATAGTTAAAATTTGTAAATATAAATAGCCCCTCAAGTGCCACAGCCAAACACAATGACATTTATGAATACTAGACAAAAGATAATGTTTCATTTGTTTTCACCATAAGACTACCCGTTTTGGCTCAAGCTACAACCCGGATTCATCCTCTAATATTGCGACACATGGCGCTGACTAAACACATACTCATCACCTTTCCCACTTGCGTCTCCCCTCACTTGAGCCTGTTATGGTTAGCCTCCGCTCGCCCAAGCTACCATACCCCCAAAACACCCGCTAAGGGCTGTTCACGAACTGAACTGAGCTGAGCTAGGGCAAAACTCGGGCTTGGCTAGATTATAAACCGAGCTGGCTCGGATTTGAAATCGAGCTGCACTACAAGAATAGTGACCATTAGATACTAAATTATTAGGGACTGATAAATCAGTCTCCAATACGTAATATTTGAGACTGATTTATCAGTCACTGATAATATTAGGGACTGATTTCTATGGACCATATATTAGTTACTAGAAATCAGTCTCTAATATCTAAACATCTTAATTGAGACTGAATTTCATTCGCAAATATGTTTGCATGGTATAGTGTTTTGGAAGGACGATTATTGACTACTAAATTTTAGTCTCAAATATGTTCCCACTTTAATGAAAAATGACACATCTATCTTGGAGACTAATATTCTGTCTCCAATATAGATGGAACATATTAGGGACTGAATACAAGTTATTAATATTTTCAAGACAACCATAATTAGGGACTGATATTCAGTTTTGAATACCTTTTTATATAAGAAATGATTGGTGACTAATTTTCAGTGTCCAAATATGTTAAAACTTTTCGAAAACTTATTAGGAACTGATTTTCAGTCTCCAAAGTTTCGAAAACTTAACAGAAGAAAACAAGTAAATATAAGCAGGGGGGCTCTCGGTCGATAGCAAATCATGCATTTAAAATTGTAAGTTTACGCTTTTCGACCTGTAATTTAATAAGTTATTGTTATGTAGTAGTAGAATGTTATAGAAAATTTTACTTGTTTGAATACGGAACTGGTAGGTTTATATATGTTATAAAAAGATTGATTGCACTCTTTTTTAGAATATATTTATTCTTCATCATATAAGTTTTATGATGGCAGAGAAATCTCGAGACTCAGTTGCCACCTAGCCCATTAGAAGTTTACTACAAGCTGCACTATAATGCCAAGAAAAAAGGATGGCTAAATGAAGATTCACGTATTGTATATGTAAGCATCTCCCCGTTAAAAGCTTTTGAATTAGATTTTTTTTGTCAAATATTTATTTGGGTCTCAAAAAGTTTTAAATGTTATTCTTCTACCTTCTATTATGTTAGGATAATATTTGTAAACAAAAAGAGGAGGCCATGGCTAGATTGAATACCGAAGGAACCATCGTTACTACTGCTATGGAACACGACGTGGAGAGAAAAGCCATCAAAAGTGTATGTGGCAGGGCTAAAACAATACAATCAGCATGGGAGGTAGGTGTTGGTCCTGTGTTAAGGAAAAAAGATAACTGGATGAAATCGGCAGTCGAATCATCTCAACGAGATTCAACTGAGAACGAAGATTTGAGAAATGAGGTTACTGAACTCAAGGAGGAATTGAAACAGAGTAACGAAAAATACGAAAGAGTGACAGAGTTCTTGAGCCGAAAATATCCAGATTTCGAGAGCACAATATCTACAAATGATGCTGGTGAAGATGATGGTTTGAATGGACTATACAACGAAAGTGACAACACTATCTAGGCAGTTAGTTAAGACGTTTATTACTTTTTTTCTCTAATACTCTTCTAAATTTCAGAATTGATGAACTGGTGTTATTTTGATTTTCTTTGGCTATTGTTATGACATTTATGCTTGAGTTTATTGTGAGTTTAAGAAAGCTAGAATCATTTTGACGAATAATATTAATGTTGTGTTAATGAGAATGGTTTAATATATAAAACTACAAATTCTATGGGCGACTACTTTTTAGTCCTAGAATATATTTGTTAGGAATTGTAAATGCATGTTAGGGACTCAACTAAAATTGTATTTGCAACTATTTTTCAGTATGTAAAAAACCATATTGAAAGTGACACATAGTATTAGAGACTAAAAGATAGTCACTAGAAAAAATATTTGGGACTAACTTAAGCGACTAATTTTCAGACCCTAAATAAACATATTGGAGACTAAAAGTATTTGTTATCTTAAACTGATTATTAGTCCCTAAAAGTACATATTAAGTACTAAAATAAGATAGTACGTGAGACTAATTTTTAGTACTTAAAAGAAGCATATTAAGGACCGAAATCATGTGGTACTTGAGACTAATTTTTAGTCTCTAAAACATCTTATTGGATACTGATTTGACATGGAATCACGAACTTAACAAAAATTATTAGGGACAATACAGACATGTTTATAGGACCGATTTTCAGTCCTTAAAGTAAAACACCTGGGACTAAACTATCGTAGTATCCGAGACTAATTTTTAGTCATCGAAGAAATGCATCGGGGACTGAAATGACGTGGTACCGGGAGGTAAGTTTAGGACTGAATTTTTATGTGTCTGAGACTGACTATTAGTCCTGTTTGGTGTTGTACAATAGGGACTGATTCTTAGTTGTTAAAACCAGTATCTAGTACTAGGTATCCAGGACTGGCTGGGGACTGGCAAATCAGTCCCTGATAACCATTAGGGACTGATTCTTACGCATCGGATACTGAATTTTCAGTCCCCAAAAGTCATTTTTTTTGTAGTGTGGAAATCAATTCTCGGGCTTGGCTTGGTTTTAAATCGAGCCGGCTCGGCTCGGCTCGGCTTTAAACTGAGCTGGCTCGGCTCGGCTTGGTTTGGCTCGATTTTGAAAAGAAAAATTAATACATGGCTCTCAAATTCAATAATCTAAAATATTATTCAATAATTCAAAAGAATATATCCAAAATGTTATAAAGAAATTATTTATGATGACTCTCCACGTTCTTAACTACCGTCTCTTCATGTACTCTTGTATTAATAACATGACCTATATATAGAGGTCCTTTGTATTTGATATGATATACTTAACATCAATAAGAAATTCATTCTCCCATTCTCCCATTATTTCTATACATTGCTAATAGATTTCTAGTTATTCATAATACGTTATCAGCACAACGCTTTTAAAGTTGGATCATGTTATCGTAAGTCAAAGTGATCTCACATGAACAAGGATCAAGGTATGATTCGATTTCCTTTTCTTCTAAAATGTTCTATCAATGCTAACTTATTAGGTTTGGTATGAAAATCCGAATATGAGATTGTGGAAGATTACCTGGAACCATATTTTCTTGAAAGTTGTTATATGTGAATGTGGTACTAATTTTAATATACATCGTAGATGTTTCGATCCTTGAAAAATTATAATTCATTTGGTATACTCTTTGAAGCATATTATCTCTAGTCCACTTTCTTACTATTTTTCTTTTGGGATTTATTTTAATTTAGTAATAATAATATAACTTAAATTCAATCAAATGGAATTGAAAAGTATTAATTGTGATATTAATTCTTATTAACCTCATTAAAAAATGTTATTCATTTGAATTTATGTTTCTTTATTCTTTTTAATCATTACTTAATTAGTTGATTAATAAAAGGGTTTATTAAAACTTATAATAAGTTAAGTTTACATTATTTATTATTATTATTATTATTATTATTATTATTATTATTATTATTATTATAGACGTATAGCAACGGAAGTGGTCTTATTAAGAGGTTATCTCATGTTATCTTTATTCATAATTAATATTATTAGTATTATTGTAATTAAAAGTTCAATGTGAGTAGATGTATAACAACACAATTGTTTAATGGGTACATGTATAATAGCCTAATTGTTTAATTTTTTTAATTGTTTTATTATCGAAAGATTATTATTTGCCACATTATAATAATACGATGTAAAGTTATGTTATCATGTAGAAATTGCATACTTTACATTGGCCGATGTTACCATATACATACTTATGATGATTAATTATTCTAAAGTTTTATTACGTAAGATCTATGGGATTTGAGAAGGCATCTCAAAACAAAGTAATATATTGCTTTTCTTTTATATACTAAAAGAGATACTATGCATCGGTAAGTTTTATATGCTATATTTGGTTCAACTTCCCAATCATAAAAGGATGTTCAACAGTAAGTTTCCAGCCAGTTAACACATCGGTATGTTTTCTATGCTCTGATGTTAAATTTCTGTTGGATCTGAGATTTCATGCTCTTAAGTTTAGATCTTGTATTTGATGATTAGTTTACAATTTATCTCGTTTAAGTTTGTGTACAAAAACTTCATGACTTCACGCCCTTGATAATTATATCTTAAAGTGACAGGGGAATGTTTATTTGAGAAGAAATTTAAGGTGAGAAGAAAAAGAAGAAAAGACATATTAGTAAAATGTTATTTCATTTATAACTCATATCATTAATTTTCCTCTCTTTAATTAATTAGTCAACTAATCATTAATTATCCTACATATAATCTACAAAACCTACACATATCAAAATTTTCCTATATATACCCTACACATTATAGAATTTTATCCTACACAGTCGAAATTTATCCTACACACCTCGAAATATATCCTACATAACTCGTAATTTATCCTACACAACTAGTAATTTATTCTACACTTTAAATTAAGTTGTTTTTTAATTTGGAAAAAGTATATATTTTGAAAAGGAGTTACAAATTTAATTTAGCTGGTTATTAAATGGGAAGAACACAAATTAATGATTTATGTAAGTTTACTAATATACCCTTATATTAAAATTAAATACAAATATTAAATGAAGTAAAATGAAGCATTCTTATTGGTTGAAACTTCTTCTTTTTTGTTCTTACAAAATAATTCTTCTCATTTGAACCCTCCACTAAAGTGATATTGCTTCTATATGTAAGTTAGCATATCTAATGACCTATAGTGTATTTACATAGCTTTCTTTTCTAAAATAATAAATGCTACTTATTCTTGTTTGTTCTTGTGACACTCTGGGTTTTCCCGAGCAACCATCTTGTTATGAAATTGCGTGTACATAATATTAAATGAAAGTTGTGATTTATCTTGATGTGCTATGTGTCGATAATGTGTACGTATAATGTATAAGTTATGTATATATGTATGAATGATGGTGAACCGAGACCATAACTCGAGGCCACTCGGTCTCGAGTAAACAGTATAACAGTTGGGCCGGTTGGGCCATGCTTCTCCTTATCCCACTCGAAAACTCACTAGGGTGAACCGACTTAGGGCTAGTATATAACTCATGCTCCTAGCCAACCTTTTCATTTCTTTGGACAACTCACACTCTCCTCTACACTCTCTCTCCCTCACTAAAACATTAGAACACCACCACAAACCTCCTCTCATCTCTCTCGGATTCAACCGGTGACAACCAAAGGGTTCTCGGATTTGCTTGAGATCAACACTCGGAAGCTCTTTCATCGATCCTTCACATCTTCTACACCCGAAATCCTTGGCCGGTTAGTGTTTCTTTGTAAACACACGAAATTGTATGATAAAAAGTGTTGATTAGGTGTTAAAGTGCATTATAGCTATTATTTAAGTATGATGAAAGTGTTTGTTGATTTAATGGACATTGTTGAATGGTAAAGATATTTCATTGACATGAATAATGGACACAAATACGTTTAGTAAATGATGGCTTTTGATGCTAGCTATGTGTTGAGATGGATGAGAATGTTGTTTAGGAATGATATGCCAAAATGATGTAACAAATACATATATATGTTGTCATTGAACCAAGTGATTGTGTGCTAGATATAGAAACCGATGATAGCCATTAGTGATGTCCGAATCATGCATTTGTTTAGAGGTTTAGGTTGCCTTGAATGAATATGCTTGTAAATGATGAAATGGATGAATGAGGTTTGAATGTGATATGAATATTTGATGAATGTTTGAAATGCCATACTTTGATCTGTTTTGAATTAAGATTAGACAAGAAAACATGTTTGTGTAATATAATTGGATGGTACACTTTTACATGAAATTCCAATCTTATTGGATAGTACAACTGAGGTTCTAGAAGGCCTCCTCCTGTGCACGCATCCATGGTTGCTGGTCGAGACCTCTGGTTTCGACTCAAGACCATTAAGGAGACAACTCGAGACCAGCAACTGATTACTCGAGAACAGTTGTTTCATCAATGGTCTCGACAAAGGTCTCGACTCAGCAGGTGATCCATCAATGGTCTCGACAAAGGTCTCGACTCAGCAAGAGATCGGCACTTGATTACGCGACTCGAGACCGGCTGATGCGACTCGAGATCACCAACAACAATGGATGACACTCGAGACCCCTGTCCACATCCGCATCAATGGTTGCGACTCGAGACCACTTTTCAGTGGTTTCGACTCGAGACCACTCATCAGTGGATCCAACTTGTCAGTGGTTTCGAGTGGGCCATGTGGTTATTGGGCCATATTTGGTTTAGTGGGTTGTGTCTCGTGTCGACTAAGTGTTATTTGTTTTCTGCATGAATTGCTAGCATATTAGAGCAGGCCCAATAACTCAACTGATAACTGTATGCATGCTATGTGTTAGATACATGTAGAATATACGTGACTTCTATATGCCCAAACCTGACCTACTGGTAACCATGTTAGGACGTGGTGACCAATGTATTTGACCAAGTAACTAATCTGCCGAGCAACCCAAGGTGAGTTCACAACTATTAAAGCATGCGTTCCCGGTGGTTTTGGGAAACGGAAACTTAAACAACGCTATCCCCACGTAAGGGATACAAACCTACTTTCTTCCCCTTAAATGGGGCTCTTAGTTAATTATTGTTTATACGGAAATGCAACAAGCAACACTAAACGAAACTCTATCACTTAAGTCCCTACCATTTAATACCGATTAGTCGCCGGGGCCTGGCGAACGGGTTATTAGTTAATAGCGCTATTTAGGTGTAACCAGCCTCACACCGACCCTTGTTACTGGGAACGGGAGTGAACTAATGTACTCTGGAAAACCGTCAATGATGATAGAACATTGACAAACGGGGCACTGCGGAAACGTACGGTTAAGTAAGTATTCGGTATTGGAAAAACAGTTTAGTCGCTTACTTATGGGGTAGCTCCCCATCGCATGTATAAACGGATAAATTAACTGGTGAAACAAGTTTTTGGTAATTAAAAACTGGACAACTCGTGAACTCGCCAACATTTTTTTTGATACCCTACTGCATGCTTTGCAGGTACCCAGTGACTCAGGAGCTTGCAGCTTGGGAATGTGTAGTGGTCGTCTAGCCCATGTGTTGGGTTTTAAATAATCTTGAACTATGAACTTTGTTTTGAAACTGTTTGGTCTATGCTTTCGCTGTTTAATTAAACTGTTATTTGAACTTAAACCTTTAAAACTTCGAACTATAATGTTTACTAACTATTGTGGTTGGTGAACATTTTTACTATTGGCCAGTGCTCAGTATAATTGGTGGCTGGATCCTGGTCAGTCACGCCTCCAAGCGGTGGTACTCCGCATGTGGATTTTGGGGGTGTGACAGATTGGTATCAGAGCCATTGGTTATAGTGAACTCGGTTTTAAAAAGAAAGTCATTTTGAGAAAAACTAGACTATAACCCGTGACTTGTGGCGACACTACACTCCAAGGGCAAGACTCAACGTGTTAGACCTCATAGCTCGGACTTGTGTTTACTTGCTTGTTTACTTTATGTTGATTACTCTACTATACATACTAGTGTGCCTAATTAGGTAGATGCGTACCCCTCTTCTATCTCATTCTCGCTACATTACGACATCACACTCATACTGTGTTTTCTGGCTATGAAGACAATGAGTGGACGCGGAAGAGGAAACGTTAACATGACTCAGGCTCAGTTCACTAACTTGCTCAACACGGTGGCTGCAGCTTTCGCAGCTCACCCTGGAGGTAAACTCGTTACTTTAGGATGTTTAGATCCTACCCCCGCATCGTCTTTTCACCTCTAAGCCTATTCGCTTCGCTTCCCACAACAGGTCAGCAAGCGCCTGCGCAACCACGTGTTTGTACGTTCAAAACCTTCATGGATTGCAAGCCTCTCCTTTTCAACGGCACTGAGGGTGCCATCGGCCTTCTGCACTGGATTGAAAAGGGCGGAGCTGTCTTTGCTGTCTGCGAATGTCCCCCTGCTAACTGGGTAAAGTTCGCGACTGGTACGCTTGAAGGAAACGCACTTTCATGGTTGAAGGCGCAGATTCAGAGGCTTGGTCTGGAAACTGCTAATGCTACTGCGTGGGAAGATTTCAAGGACATGATCAAAGAGGAGTATTGTCACAGGGATGACATCCACAAACTCGAAAACGAATACTTTGAGCTCAAGATGGTTGGATCAGAGATTGAGACTTACACCAAACAGTCCAATGACTATGCTGCACTTTGCCCAAACATGTCCCGACCTATGTATCGAAGGATCGAATTGTACATCAAAGGTTTGGCCCCAGAGATCCGGAGCCATGTGACCTCAGCCAACCTCCATACCATTCAGCCAGTGGTTCGCCTTGCTCACAAACTCACTGATCAGGCTGTGGAGGAGGGCAAGTTGCCCAAGAGGATAAATGCTACTGTTGGAACCTCTGGCGATAACAAGCGTAAATGGGAAGGAAATCAGAGCAAGGAAGCTAACCCCACTCAGACCCCGACTCAACAAAGGAAAACTGAAAACAACAGAGGCCCTCAGCAACAGGGTGGCTATCGGGGAAACCACCTTAAGTGTAACAAATGTAACCGACACCACAATGGGCCATGTGGCAAAATTCAGTGTCAGCGATGCAACAAGATGGGGCATGAAGCCAAAGACTGCAGGAGCCAGTTCCCAGCTAGGCAGAATCAGCATCAACCACAGCAACAGCAGCAGCAAGGAAAAAACCGTGAATGCTACAAATGTGGGGCAATAGGGCACATGCGAAAGGATTGCCCTCAGCTGAACCAGAATTGCAACAACAATAATCGAGGTGCTGGAAACAACGACAACAACCAGGGAGCTGGAAACAATGCAAAGGCATTCGTGATTGGGGCTGCTGAAACAAGGAACGACCCCAACGTGGTGGCGGGTAAGTTCCTACTTAATGATCGTTATGTTTCCATATTATTTGATTCTGGAGCAGATGCTAGTTATGTATCCCTACGTATTAGTAAGAAGCTTAAGTCCACTCTTACGCCGTTAAGCTCTAAGCACAACGTTGAAATAGCTAATGGTAGAAACCTCGATGCCTCACACGTTATTCGTAACTGCAAACTAGAATTGTCTGGTCAGACCTTCCGTATCGATCTCTTCCCCATCATTCTCGGAAGCTTCGACGTCGTCATTGGTATGGAATGGTTATCCAAGCATCGAGCTGAAATCCTCTGCCAATAGAAAGCTGTTCGTATTCCCCGTCCTCCTGGCAAACCCCTTATCGTCCAAGGCGACAAAAGCGGAGAAGTCACAGGCATTATTTCATTCTTAAAAGCCCAGAAGTGTTTACAAAAGGGGCACACCGCTATCTTAGCACTTGTTGCCGACACGCAGAAAAAGGAAAACAGGATTGAAGACTTTCCAGTTGTACGCGACTATCCTGAGGTATTTCCTGAAGAACTACCTGGACTCCCTCCTCACCGTCAGGTCGAATTTCAAATCGAGCTAGCTCCCGGAGCAACACCCATAGCTCGTGCACCTTATCGTCTAGCTCCCGTAGAACTCAAAGAACTTTCTACTCAACTACAAGAACTTTTGGACAAAGGTTTTATCCGTCCTAGCTCATCACCCTGGGGAGCCCCAGTACTCTTTGTCAAAAAGAAGGATGGCACCTTCCGAATGTGCATTGATTACCGCTAACTGAACAAGGTTACCATCAAGAATCGTTATCCACTTCCCCGTATCGACGATCTGTTCGACCAGCTGCAAGGGTCGAGCTATTATTCCAAGATCGATCTGCGATCGGGCTATCACCAGCTGAGAGTCCGCGATGAGGACATCTCTAAGACTGCTTTCAGAACCCGCTATGGTCACTACGAATTCCTTGTTATGCCTTTCGGAATGACCAACGCACCTGCGATCTTCATGGATCTAATGAACTGAGTGTGCAAACCCTACCTCGACAAGTTCGTAATTGTGTTTATTGACGACATCCTAATCTACTCGAAAAGTCAAGAGGAGCATGAACAACACCCGCGTCTTATTCTCGAACTCCTTCGCAATGAGCAACTGTACGCCAAATTCTCGAAATGTGATTTCTGGCTAAGAGAAGTCCATTTCCTTGGGCACATAGTCAATCAGGATGGGATTCATGGCGACCCCGCTAAGATCGAATCCATTAAGAATTGGCCTATACCTAAGACTCTGACCGAAGTTCGCCAATTCTTGGGATTGGCAGGATACTATCGAAGATTTATCAAGGGATTTTCTAAGATCGCTCAACCACTTACGACCCTCACTCAGAAGGGTGTTGCTTACAAATGGAGTGATGCTCAGGAATCTGCCTTTCAGGAACTAAAGAAGAACCTCTGTAGTGCTCCTATTCTTTCCTTACCTGAAGGTACCGACGACTTTGTTGTTTACTGTGACGCTTCTATTCAAGGACTTGGTTGCGTGCTGATGCAACGCGAGAAAGTTATTGCCTACGCTTCACGAAAACTCAAGATCCACGAACGGAACTACACGACACATGACTTAGAATTCGGAGCTGTGGTTTTCGCGCTCAAGATTTGGAGATATTACTTGTACGGTACCAAGTGCACGATTTACACCGATCACAAGAGTCTCCAGCACATAATGGAACAAAAGGAGTTGAATATGCGGCAACGCCGATGGGTCGAACTCCTAAATGACTACGAGTGTGATATTAAATATCATCCAGGCAAGGCTAATGTGGTAGCCGATGCCCTCAGCAGAAAGGAGACCAAACCTAAGCGTGTTCGTGCCTTACAGCTCACCATCCACTCGAACCTCCCTAAGCAAATCCGAAACGCTCAGGTCGAAGCATTGAAAGCCGAGAACGTCAGGGCTGAGTCCCTGCGAGGATCAAGGAAACGGCTAGAACAAAAAGAAGATGGTGCTTACTACGTAAACGGGCGTATATGGGTCCCACTTTATGGGAATTTGCGCGAGCTTGTAATGGATGAAGCCCATAAGTCCCGTTACTCAGTACATCCTGGTTCGGATAAGATGTACCACGACTTAAAGACTACATACTGGTGGCCTAGCATGAAAGTCCACATAGCAACCTATGTCAGAAAATGTTTGACTTGTGCGAGAGTTAAGGCTGAGTATCAGAAACCATCGGGCCTACTCCAACAACCAGAGATCCCGCAATGGAAATGGGAGCAAATTTCCATGGATTTTGTTACTGGCCTGCCTAGGTCTCAACGCGGAAATGACACCATTTGGGTAATAGTGGACCGATTAACTAAGTCTGCACACTTTTTGGCTATTAAAGAAACAGACAAGTTCTCTACCTTAGCAGAGGTATACTTAAAGGAAGTGGTTTCGAGGCACGGAGTGCCGACCTCTATTATTTCCGATCGAGACGCGCGTTTTACTTCTGAGTTGTGGCAAGCTATGCACAAATCCTTTGGCTCACGTTTAGACATGAGCACCGCTTATCACCCACAAACGGATGGGCAATCTGAACGCACCATCCAAACCCTGGAAGACATGCTTAGGGCATGTGTGATCGATTTTGGCAAGGGTTGGGAAAAGCACCTACCGTTAGTGGAATTCTCCTACAACAACAGCTACCACACCAGCATTCAGGCAGCACCCTTTGAGGCATTGTACGGTCGTAAATGCCGATCGCCTCTTTGCTGGGCGGAAGTTGGTGACAGCCAGATCACAGGTCCAGAACTTGTGGTAGACACTACGGAAAGGATTGCCCAGATCAGACAACGCATGGCGGCAGCTCGTGACCGTCAGAAGAGTTATGCTGATAAGGATAGGAAACCGCTAGAGTTCCAGGTTGGTGACCGGGCTCTACTTAAAGTCTCACCCTGGAAGGGTGTGGTTCGTTTTGGAAAACGGGGCAAGCTTAATCCGCGATACGTCGGACCATTCGAAATTACCGAAAAGATCGGTAAGGTCGCTTACAGATTGAATCTGCCTGAAGAACTGAGTGCTATGCACAACGTCTTCCACGTGTCTAATCTGAAGAAGTGTCTGTCAGATGAAACACTCATCATTCCTTTCAAGGAACTCACTATTGACGAACAGCTACACTTTACTGAGGAACCGATTGAGATCACGGATCGAGAGATCAAAACCCTCAAACGTAGCCAGATACCTCTCGTACGAGTTCGTTGGAACTCGCGCTGTGGCCCAGAGTTTACCTGGGAGCGGGAAGACCAGATGAAGCGCAAGTATCCCCAGTTGTTCCCAAATGAAACTCCCAGCACTGAAGCTACAACCGAATTTCGGGACGAAATTCCAAACTAACGGGGGGATGATGTGACACCCCGTCGAAACGTTCTCACTTATACTAGCTTTACAGTGACTGCCTTAACTTTCGGGACGAAAGTTCTTAAAACTTGGGGATAATGTGACACTCTGGGTTTTCCCGAGCAACCATCTTGTATTGAAATTGCGTGTACATAATATTAAATGAAAGTTGTGATTTATCTTGATGTGCTATGTGTCGATAATGTGTACGTATAATGTATAAGTTATGTATATATGTATGAATGATGGTGAACCGAGACCATAACTCGAGGCCACTCGGTCTCGAGTAAACAGTATAACAGTTGGGCCGGTTGGGCCATGCTTCTCCTTATCCCACTCGAAAACTCACTAGGGTGAACCGACTTAGGGCTAGTATATAACTCATGCTCCTAGCCAACCTTGCCATTTCTTTGGACAACTCACACTCTCCTCTACACTCTCTCTCCCTCACTAAAACCCTAGAACACCACCACAAACCTCCTCTCATCTCTCTCAGATTCAACCGGTGACAACCAAAGGGTTCTCGGATTTGCTTGAGATCAACACTCGGAAGCTCTTTCATCGATCCTTCACATCTTCTACACCCGAAATCCTTGGCCGGTTAGTGTTTCTTTGTAAACACACGAAATTGCATGATAAAAAGTGTTGATTAGGTGTTAAAGTGCATTATAGCTATTATTTAAGTATGATGAAAGTGTTTGTTGATTTAATGGACATTGTTGAATGGTAAAGATATTTCATTGACATGAATAATGGACACAAATACGTTTAGTAAATGATGGCTTTTGATGCTAGCTATGTGTTGAGATGGATGAGAATGTTGTTTAGGAATGATATGCCAAAATGATGTAACAAATACATATATATGTTGTCATTGAACCAAGTGATTGTGTGCTAGATATAGAAACCGATGATAGCCGTTAGTGATGTCCGAATCATGCATTTGTTTAGAGGTTTAGGTTGCCTTGAATGAATATGCTTGTAAATGATGAAATGGATGAATGAGGTTTGAATGTGATATGAATATTTGATGAATGTTTGAAATGCCATACTTTGATCTGTTTTGAATTAAGATTAGACAAGAAAACATGTTTGTGCAATATAATTGGATGGTACACTTTTACATGAAATTCCAATCTTATTGGATAGTACAACTGAGGTTCTAGAAGGCCTCCTCCTGTGCACGCATCCATGGTTGCTGGTCGAGACCTCTGGTTTCGACTCAAGACCATTAAGGAGACAACTCGAGACCAGCAACTGATTACTCGAGAACAGTTGTTTCATCAATGGTCTCGACAAAGGTCTCGACTCAGCAGGTGATCCATCAATGGTCTCGACAAAGGTCTCGACTCAGCAAGAGATCGGCACTTGATTACGCGACTCGAGACCGGCTGATGCGACTCGAGATCACCAACAACAATGGATGACACTCGAGACCCCTGTCCACATCCGCATCAATGGTTGCGACTCGAGACCACTTTTCAGTGGTTTCGACTCGAGACCACTCATCAGTGGATCCAACTTGTCAGTGGTTTCGAGTGGGCCGTGTGGTTATTGGGCCATATTTGGTTTAGTGGGCTGTGTCTCGTGTCGACTAAGTGTTATTTGTTTTCTGCATGAATTGCTAGCATATTAGAGCAGGCCCAATAACTCAACTGATAACTGTATGCATGCTATGTGTTAGATACATGTAGAATATACGTGACTTCTATATGCCCAAACCTAACCTACTGGTAACCATGTTAGGACGTGGTGACCAACGTATTTGACCAAGTAACTAATCTGCCGAGCAACCCAAGGTGAGTTCACAACTATTAAAGCATGTGTTCCCGGTGGTTTTGGGAAACGGAAACTTAAACAACGCTATCCCCGCGTAAGGGATACAAACTTACTTTCTTCCCCTTAAATGGGACTCTTAGTTAATTATTGTTTATACGGAAATGCAACAAGCAACACTAAACGAAACTCTATCACTTAAGTCCCTACCATTTAATACCGATTAGTCGCCGGGGCCTGGCGAACGGGTTATTAGTTAATAGCGTTATTTAGGTGTAACCAGCCTCACACCGACCCTTGTTACTGGGAACGGGAGTGAACTAATGTACTCTGGCAAACCGTCAATGATGATAGAACATTGACAAACGGGGCATTGCGGAAACGTACGGTTAAGTAAGTATTCGGTATTGGAAAAACAGTTTAGTCGCTTACTTATGGGGTAGCTCCCCATCGCATGTATAAACGGATAAATTAACTGGTGAAACAAGTTTTTGGTAATTAAAAACTGGACAACTCGTGAACTCGCCAACATTTTTTTTGATACCCTACTGCATGCTTTGCAGGTACCCAGTGACTCAGGAGCTTGCAGCTTGGGAATGTGTAGTGGTCGTCTAGCCCATGTGTTGGGTTTTAAATAATCTTGAACTATGAACTTTGTTTTGAAACTGTTTGGTCTATGCTTCCTTTGTTTACTTAAACTGTTATTTGAACTCAAACCTTTAAAACTTCGAACTATAATGTTTACTAACTATTGTGGTTGGTGAACATTTTTACTATTGGCCAATGCTCAGTATAATTGGTGGCTGGATCCTGGTCAGTCACGCCTCCAAGCGGTGGTACTCCGCATGTGGATTTTGGGGGTGTGACAGTTCTTGTTTGTTTGTATAGTTGTATGTGTAATCTTATTTAACAATTTTTCGTAATTCCTAAATGAAAAGAATTATTATACCATGAAAAATATGCTATAATATTTTATATATTCATGTACATTCAATTATGAGAATGTGTAATACGTATATTTGATATATAATGTAAGTGTTCATAGTCATTTTACTATAAATACAATATATGATGGGTCTATGCTTTGATGCGTTATATGATTATTTTTACTCCCACTGATGACAAATAATTGCTACAAATTAGTAGCTAGTAAAAAGACATATTAAGTTAATGTTAAGACTTTCTGGATACCTCTCAAAGGAGTTTATTTGATAAAAAAATTACTATTGAAGCCTTATGGAGATATTTTGGTGTGTGATATACTTGTGATTATTTATATTGTGATAGGATAATACATATTTATGATACGATAACATAGAACATAAATCATATATATTTGTAAGTTGTAAGTGATGAAAACGAGTTATGAAGTTTTATCATAACTTGCTCGCTTTACTGCTGACACGATTGAACAACTAAACCAAACTTATGGTTTATTATCAATATCATGAAAAGTATAAATACGCTTACATTTTACATCCAAAGTGTCATACTCCCTGTATCTCATTATAAAGGTCGTAAGATATAAGATTGATAAATCTTATACGACTTAACTACTTCTCAATTGATGGCAAGAAAAGAGAACATTAGGAAAAACAAGATAAAGTTTTCCATTGGTCACACCTGAGATATACTCTTGAAGTAGCAATATCAAATGAAAAGTTCGAAATGATTTCATATAATGATCAAATTAATAATGAAATAGATTACAAAAAAAAGCGTAATGATGGTCATGTTAATAACGAGATAGACCACCAAAAGAGGCGAATAAAGGGAGTGATCATATGAGAATAAAGTGTTGAAAGTTTGAGTTGCTAATACAATGTTGTCTCATATTTTATACGTTTAGTATACAAACAAGGTGCACCTATAACATAGTGCAAGTAATAAATATATGATCATATGCTCATAAAGTAGCAACATTAATAAAGAATATTCAAGGTTATTACAAGAATAAAAGTTGTGTGGAGCTATCCATTCCCTAAAGTGAATGTAGTGATATAACGATCAGTGAAAGGTCACAATCATGTAATAACTAAGGAAATTGTAAGGATACCACCATGAATGTTGTATGATTATTCCTTGAATAAAATGTGATGATATAATAATTGGTGCAAAGATCGTGATCATGGTAATTGAGGAATGATGCTCATGTAATGAGATCAACCATGTTTATATTGCGATGACTATAAAACGATCGTTATAAAGGTTATGATCATGGTAAATGAGGAAACTGTAATGATCCGCAACCATGTTTATATTGAAATCGACCACAAGAAGTGACAATATAAGGGAGTGATTATAATACGAGAATAAAATATGGAAAACATGTTATAATATGAATGATTGAAATAATAATTGTTATTCTCTTGTATTTTCTATTTGTGTATTGAACAAACACGAGTGCAACTAAAAGCATATATGATGATCACAAACCCGAAGTTTATGGTTCATACGCGTTTAATGATTGGTATGACTGGTTAGACCATACCGAGTCTAGATGATGTGAAAAATATCAAAGAACTAGAAGATTCTTCATGGTACTTACACATGTAATATTTGCTCTCAAGGGAAGTTAATGATATACCAACTAAAGGTATGGTTTAGATCCCTAAATATTCTAGAAATAACAAGGGAATATGTGTATCCCGACATAATACCATTTAGTATACTGAAATCGATGCATCGTCTAAATGGTTATCAAATCCACAACCTGAAGCTTGTGTGATTGTGGCTTAGCTATAGTGATAGCAAGCATATTAATCCAGATTACTATTGGTTACAAAGCCAATGATCATGAGAGGAGCAAAAGTTCATTTAGGTACATGTAATTTTATATATAGTACCATCAATTTACATCAAGCCAATAAGTTATAGTTCTCCCCATACAGTTGATGTTTGGTCAGGAACCAAAGATGTCTCATTAAAGATTTTGGTTGTGCGACATATATTGAAACTCATCCACCACACCGCATAAAGATGGGACTTCTAAAAAGTTTGAGAATATGTTGGGTATAAATAATCGTAGATTGAATACTTATAAAGCCATTAGTGAGAAATTTGTTTATGGCTCATTGGTTTTCACTTTAGTGAATAAATGTTCCCAACATTAGGGGGAGATAACAAGCAGTTGGAAAGTGAAAAGTGAAATGAATTATCATGTCATATTGATCCTCAGATTATAAACTATAACTAGAAGTTTAAAGTATAATTCATTTACCAATATTAAAGAACAAATTACCAGACAAGTTCACTGACCTAAATAGAGTGACTAAGTAAGTCATCAACTGCTTATGCTCCAGTTATATTTGTGTCCCAAGAGGACAACCACATATTTTGTAGTGAGTCTATTTCACACCTGAAGCGTGGTAGACTAGCCGATTCCAATAATAAAATTCCTCAAAAATTGGAGCAAGTAATTAAGATGGTCAAGTCGAGGTTATAGAAATAAGATCTCCTAAAGAGACAATAGACATGATGGTTCAAGAAGAACCTCAGGTACCTGAAAATAAAGAGATCTCGATAAGTTATATCATGTCTAAGATATGTATGGAATCGAAATAAAATCGACGTCGTTATACTTTTGTATATAATATAGCCCTTGAAATGATGAAGTGACGAGGATCAAGATTTAAGATCTGCCTATGAATGAAAACATATAAATGATTGGCCAAAATGGAAAGACACAAATAAGGCATAGTTGAATTCTCTAATAAGATGGAAAGTTTCTGGACCAACAGTCCATACAAATGGGTCTTTTATGCGAATCGTGTGAAAAATTAAATAAATTGATATAAGGCAAAATTGGTGGCACAAGTATTTTCGCAAAGACCTATAACTGATTATGAGGAGACGCATTCTCCGGTGGTGGATTTAATTAGTCTGGTAATATAAAAAGAGAATTGATATGTGTCTTATGAAAGTTATGAATCGCTGGATACTAAAAGTTTACACGAAAGTCCCTCAAGGATTTTATTTATTAAATAAATGTAAAATAAGTTCTCGAGAACGATATGATCGTTGTATACAGATTCATATTTGAATACGTTGAATATAATTGGAACTCCTGATGAGTATCCTAAAGCATTTAAGTGCTTATAAGGTTAAGTGGAAACATCTTATGGATGTAATTCGTGTGCACCAATAAACATACATAGAATACCTGTACTTGGTGATTATGGTATCTCAATGTACAGTGTATAAGCATGGTACAATATGTGTTATACAAATGAAGCAAGTGTTCAAGACATCCTTGCATATGATATAGAAATCAATAAGGAGGTTTATGTAACAGAACTCCTAAAGAGTGTATGCACATACATTGTTTTTCAAAGTGGAAAGAAGTAAGTGAATCGTAAATGTCTGAAGCATTGATTTCAAAACCTCATGAATGTATCTTTATAAACTTAAAAATATAGTATGGATAAAATAGTTGGATTGAGTTGTCACACCCCGATATTTCCACGTTTGACCGGTGGGCCAGGTGGGGGAGTATCGTGACGTGGTTGGCAACATTACAGTCAAACAACACAATATTTAAATGCACAGCGGAAGCAAATGAAAGATATATTTCAACCGAATATAATTGTAATATCAAATATCACAACAGTTGAAATTAATCCACAGATGGATCAAAATAAAATGGAAACAGTAGTTCAACAGACTTTAGGCATCTTAAGCTTGCGAGACTCTTTATTGATGCTAGGAGTAGCCAGCCAATTTCGAGTAGTACCTGCACTTAATCTTTTTGGGAAAATACGTCAGTTTACACTGGTAAATACAATTCAACTGACTCATTTTAAAAATGGTTAAAAAATTTATTTGAATGCACGTGCCACAAACTTTTGATAACTTGGGATAATTATTTAAATATATAATCTCGTAAAAGAATTACATGTTCCTTATGCGTTCAGTAGCCCGGATCGTGCCGGGTTAAAGATCAATAGACACACCACATTATTTATTTATGCACTGACGGGTGTACGCCTACACCCCGCGCTTAGGTCGTGGCCATTTCGTAAAATGATGCCAAGGATATCCGGGACATGGTCATTAACCTCCCAAAGGCTTTAAGCAAACAAAGCAATTTAAATGGGCTGATCAATATCAATTAACCACCATATGATGGAAGATTTAATGCCCGACCAAGCGTTATTTTATATACCGTACCCCAAGCCCGTATAGGGAAAATAAGTTAAAAGTATTTACCTTTGCAAGTATAATTCACAATTAGCAAATGCGGGTAGCTTTTACTGGTTCTCCTATTCTGGAACAAAGGTTAATAATAACCTATTAGAATCCTAACGGTCTTTAGTTAAGCTTAAGCTTAGACCGATCAGTTTTAAGGAACGATACGGTTCGAACGCGTGATTAAGCGAAGACCGGAATAGAATGTGATTTAGACCCGACAAGTTTGAAGACTTGTCTTATATGGGTAATCTAAACACATTCTGGATTTTGAGATAAAACCGATAAGGTTTGACCCGTTTCGGCTAATTTATGTAAACTAGTTACATAAGCCGAACCGAACGCGTAAGAGGCGTAACGGGTAATCATGAGAGTCATTTACAGGTTTCCTAAGTTAATATGCCTCAAATATGTTGTGACATCAGTAAGATATCTTTTATTATGCCCGAAACGAAATTAAACACAAACTATGCCCCGTAAGGGTAGTTTGGTCATTTACAAGGTTATAAAAGAGTTTAAGTAGTATCCTGAGTTACAGGTCTGATATAATCAGCAAAAATACTTAATTTACCAAGTTATAACAGTAGGATATTGCATATATGTGAAATTTATAATTTATAACCGAACTATGCACCGTAGGGGCATTTTGGTAATTTCACATAAGCCGAAAAGCTCAAAACTGAAGTCTGAGTTAAACAACTTTTGCTTACTGTTAAAATATTATAATTTAAATAAAATATTAGTACGTATCAACCCTTGTATGTTTAAAATAGTTTTAGTACATACTATGAGTTAAAAACGCTTAAAAAGGCGATTAGGAGCCGTTTCCGGGTTCTACATACAAAGCTGATATTTTTATTATCCCAGAAGGTTTAAAATAATTTATTTATCATATAAAATCAGTAGCAAAAGGTTTGGGGTCAAAAGGATATGTAAAACTCATTTTATAGCCCGAAAGGGCAAAATCGACATTTACCGTATCATGCTTATGACCCTAAGTTATGCTCAGCCTAAAATTAAATAAAAATCTTCAAAAATCCAAAAATAATATATTACATCAGTGGGTAATAAGTTTGATATCAAAAAGTGGGTTTAAATAGGCTATATGCTAATTACGCCGTTAAATCGCTAAAAAGCTTTCTAATTACGCTAATGAGCATAACTCTCAACCTACACCTCAAACTGATGTCAAATTTTGGGTACAAGTTTATATATCAGTAATTAAGGTTTCTACTCTTTTACATTTTCAAAAATCACGTTTTATGGTGAAAAGGGCATAACGGTCAACATATGAGCAATTAACGGAATCATGCATATTAATTGGATAACTAATGAACCGAGGTGTATAATCACAGAGGGTTATACTAGCATGTAACCTGGTCCAATTAAAGCTCTAAGGCATTTCTAAAACATGCTTAAACGGGTCAGAACTGAAAGTCAAAGCAAAAGTCAAATTATGCGACTTTCGGTTCCGAACCGGGTTTCTACTGAAAATTGTCGGGTTAAACATGTTTAGACATGTTCTTACACTAATTACCAAGTTATATTAATGATCAAACAGGTTGTATGGGTTCTACATTGCTAATTATGTATTAATTTGAAATTAAGCATCCTGTTGACTTTTTCTAATTAACTTTGACCCGACAAATGGTCTAGTTAGAGTGGGAATCAGAGGGTGCCCTTTTAAGGGTTTAAAGCCCACATAATTACCAACTTATAACTAATTTTAATTCGACTAATCACTGGACCATCAATGATTAATCGCTAAGTCAACCGTTAATTACGACGGTTTGACTTTTAAGCTAAAACTAAGCAAAAACTTAACTAAGAAAGGTTAAGCATACTTACTGAAGTCCTATGCACGATTAGTGATCACTTGAGTCTGCTTTGGAGCTCCAGAAATGATCAGGAATGCAGAAATGAGGTGTGATCAAAATGGTTGCAACAAGGGCCTTTATATAGTACTTTTGATCTCATAGATCATTGACAAATCATGCTATCAATGGCCATGGATCATCAACAGATGTCCCTAAGTGCCTAGGACTGTTTAGGGGTCGCCCATGTAGTGAAAATATCTGTTTTGGGTCGGTTATTGCATGAAATCAGGCTGCTGTCCAACTTTTCTGTATCTGGGCGGGCCAGGCGGCCCGCGTAAGATGTTGTTGGGGCCTACGCGGCCCGCTTGGGCCTCGTATTCAGATTCCACATTTTCAAGTTGTTGCATCTTTGCCTCTTGGCCTTTCGAAAGGTCAACCAAGCTTCTATTTTGCACTTTGAACCCTCCAAATTTACCTATAAGGGCTTCAAGACTTATACCCACTTTGTTAAGTCCTTGGTCACATCATGTTTACCCGAAAAGTCATAATTTTTAACGTTGACGCTTTAACCCCTTGTATACGAATTTGATCATAACTTTCTCATACGATAACGAAACTTTATGAAATTTTTATCGTGCAATCTAGTGAGCATAATTAATCGTTACATAGCTTCGGGTTTGCTAAAAGGTCACTCAGAGGTACAACTTAAACATGTTGACACATTTAACCCCTGTAGTTTATAATCTCTCACTTTCTTTCATATTTAGCTTCGTATGATCCATGATTTATTCGTTTGATGGTATAAACATCATGTAGGGTTTTTGTAAAGTATATTTATTCACTGTTGACATTTTGAACTCGTATATTCACATACTTTCCATGTTTGTCAACTTTAGTCCTTTTAGAACATTCTTTCACACGTTCAAACTTATGACACGTGTCAATACATTATAGGACATGAATTTTCGAGGTGTTACATCCTCACCCCCTTAAAAGAAATCTCGACCTCGAGATTTACTGAAACAAACAAGGGTACTTTTCCTTCATTGTGGACTCAACCTCCCACGTATACTCCGGACCTCTACGGGCATCCCATTTTTCCTTTATAATAGGCACATGCTTCCTCCGAAGCTTCTTAACCTGTCGATCTTCAATCGACAATGGTTTTTCCACAAATTTCAAGCTCTCGTCTATATGCACATCCGTATGTGGTATGACCAGTGATTCATCAGCGAAACACTTCTTCAGATTGCAGATGTGGAATACATTGTGAATACCACTGAGCTCTTCAGGTAAGTTTAACTTATAGGCAACTGACCCGACATGTTCGATGACCTCGAAAGGTCCTATGTATCTCGGGCTTAGCTTGCCTTTCTTACCAAATCGCATCACTCCCTTCCAGGGTGGTACTTTAAGCAACACTTTGTCACCTACCTCGAAGTTCATAGGTTTACGCTTTGGATCTGCGTAACTCTTCTGCCTATCCCTGGCAGCTTTTAGGCGGTCACGAATCTGGACAATCTTGTCCGTCGTTTCAAAGACTATTTCATGTCCTGACAGTTGGACATCTCCAACTTCCGCCCAACAAACGGGCGTTCTACACTTTCTACCGTATAAGGCCTCGAAAGGCGCAGCCTTGATGCTGGTATGGTAGCTATTGTTATATGAGAACTCGATTAAGGGCAGGTGGTTATCCCAACTACCACCTAAATCGATCACACATGCACGAAGCATGTCCTCCAAGGTTTGGATTGTACGCTCACTCTGGCCGTCTGTATGGGGATGGTAAGCCGTACTGAAATATAAGCGCGTGCCCAAAGATTGTTGGAAACTTTTCCAAAAATGTGACGTGTATCTAGTATCCCTGTCGGAGATAATAGACACAGGTATGCCATGTAAAGCGACAATCTTATCTACGTATAGTTGGGCTAACATGTCGGAGCTGTAAGTCTCCTTAATGGGTAGGAAATGTGCTGACTTAGTCAGTCTATCAACTATCACCCATATTGTATCATTCCCCTTTCTTGTTTTTGGCAACTTGGTGATGAAATCCATAGTTACCATTTCCCACTTCCAAGTGGGAAGTTCAGGCTGTTGTAGCAAACCTGACGGCTTTTGATGTTTTGCCTTGACTTGCGCACACGTCAAGCATTTAGCTACATAAGCGGCTACAGACTTTTTCAAGCCTATCCACCAATAATTTGCCTTAATATCTTGGTACATCTTATCAGCTCCAGGATGAACGGAATATTTGGAACTATGGGCTTCCTGGAGGATAACATCCCGAAGTCCTCCATAAACTGGAACCCATATTCGTCCATTCAATCTCAGAATTCCGTCCTTGCCCTGTGATAGCTGTTCTTCGGTTACCCCGGGCTTTTCATTAGGATAGTTAGCTTCCAATACAGCTTCCTTCTGTGTAGCTAACAACCTTTCGATCAAACTGTTCTTTATTTCAATGCTCTTGGCATTGATTCTAATTGGCTTCACTCTTTCCTTCCTGCTTAAGGCATCAGCAACCACATTTGCCTTGCCCGGATGGTATCGGATTTCACAATCATAATCATTCAACGTCTCCATCCATCGGCGCTGCCTCATGTTTAAATCCTTTTGGTTAAACAGGTGCTGGAGGCTCTTGTGATCAGAATAGATCACACACTTGACACCATATAAATAGTGCCTCCAAAGCTTCAGTGCAAATACAACGACACCCAACTCCAAGTCATGGGTGGTGTAATTCTTTTCATGCACCTTTAACTGTCGTGAAGCATAGGCAATAACTTTGCCCTTCTGCATAAGCACACACCCCATCCCGGTGTGTGATGCATCACAATAAACTACAAATTCTTCGATTCCATCAGGCAATGTCAACACAGGAGCATTGCTCAACTTCTGTTTGAGAATATCGAAGGATTCTTGCTGCTTAGGACCCCAATCGAACTTTACTTTCTTACGAGTCAATGAAGTTAGGGGTGCAACAATCCTTGAAAATTTTTCAATGAAACGCCTGTAGTAACCTGCCAATCCCAAGAAACTGCGAATTTCTGTGGGAGTCTTTGGTTCCTGCCAATTCATGACGGCTTCAACCTTAGCGGGATCCACTTGGATACCACGCTCACTAACGACATGTCCAAGGAATTGGACTTCACGAAGCCAGAATTCACACTTTGAAAACTTGGCATAGAGCTTCTCCTGCTGAAGTAATTCCAGAATACATCGAAGGTGTTTCTCATGGTCAGCTTGGTTCGAGTAGATGAGGATGTCGTCAATGAAGACGATGAAAAATTTGTCCAAGTAGGGCTTGCAGACGCGATTCATGAGATCCATGAATGCGGCATGTGCATTAGTGAGCCCAAAAGGCATCACTAGGAACTCGTAATGACCATAACGAGTCCTAAATGCAGTCTTGTGAACATCTTCATCTTTAACCTTCAATTGATGATAGCCTGACCTCAAATCGATCTTGGAGAAGTAACTTGCCCCTTGAAGTTGATCGAACAAATCGTCGATCTTGGGCAATGGATACCTATTCTTGACTGTGACTTTATTAAGCTCACGGTAATCGATGCACAGACGCATCGATCCATCCTTCTTCTTGACAAACAGGATTGGCGCTCCCCAAGGAGACGAACTAGGTCTAATGAAACCCTTGGCTAGTAATTCATCTAGTTGTGTTCTCAATTCCTTCATCTCTGTTGGTGCCAGCCTATAAGGCGCTCTAGCAACAGGTGCTGCTCCAGGGATGATGTCGATCCTGAATTCCACTTGCCTATCTGGTGGTAAACCAGGTAGTTCTTCAGGAAAAACTTCTGGGTATTCAGAAATGACGGGGATTTCTTCAATCTTGGGCTTCGGCCCATCAATAGTCACTTGTGCCATGTAGATGACACAACCCTTCTTCAAACACCTAGAGGCCTTGAGCATAGTCACTTGCTCAGGCAGTCCATACTGGGTATCTCCCTGAACGGTAAGTGATTCACCAGACGAAGTCTTGATCACCACTTGTTTCTTGTTGTAGGCAATCTGGGCCTGGTTATGAGATAACCAATCCATACCCAAAACTATGTCAAAACCGGCTAACTTAAAGGGAAGTAAGGACAAAGGAAAAGAGTGGTTCTTAATGGATATAACACATCCATCTAACACAGTTGAGACGATGTCTATGGTGCCATCTGCCAATTCCACTTCATATTTTACACTTAAGGTTTTAACAGGTAAATTCAGCAGATTGCAAAACTTATTATCTACGAAAGACTTATCAGCGCCTGAATCAAAAAGTACTCTTGCATAGACATCATTTACAAGGAAAGTACCTGTAATCACATTGTCGTCTAGAACCGCTTCCTTTGCATCCATCCTGAAGACTCTAGCATTGGTCTTCTTTCCTTCATCGTCTTTCTTTGCATATTTTGGGCAGTTGGTCTTAATGTGCCCCTTTTCATTGCAACGGTAGCACGTTGCGTCTTTCAGCTTCTTGCAATCCAAGGTCTTATACTCCTTGGACTTGCATATTCCACAAGCAAAAGTTCTTGACTGAGTCTGCGAGTTTGATTCAAACCTGCACTTCCCGAAGTGCTGTTTCTTGCAGACTTTGCACTTGGGCTTATCACCAGACTGATGCCCATCCTTCCTGGACTCAGACCCTTTCCTGTGGTCATTGTTTCCTCGATGCTTCTTGTTTGACCTTCGTGAAGTGTCATCTTCACGTTTCCTCTTCTCGGTATCTGTGTTCCTCAGCGATCTTTGTCTGACCGCGTCCACGGTGAGGGACAAAGATATATCAGTGACAGATCTGAAAGTAGTTGGCCGAGAGGCCTTCACGCTTACCTTTATTTCTGGGGCTAAACCCCCAATGAAACGAGCTATGCGTTTGGGTTCCGGGGTCACCAGATACGGAACCAATCTGGACAAGGTGTTGAAGCTCGTGGGGTAAGCTTGACAGTCGAGATTCTTCATAACCAACGATAAGAAATCAGACTCAATCTTTTCAACCTCGTGTTGAGGGCAGTAGTTCTCCCTGATGAGGGCAACGAATTGTTCCCATGACATGTTGTATAATGGGATCTTCCCAGTGGCTTGAATCAATGATCTCCACCAGGCTAAGGCCTCACCTTTAAATGATTGAGACACAAACTTGACCACATCCCTTTCAGCGCATCCGCTGATATCAACAACAGTATCCATCTCATCCAGCCATGTCATACAGTCTATGGCCCCTTTTTCCCCAGTGAAGTCCCTGGGTTTACATGAAACGAAGTATTTGTAGGAGCAACCCTTATCGCGGGGTCCTTGATTTAGTATTATCTTCTGAGACGGATCACTATGATGATTTGAGGAGTGACGATCGTCATCTCCTTTCTTGGGTTCATCCTTCTTGGAGGGTGGCTTTGAATGCGGTGTAGATAGCGTTCTACTTCGAGTCCCGCTATGTTCTTCATACTGCCGCTCTAAGGCTTTTGTAACAGCGTCGTCTACTAACGCTTTCAATTCAGCACCCGTTATATTAATTCGGGCGTTATCATTATTCTCCCTTGGGTGACTATTAATTTCATCCGAGTCAGCCATTTTAATTTGAACTGTTACATAAAACAAATGACAATAGTTTATTTGGGAGTTTATTATAGAATTGTCTTTTATGGCAATTCATTAACCATGGTAAACAGAGACCAGATTTGGTTAATTTGTTAATCATATTTATTTAGGATTTTCATTAAAATTTATCCTAATCATAAAAACAATAACAGTTCTATTAGTGGCACAAAAGGCCTAGTCACAAGGACATTTTAAATCATGAGCCATGATTTCAGAGAATCAAGGCATGAGGGTTTGAACATAGTTCATTACCTTTTTCTGACAGGGAGTCATAGCTACCACTGTTTTTTTTGTCTCATGTGGAAATGAGAAGGGCCCGTAGGCGTTATATTACCAATGTATGGTCAAAATATGATCATCTTAATTGATGATTTAAACCCATGATTCATAGATCATTAAGTTGGGTTAGGAATCTTTTGAAGAATCCTTTTATAAGAATGAGGTGTGTGATTTTAACGAATCACGTCTGCCAGGAGCGTTAACATGTTTTCAGATGTTAACTGGAATTTGAATCTTTTTAACAGGTTTTACCATCTTGGCTAAGTCTTTATAATGACCCACTAGCTAGGTTTTACCTTTTTAAGATTCTTATTAATATTTAAATAGGCAGATATATTTTTAAAAGGAATAATTTTTATTTATTTATTTCATGTAATATATTTATGCGTATAATGGCAAGAATGAAATTTATAAACTTAATATTCCAATTATCATAAAAGTACACTTTGCCCTAAACGGGACTTTTACATAAAAATAACATGCCCGCGCAGGGGCTCAAACAAACAACATACCCACACAGGGGTTTAAACAAAGACTTGCCCACGCAGGGGCTTAACAAGCAAACATACCCACGCAGGGGTTAAAACAATAAGACAGGCCCACGTAGGGGCTCAACTGAAACAAGGAAAGTACAACCAACTGTTGAAGGATTTAGTGGTCCTTCTTGCTCTTCCCTTTTATTAAACTTGTCAATCCTTGGAAGAAACTTTGTCGTTCCCTGCGATCCCGGTGAAAATCTCGTTCGACTTGGTCCAATCTTTGAAGAATTTCTTCCCGCTCGGGTGGGGAAAACCGTGGCGGCTGTGATTGTTGCCGAATTATAGGTCTAGCAGGTATTTGGTACCCATGAGTTGGGTACCCTACTCCCCAAGGAGCTCCATACGGTCCTTCCGGGTGAAGGGCGTTGTAATTGGCCGCTACCAGGTATGGGTCGGCTTCCGTGTAACCATAGTTGGTGTGAGCCGGCTGCTCAAACGGGTTATACGCCATTGAACCAGTGTAGGCCGGAATCGGGTTATCAAAACCCATCGGTGGTGGTTGCGGTGCAACTGGGTTTGAAGGCCCACCCATTTGAGGGTCTTCATGTAGTGGCGGGTAATGACTGCCACTTGAGTGACGAGGAGAGCTGAAGTGAAAACCTCCCCCACGTGCGGACATTCGCGCGCCTGTCCTCCTACGCCTCGGCGGTTCTGGAGGTGCCTGATTAACTGGTGGTGGTGGAGGCGGTGGCGTGACTGCCACAAATCGTGAATCCCTAGAGGGATCCTGCTGTTGCTGCTGGTGAGGCGACGAATGATGCGAGGGTGTAAAATACCACTCGAACTGGTTAAATCATGCCTGGTAACTGTCCGGACCACGGTAGGGTGATCCATGAAAAGACGAACCATCGGAGACCTCGATAGGATGGTTGAGAGTTCCGGTTGCGGGCTCGACGGGATCTGTGTCCTCGTCCATGTCCTCTGCATGATCGCCGGAGAAATGATCCTCTTGCCCCAATGGGTTAAAACCCACTGGTTCTTGTATGTAGTTTGCCGGGTTAAACCGGCCCTAGAAGACGGGTGTGGGGTCTTCAAAGGAATGGTGCGATAAGGATCGCTGTAGGGGTATATAAGAAGGTTGTGGGTTATTGGGCTCGTTTTCCGACTGTGGCCCATAAGAGTTATGAAAAGGAGGTGTTGAACTATGTGAAATAGACCGTCTAGCGGGCTCCACATTTGTCCTCCAGTTCCCTCGAGGATCAGCACTCACAGTGGCGGAAGGAGCTCGCGTATGCGAAGGCCCGGCTTCGTGATCATTGGGGGCGGTGATTGGCCCCTTGCCAATATAACATAAGATAACAACAAGAATATATAAAATAAAAGACAAAGTTAAAATAAATTGAAACAAATTTGGATTGTTCCTATGTTCTTTGTCTAGACTCGAAAATTTTGGAATGTGCAATTGTGTAACTGAGATTAAACACAAAAGGCTAGTGTTTAATTCACTCAGTGTTGGCTCTGATACCAACCTGTCACACCCCGATATTTCCACGTTTGACCAGTGGGCCCGGTGGGGGAGTATCGTGACGTGGTTGGCAACATTACAGTCAAACAACACAATATTTAAATGCACAGCGGAAGCAAATGAAAGATATATTTCAACCGAATATAATTGTAATATCAAATATCACAACAGTTTAAATTAATCCACAGACGGATCAAAATAAAATGGAAACAGTAGTTCAACAGAATTTAGGCATCTTAAGCTTGCGAGACTCTTTATTGATGCTAGGAGTAGCCAGCCAATTTCGAGTAGTACATGCACTTAATCTTTTTGGGAAAATACGTCAGTTTACACTGGTAAATACAACTCAACTGACTCATTTTAAAAATGGTTAAAAAATTTATTTGAATGCACGTGGCACAAACTTTTGATAACTTGGGATAATTATTTAAATATATAATCTCGTAAAAGAATTACATGTTCCTTATGCGTTCAGTAGCCCGGATCGTGTCGGGTTAAAGATCAATAGACACACCACATTATTTATTTATGCACTGACGGGTGTACGCCTACACCCCGCGCTTAGGTCGTGACCATTTCGTAAAATGATGCCAAGGATATCCGGGACATGGTCATTAACCTCCCAAAGGCTTTAAGCAAACAAAAAATTTAAACAGGCCGATCAATATCAATTAACCACCATACGATGGAAGATTTAATGCCCGACCAAGCGGTATTTTATATACCGTACCCCAAGCTCGTATAGGGAAAATAAGTTAAAAGTATTTACCTTTGCAAGTATAATTCACAATTAGAAAATGTGGGTAGCTTTTACTGGTTCTCCTATTCTGGAACAAAGGTTAATAATAACCTATTAGAATCCTAACGGTCTTTAGTTAAGCTTAAGCTTAGACCGATCAGTTTTAAGGAACGATACGGTTCGAACGCGTGATTAAGCGAAGACCGGAATAGAATGTGATTTAGACCCGACAAGTTTGAAGACTTGTCTTATATGGGTAATCTAAACACATTCTGGATTTTGAGATAAAACCGATAAGGTTTGACCCGTTTCGGCTAATTTATGTAAACTAGTTACATAAGCCGAACCGAACGCGTAAGAGGCGCAACGGGTAATCATGAGAGTCATTTACAGGTTTCCTAAGTTAATATGCCTCAAATATGTTGTGACATCAGTAAGATATCTTTTATTATGCCCGAAACGAAATTAAACACAAACTATGCCCCGTAGGGGTAGTTTGGTCATTTACAAGGTTATAAAAGAGTTTAAGTAGTATCCTGAGTTACAGGTCTGATATAATCAGCAAAAATACTTAATTTACCAAGTTATAACAGTAGGGTATTGCATATATGTGAAATTTATAATTTATAACCGAACTATGCACCGTAGGGGCATTTTGGTAATTTCACATAAGCCGAAAAGCTCAAAACTGAAGTCTGAGTTAAACAACTTTTGCTTACTGTTAAAATATTATAATTTACCTAAAATATCAGTAGGTATCAACCCTTGTATGTTTAAAATAGTTTTAGTACATACTATGCGTTAAAAATGCTTAAAAAGGCGATTAGGAGCCGTTTCCGGGTTCTACATACAAAGCTGATATTTTTATTATCCCAGAAGGTTTAAAATAATTTATTTATCATATAAAATCAGTAGCAAAAGGTTTGGGGTCAAAAGGATATGTAAAACTCATTTTATAGCCCGAAAGGGCAAAATCGACATTTACCGTATCATGCTTATGACCCTAAGTTATGCTCAGCCTAAAATTAATTAAAAATCTTCAAAAATCACAAAATAATATATTACATCAGTGGGTAATAAGTTTGATATCAAAAAGTGGGTTTAAATAGGCTATATGCTAATTACGCCGTTAAATCGCTAAAAAACTTTCTAATTACGCTAATGAGCATAACTCTCAACCTACACCTCAAACTGATGTCAAATTTTGGGTACAAGTTTATATATCAGTAATTAAGGTTTCTACTCTTTTACATTTTCAAAAATCACGTTTTATGGTGAAAAGGGCATAACGGTCAACATATGAGCAATTAACGGAATCATGCATATTAATTGGATAACTAATGAACCGAGGTGTATAATCACAGAGGGTTATACCAGCATGTAACCTGGTCCAATTAAAGCTCTAAGGCATTTCTAAAACATGCTTAAACGGGTCAGAACTGAAAGTCAAAGCAAAAGTCAAATTATGCGACTTTCGGTTCCGAACCGGGTTTCTACTGAAAATTGTCGGGTTGAACATGTTTAGACATGTTCTTACACTAATTACCAAGTTATATTAATGATCAAACAGGTTGTATGGGTTCTACATTGCTAATTATGTATTAATTTGAAATTAAGCATCCTGTTGACTTTTTCTAATTAACTTTGACCCGACAAATGGTCTAGTTAGAGTGGGAATCAGAGGGTGCCCTTTTAAGGGTTTAAAGCCCACATAATTACCAACTTATAACTACTTTTAATTCGACTAATCACTGGACCATCAATGATTAATCACTAAGTCAACCGTTAATTACGACGGTTTGACTTTTAAGCTAAAACTAAGCAAAAACTTAACTAAGGAAGGTTAAGCATACTTACTGAAGTCCTATGCACGATTAGTGATCACTTGAGTCTGCTTTGGAGCTCCAGAAATGATCAGGAATGCAGAAATGAGGTGTGATCAAAATGGTTGCAACAAGGGCCTTTATATAGTACTTTTGATCTCATAGATCATTGACAAATCATGCTATCAATGGCCATGGATCATCAACAGATGTCCCTAAGTGCCTAGGACTGTTTAGGGGTCGCCCATTTATCTGTTTTGGGCCGGTTATTGCGTGAAATCAGGCTGCTGTCCAACTTTTCTGTATCTGGGCGGGCCAGTAGGCCCGCGTAAGATGTTGTTGGGGCCTACGCGGCCCGCTTGGGCCTCGTATTCAGATTCCACATTTTCAAGTTGTTGCATCTTTGCCTCTTGGCCTTTCGAAAGGTCAACCAAGCTTCTATTTTGCACTTTGAATGTAACGCCCGGCTCTTTTGTACTTTCCATTTATAGAAGGTTTTGTTCGTATTTCTATTTTTGGAAACTTTGTGTTCTTGTAATCGTTCTTTCCTTGTAAACGTTGTAAAATCCGAGACTTGGATCATGAATAAAACTCGTATTTTGTTAATTACATGTTACACATACTTTATATATGCTCATACATTCAATTTCGTAGAACAATTGATGCTTATTCGTAATTCTTGGAAACTATGTGCTAAACTTGTAAACACATGAAACTTATGCATAAAACGTGTTTCGATCATAAACGATACTTGAATACGACTTCCATATGCTTAATTATACTTGATTATGTTCCTCATACTTTATTTAGCCTTAAACTATGCTTAAATGGCAAAACTAGTCCTTAGAACACCTTAAAAGCCCAAATTGACAAACTGCAGGGACTAAAATGAAAATAAGTGAAAGATGTTAGCTTACGGACCGTAACACTCCCAGTGTTGAGGTCCGTAAGCATGTCTGGGCGGGCATAAAACACAGCAGCTCGTTTCTTCCGCGTTTTTGCACGAAATCCCATCAAACCTCCTCCCCCAATCACCTCTAAACACCTCCAATCACCACCAAACTTCACCATTATAAATACAACCCTCCTTCACACCATTTTACACTTTCACAACACTCAAAACTCTCCAAAATACTCTCTAGTTCTTGCAAGAATCTGCATTTTCGGGTAAACACATACCCTTGCACTAAAGTGAGCATATCTTGCTCATTTCTTAACCAAATCACTTGATTCTTCTTCCTACTTGTTTGGATAATCATAGGGTATGATTCCTTGACTTCTCCTTGGAGAAATCAGACCCGGAAATCCCCTGAAATCATCCACAAACTTTCTGTTTTGGTTTATGTTCTTCAAAGTTTACTTAAACTCATACAGCTTGTGTCAAACACATCTCATACCTATGTCCCAATGCTTACAACCTCTCCCATGGTTGGTTAGGCTTAAAAACAAGGTTGAGACACTATAAATCAGAGGTTAAAACCTCAAATAATTCTGTTTTGTTTAGGGTACTTAACCCACAAATCATGTTCAAGCTTGTGCTTTGATGTAGAGTGATTATGGAGCAACTTGGGTTGTTCCAACATAAAATCCTCACATGGTTTGATGATTTCTCTTAGTATAGCTTGTTATATTATTGTACATACCTTAGTTCTTGACCCTCCTTGGTTGTTTTTACATCAAGTGAAGTGGTGAACATACAAGGGGTCCCTAAATGGAAGCTTGTTCTTCCTACCCCATACATGACTTATATGATAAACTTGAGGTACCTAAATGGGGATTTAATCCTCTACCTCCTACTTGAATCATTGGACCTAATAATATACTTACCCTATATACGTATATACACTCATTCGAACCTTTAATGTTAAACTCGTGTTTATATGTTAAAGTAAGTAGAATATCATCTAAAGACCTAGAACACCAAGTATGATTCTAATGGGCGTACTACCCATGAAAACATTTTAACCCTAGTGGTTACATAGTGTCATACAAGGGTTACTAAGTTAAAAAGATGATTATTTTTCGTAGCATACTTTATTTTACCTTGTGATATGTTAAAACTCCGAATCTTCCGTTAAACGCCAAACTCATACACTTTGTTCCTTTGTGTAGAAGGACAAGGTGCTCCAACTTAGCTAATCCAACCACTAACACACTCTCGGATTCTCAAGTTCAAGACTTGCAAAACCGTGAGTATACTCGTATTTTCCCCCTTTTTACTTTTATCACTTTTGGGGTGTAACATGTTACCTTATTCAAACACACTTACACTTATACTTTTGCAATACACAAAACAATCCTTATACATGAATACTATGCTATGATACTTGATGCTTACGTGGGTGATACTTATGTAATATGTTTTAGTCATTAGCTTCACAAGCCTCCATTTGACATGTATAGCGCTATAGGAGTAACGCACCGCCCCCTTTATACTCGGGTCATGTTGAATGTATTAAACTTTCTTGCGTAAACATTGGTTTGGCTAGAAATATTGCATGCCATGTTAGATCTTGTATTAACAAAGTTGCCATGTGGATTCGTTTAAAACCTTTATACTTATACATATGCTTAAACTTGTATACTCGCCATTGCTTTTGCATTGAATTGTATTTTAAACATGTTACAGGTTGATGATGATGATGATATGAAAAGAAGTAGCATTGATGCCTAGATACACATATAGACGTTTAGGTTTAATATGTTGTATCAATTTTGATTATGTTGTTCGTTTCTCTTTTGAACTTGTTGCTATTTGAGATTATGTAATGTTGACAATTTGATGTTATGAAATGAAATGGGAATTATTTAAATATTGTCACAAATAGCGTTATGATGTCTCTAGCAATCTTCACACTTCGTCTCATCCCGATGTTTCCGCCATTGGTTGGGGTGTGACAGATTGGTATCAGAGCCATAACTATAGGGAATTAGGAAAATTGCTATGCTTTTGCCCTAGTCTATAGTTTTAGGAACTTTGTCTCTTATTTGTTGTTTAAAACATTTGTGCTCTATCTTACATGCTTCCTAGCTACACTTCTTATTGATTAAAGTTACATGCCTTTCCTAAGGCTAACACAAACACACTTTGATTTACTTGATACTCTTGTAATACAAACGAGACGACTTTACCAAAATAGGCGTGAAACCCACACTTTGGTAAACGACTCTCACTCTACCTTAAGCTATTTTTGCACGAAATTTCACCATTAAGCTAGGAGTGAAATCCACAACTTAATGGTAATTTCCTATTCAACTCTAGTGGACCCTTGTCAAAATGTCGAAATTATATTTTGACTCGACAAGTACCAACCACATTAGGGTACGAAATCTTCAAGTTAGGGGTGAAACCCGCACCTTGTCGATTAAGTCCCACTCCTCGATTTTCGATCTCGCCAAAGTCCCGATTGTTTGATCAATTAGAGACGTGTAGTAACTGGAAGGGTAAGATACCGTTAATCGCTTCTCGACGAGAGTATCTTACCTATAGGCCAAAGCACGTTTTCTCTAATTTGAAAGGACTTTCGACCCACTTTGGAATAGTCGACGTTTCTCTACCCGAAACAATCCAATGTTTTATTGAGCCTCTCTTTTATGTATCTCAATTTACATGTGATTTTATACTTGAGCGTTCTTCATTTCAAACTTTTAAACTCGTTTCGCACGTCATCGCAACCAAAAACAATAATAATCCTCGTGAACAAACTAAATTTACATCTTTTACGCAAATCATACGTGATATACTTGTTGAATACATGTTGGAAAACTTATGCTTTATGTGAACTTACATGATACATGAACATTTACATGCTTTTACATGCAAAAACCTTATTCTCAATTCATGATCAAGTCTCATCCTGTCCTTCTCTTTCGATCTTTTAGATGTCGACTAGCGTTTCCAAGAAAAGCAAGTCAAAGAAAGGTTCAACTTCCAACACCATGTCCCAAAAGGATTGCATGAAGTTCATGGCCAAACAATTTGCTAAGGTCATGCCGGACATTTTTAGCAAGATCCAACCAAACGCTGATTCACCACATGGTTCTGTCGACTCGAAGGCAGACAAACCCAAGTCAACCTTCCAGTTTAAGCAATTCATGGCTTGCAAACCCCTAGAATTTACTGGCAAGAATGGCGCTACCGCCATGATGAACTGGTTCGATGCAATTGAGCTTACCTTCTTACAAAGTGGTTGCCCTGATGAGCTAAGAACCCTGAATGCAACTGGGGTGTTTCGCGAAAAGGCACTCGAGTGGTGGACGACTGAACGCAACAAGAGGGGAAACGAGGTTGCTCACGCTATGCCTTGGGATGATCTCAAACAACTCATGAAAGACCATTTCTGTCCTCCCCATGAACTCCAGAAATTGGAGAACGAATTTTGGATCCTTGCTCAGAAGGGGAGCGATATGGATGGCCTGATCACGCGCTTTAAGCAGCTTAGTGTCCTCTGTCCTGGACAAGTTGAGACCGTTCCCAAGTCCATAGCCAAATTCACCTGTTGCGTTGCACCTTCCATAACGAACCACCTTGCCTCTGCCAACCCCCAAACCCTTGAAGACGCCTTTCGTATAGCCACCGAACTTAACAACAACTGTGTTCTTCATGGAACCTTTGACAAGGTTTCAACGAAGAGTGCACGCCAAGCTACCATAGACACTACTGCCGATGAACCCTTACCCTCCCAATCATCCAAGAAAAACCAGGGCAAGAAGCGGAAGGCTTCAAGCCAAAATTATGCGGTTGTCACTCCGCCAAACCCACAACCCCTACAAACCGTACCTGCTTCTACCAACGATGGGACTCCACGCAAGGTTTACGTTGGGACGCTGCCTAAGTGTGGTAAATGTCAATATCATCACCCTCCAAATGCTCAGTGTCGAAAATGCGACAGGTGTGGCCGAAATGGGCATATAGCGCCATACTGCCGCATGCCAGCAGATCAGGTCACTCTTACGCGATCGTGTTTCAAGTGTGGCGATCCCAATCATCTCGCCAATGCCTGCCCTCAACGATACCAACCACAGCAGCCTCGACAACAACAACCTCAGCAACAACCACAACAACAACCTCAGCCACAACAACAGCAGCAGCAACATGCTCTACCACCCGCTCGAGGTCGAGCTTTTCTTCTCACTACTGCTCAGGCTCAGAATGCGAACGACGTCATTACTGGTACGTTTCTTGTTAACCATGTTTATGCTTCATGCCTATTTGATACCGGTGCCGATAAAAGTTTTGTGTCGTTAGAATTCGAGTCTTTGCTCAAGTGTAAACGCTCTAAGTTACCACAATCTTTCGCCGTCGAAGTCGCTAATGGCAAAACCGTCGCTGTTGATTCCGTCCTCTCCAATTGTTCTTTGATCCTTAACGATCATACGTTTTCAATCGATCTCATACCTATGCAAATGGGTAGTTTCGACGTCATAGTAGGCATGGACTGGCTTAGGCGAGTTCGTACTGAAGTTGTCTGTTCGGAGAAGTTTGTTCGTTTACCTCTTCCAAACGGTGACTCTCTACACGTCTATGGTGAAAAGCCTTCTCAAGGCCTTAAGCTTATGTCGTGTACCAAGGCAAACAAATGCTTACGCAAGGGTACCTTCGCCTTTCTCGCCCACATTGTGGAAAAGAGGGACAAAGGCCCAAGCATAAGCGACGTTCCCGTTGTACGTGACTTCCCTGATGTTTTTCCCGATGACCTTCCTGGTCCGCCTCCTGCTCGTCCTATCGAGTTTCGAATCGATTTAATGCCTGGCGCAACGCCTGTCGCTAAATCTCCTTATCGTTTAGCACCCTCTGAGATGCAAGAGCTCTCAAGTCAACTTCAAGAGCTTCTTGATAAAGGCTTTATACGCCCTAGTACTTCTCCTTGGGGCGCTCCCGTTCTGTTCGTCAAAAAGAAAGATGGGTCATTCCGAATGTGCATTGACTATCGTGAGCTCAACAAGCTTACCATCAAAAACCGATACCCTCTTCCACGTATCGACGACCTCTTCGACCAGTTGCAAGGCGCAACCTGCTTTTCAAAAATCGATCTTCGTTCTGGGTATCACCAACTTCGAGTCCTCGAAGAAGATGTGCCTAAAACCGCCTTCCGTACACGTTATGGTCACTACGAATTCGTGGTCATGCCCTTTGGTTTGACCAACGCGCCTGCGGTGTTCATGGACTTGATGAACCGCGTGTGCAAAGCGTATTTGGACCGTTTCGTGATCGTTTTCATTGACGATATTCTCATCTATTCCAAGACACAAGAAGAGCACAAACAACACTTGTGTCTTATTCTCGAACTTCTTCGTGCTGAACGTCTGTACGCCAAATTCTCCAAATGCGAATTCTGGCTAAAAGAGGTTCAATTCCTTGGTCATACTGTCAACGAACTTGGTATACACGTCGACCCCGCTAAAATCGAAGCTGTGAAAAATTGGGTCACACCTACATCTCCATCTGAAATTCGTTCGTTTCTTGGTCTTGCTGGTTACTATCGTCGCTTCATCTCCAACTTTTCGAAAATCGCCGTCCCCTTAACCTCCTTGACTCAAAAAGGGGAACCTTTTGTTTGGGGTTCCAAACAAGAGGAGTCTTTTCAAACGCTCAAGGACATGCTTTGCAACGCTCCTATCCTCACACTTCCTGATGGGAACAACGACTTTGTCGTGTATTGCGATGCCTCCCGCCTCGGTCTAGGTTGTGTGCTTATGCAACGAGACAAAGTCATCGCTTACGCGTCAAGGCAACTCAAAATACATGAGAAGAACTACACTACTCACGACCTTGAACTTGGCGCAGTGGTTTTTGCGTTGAAGATTTGGCGACACTACCTTTATGGTACTAAGTGTGTGGTCTTCACCGACCATAGGAGCCTACAACACATCTTCGATCAAAAAGAACTGAACATGCGTCAACGCCGTTGGGTAGAATTGTTAAACGACTACGATTGTGAAATCAAATACCATCCAGGCAAGGCGAACGTAGTAGCCGACGCCCTTAGTCGTAAAACTCATGTAATGGGTATTCGCTGTCATCAAATGGTTAACGATCTTCAATGCCGCATACGTAAAGCTCAATATGCCTCCATTAACGAAGGAAACTTCGCGGCAGAGGTACATGGCGCTAAGGAACATGAGCTCGTGTCTAAATCCGATGGTATCTTATACTATCTCAATCGTGTCTGGATCCCAAATCGCGACAACCTTCGAGACTTTCTCATGAATGAGGCACACAAAACAAGGTATTCTGTTCACCCTGGAGCCGACAAGATGTACCACGATATGCGTACATCATATTGGTGGCCTGGGATGAAGAGAGACATCGCCTTATACGTTGCAAAATGCCTCACGTGCTCAAGGGTAAAAGCTGAACATCAACGTCCCTCTGGCTTACTTGAACAGCCAATAATTCCTATGTGGAAGTGGGAAAACATTGCCATGGATTTTATCACCAAGCTCCCCCGTACTTCTTCTGGTTACGATAGTATTTGGGTGATCATAGATCGATTGACCAAATCTGCCCACTTTCTTCCCATTCGTGAAGATTACAAGGTCGAGAAATTGGCCCGAATCTACACGGATGAAATCATTTGTCGTCACGGTACTCCCTTAGACATCATTTCCGACCGTGATGCTCGTTTTACGTCTCGTCTTTGGCAAACCTTTCAATCTGCTATGGGTACTGCTCTTAACCTTAGCACCGCTTTCCATCCTCAAACAGACGGTCAAACCGAGCGTACTATCCAAACCTTAGAGGATATGCTTCGTTCATGCGTATTAGATTTTGGTGGTAACTGGGATAGACACTTGCCCTTGGTCGAATTCTCGTACAATAACAGTTATCACTCGTGTATTAAAATGGCACCTTTCGAAGCATTGTATGGTCGCAAGTGTCGTTCGCCTAGTGGTTGGCATGAGGTTGGTGACTCTCAACTCTCTGGTCCCGAGCTTATACAAGAAGCAACGGACAAGATTTTACAGGTTCGAGACAACTTACTAAAAGCCAGGGAACGACAAAAGGTTTACGCTGACAAAGATCGCAAACACATGGAATTCGAGGCAGGAGACTTAGTACTTCTCAAGGTATCCCCTTGGAGAGGCGTAGTTCGATTTGGTAGGAGGGGAAAGCTCGCACCACGCTATGTGGGTCCTTTTAAGGTTCTTGAAAGGATTGGCACGGTTGCGTATAGACTGGATCTGCCTGAGGAGCTCAACAATGTACATCCTGTCTTCCATGTTTCTAATCTAAAGAAGTGTCACGCTGAGGAAAGACTTCAAGTTCCCCTCGAAGACCTCCAGATAAACGACACTTTGCATTTTGTGGAGAAACCCGTCGAAGTCGTGGATCAAAAGGTCAAGTTATTGAGGCGCAGCAAAATTCTTATCGTCAAGATTCGATGGGAAGGTAAACGTGGCGCTGAATACACTTGGGAACTCAAGAGTCACATGAAGGAAAAGTATCCACACCTATTTCCTAAGTCTTCTTCAATTTCGGGACGAAATTCCCAAAAGGAGGGGAGACTGTAACGCCCGGCTCTTTTGTACTTTCCATTTATAGAAGGTTTTGTTCGTATTTCTATTTTTGGAAACTTTGTGTTCTTGTAATCGTTCTTTCCTTGTAAACGTTGTAAAATCCGAGACTTGGATCATGAATAAAACTCGTATTTTGTTAATTACATGTTACACATACTTTATATATGCTCATACATTCAATTTCGTAGAACAATTGATGCTTATTCGTAATTCTTGGAAACTATGTGCTAAACTTGTAAACACATGAAACTTATGCATAAAACGTGTTTCGATCATAAACGATACTTGAATACGACTTCCATATGCTTAATTATACTTGATTATGTTCCTCATACTTTATTTAGCCTTAAACTATGCTTAAATGGCAAAACTAGTCCTTAGAACACCTTAAAAGCCCAAATTGACAAACTGCAGGGACTAAAATGAAAATAAGTGAAAGATGTTAGCTTACGGACCGTAACACTCCCAGTGTTGAGGTCCGTAAGCATGTCTGGGCGGGCAGAAAACACAGCAGCTCGTTTCTTCCGCGTTTTTGCACGAAATCCCATCAAACCTCCTCCCCCAATCACCTCTAAACACCTCCAATCACCACCAAACTTCACCATTATAAATACAACCCTCCTTCACACCATTTTACACTTTCACAACACTCAAAACTCTCCAAAATACTCTCTAGTTCTTGCAAGAATCTGCATTTTCGGGTAAACACATACCCTTGCACTAAAGTGAGCATATCTTGCTCATTTCTTAACCAAATCACTTGATTCTTCTTCCTACTTGTTTGGATAATCATAGGGTATGATTCCTTGACTTCTCCTTGGAGAAATCAGACCCGGAAATCCCCTGAAATCATCCACAAACTTTCTGTTTTGGTTTATGTTCTTCAAAGTTTACTTAAACTCATACAGCTTGTGTCAAACACATCTCATACCTATGTCCCAATGCTTACAACCTCTCCCATGGTTGGTTAGGCTTAAAAACAAGGTTGAGACACTATAAATCAGAGGTTAAAACCTCAAATAATTCTGTTTTGTTTAGGGTACTTAACCCACAAATCATGTTCAAGCTTGTGCTTTGATGTAGAGTGATTATGGAGCAACTTGGGTTGTTCCAACATAAAATCCTCACATGGTTTGATGATTTCTCTTAGTATAGCTTGTTATATTATTGTACATACCTTAGTTCTTGACCCTCCTTGGTTGTTTTTACATCAAGTGAAGTGGTGAACATACAAGGGGTCCCTAAATGGAAGCTTGTTCTTCCTACCCCATACATGACTTATATGATAAACTTGAGGTACCTAAATGGGGATTTAATCCTCTACCTCCTACTTGAATCATTGGACCTAATAATATACTTACCCTATATACGTATATACACTCATTCGAACCTTTAATGTTAAACTCGTGTTTATATGTTAAAGTAAGTAGAATATCATCTAAAGACCTAGAACACCAAGTATGATTCTAATGGGCGTACTACCCATGAAAACATTTTAACCCTAGTGGTTACATAGTGTCATACAAGGGTTACTAAGTTAAAAAGATGATTATTTTTCGTAGCATACTTTATTTTACCTTGTGATATGTTAAAACTCCGAATCTTCCGTTAAACGCCAAACTCATACACTTTGTTCCTTTGTGTAGAAGGACAAGGTGCTCCAACTTAGCTAATCCAACCACTAACACACTCTCGGATTCTCAAGTTCAAGACTTGCAAAACCGTGAGTATACTCGTATTTTCCCCCTTTTTACTTTTATCACTTTTGGGGTGTAACATGTTACCTTATTCAAACACACTTACACTTATACTTTTGCAATACACAAAACAATCCTTATACATGAATACTATGCTATGATACTTGATGCTTACGTGGGTGATACTTATGTAATATGTTTTAGTCATTAGCTTCACAAGCCTCCATTTGACATGTATAGCGCTATAGGAGTAACGCACCGCCCCCTTTATACTCGGGTCATGTTGAATGTATTAAACTTTCTTGCGTAAACATTGGTTTGGCTAGAAATATTGCATGCCATGTTAGATCTTGTATTAACAAAGTTGCCATGTGGATTCGTTTAAAACCTTTATACTTATACATATGCTTAAACTTGTATACTCGCCATTGCTTTTGCATTGAATTGTATTTTAAACATGTTACAGGTTGATGATGATGATGATATGAAAAGAAGTAGCATTGATGCCTAGATACACATATAGACGTTTAGGTTTAATATGTTGTATCAATTTTGATTATGTTGTTCGTTTCTCTTTTGAACTTGTTGCTATTTGAGATTATGTAATGTTGACAATTTGATGTTATGAAATGAAATGGGAATTATTTAAATATTGTCACAAATAGCGTTATGATGTCTCTAGCAATCTTCACACTTCGTCTCATCCCGATGTTTCCGCCATTGGTTGGGGTGTGACATTGAACCCTCCAAATTTACCTATAAGGGCTTCAAGACTTATACCCACTTTGTTAAGTCCTTGGTCACGTCATGTTTACCCGAAAAGTCATAATTTTCAACGTTGACGCTTTAACCCCTTGTATACAAATTTGATCATAACTTTCTCATACGATAACGAAACTTTATGAAATTTTTATCGTGCAATCTAGTGAGCATAATTAATCGTTACATAGCTTCGGGTTTGCTAAAAGGTCACTCAGAGGTACAACTTAAACATGTTGACACATTTAACCCCTGTAGTTTGTAATCTCTCACTTTCTTTCATATTTAGCTTCGTATGATCCATGATTTATTCGTTTGATGGTATAAACATCATGTAGGGTTATTGTAAAGTATATTTATTCACTGTTGACATTTTGAACTCGTATATTCACATACTTTCCATGTTTGTCAACTTTAGTTCTTTTAGAACATTCTTTCACACGTTCAAACTTATGACACGTGTCAATACATTGTAGGACGTGAATTTTCGAGGTGTTACATGAGTGTTGTACAACTCATGAGATATTCTGATAAAGAGCAATATGAGTTTGATAATATCATCCATCTTTATCAAAAGTCCTCTTCTAAAAGTTCAATATAATCGCAGTTTACAGTGATAATGTCTAGGCACCATCGAGAGAAACTGTCAAGCTTTTAGAGGGAGAATTTTTGAATGACCTTGACACATTGTAATTATTGCTCGACCTGCAGTTCGAGTATATGTGTAATCAATCAAACTATATCTATTAGAGGTTTACGCGTTTTACCATGGACAAAGTTTATCCTTTAACTACGTTAAAGGTTGTTCAATTACTTGACATATAAAATGGCTGTTATAGCTTCATATGAAAGAAATTGAAAATTTTGGTCTAGAGGTACCATCTTTAAGTGCAATTGTGCATTAGTATTTCTTGCTATCTATTCATGATTTTATATATCTTTATTGAATTTATTGATTTGATATAGCATGTGTTAAACGACGAAATATTGAAATGGGAAAACATCTATTTCAATACATCTAAGGTATGTAAGATATGAATTTATATTTTACTAACCTATCAAAACAAGTTTGGTTAGTTTTGTAAATGCAGGGAATGTAACAAATCACAGTTGTGGATCTTATGATATTTATTTAAAATAAGAGGCAATAGAAGGCTCATATGAAGATATACAACATTGCGAACATAAAGAATTGCACATTAAGGGATCAAGCGGCAAATCATTGACTACAAAAACTTTGAGCAAATTTTAAGAAAAATGAACACTAGTCACTTGAATAATACATGTTCAAATGAGGGGGAGTATTATACAAGTTGCACTCTTTTTCCCTTCACTAAGTTTTATCCCATTGGGTTTTCTTAGTAAGGTTTTTAATGAGGCAACGTACATGATCTAGAAGTATAAGGGAAGACGATACGTGTTGCACTCTTTTTCCCTTGGCTGAGGTTTTGTCCCACTGGGTTTTCCTGGCAAGGTTTTTAACGAGGCAACATCTCCAAGTGTATCAAGTTGATAACCAAGCGTATTAAAAGTTTATAGATTATTTTCATTTATCACGTGGATAGTCAAGGGGGAGTGTTATAAAGAAATTATTTATGATGACTCTCCACGTTCTTAACTACCGTCTCTTCATGTACTCTTGTATTAATAACATGACCTATATATAGAGGTCCTTTGTATTTGATATGATATACTTAACATCAATAAGAAATTCATTCTCCCATTCTTTCTATACATTGCTAATAGATTTCTAGTTATTACATAACACAAAATAAGTTCAGCCTAATACATTACAAGACAAAATCAAGTTTAACAACACAAAATACGTTCTTAATTTCAACGAAATACAATATAAGTTCATTAGCATGGAAATCAACCTTTAAATGTGGTATAGATATCAAATTACACTCCTAATTACATGTAAATAATAATCAGTTTTTGTGATATATTATAATGTATATAAAATAAGAGGCCGGTTATTGTACAATACCCTTTATCCTACAAATTGTACGCGATGACCCCAGCCGTTACATCTTCTGTCTATCAAACCCGGACATGTTCATAAAGTCGCATGGGACTCACAAACTCGGACTCACAAAAATGGTTGTTCGCATGTTATAACTTATATCCAAAATCGCATGGCTTCAAACCTCGGACATGTTCATAAAGTCGGACTCACAAACTCTGACTCACAAAAATGGTTGTTCGCATGTTATGTCCAAAAATCGCATGGCTTCACAATACCCGGACATTTTCATAAATCGCATGGGACTCACAAACTCGGACTCTCAAAATGGTTGTTCGCATGTTATATCTCCAAATCACATGGTGATAAACTCGTACTCACAAACTCGGACACTAATCGCGTATGCATCGTACGTTAAGGGATATTGTACAATACACTTTCTCTATAAAATAAAATATATTAAAAGTTAAATAATCCGAGCTAAGCCGAGTCAAGCTGGTATGCGAGCCAAACCGAGCCAATCCGGCTCGTTACGAGCCGAGCTAGACTCACTTTCTAACCGAACCACATCAAGCGAGCTTTTTTCAAGCTAAATCCACGCGAGCTTCGAGACGCTAGCTTTTTGGACAACGCTACACCCGCTCGCCCAGGCTACCACGCTCACCTAACCCCTCATGCGTGACCGCTCGCGGCACCCCTTTGCGGTGCTCGTGAGCCACCTGGCCGCCGACGTGGCTCACCCCAACGCTAACGGGTGCCACAACGCACAATTTAATCTCTTTCGTCATTCTATTCTATTGAATGCTAATCATTAAATTAATTTGTAATAAATACAGAATATTTTTCATCTGTTTACACCATAAAATATCTTTCCTCATTCTATTCTATTAATAGTTGTTGCATTGTTATTTCGCACAAGATAAATTTATTTTTATAATTTGTTTATGTTTTTGTTTTAATTATATCCATAGTAGGTGGATTTTTTTTTTTGGTTTATAAACCTTTTGTATTGGATAATATTTGCTTATAAACAACTTGGATGTGTTGATGATAAATATATAATGATTTTTTGTCAGGTATTCCACAAAGTATAATTTTGTCTACCTTATAAAGTTCACGGGTATTAGTACTAGTTTGTAATAAACACATAATATGTTTCATTTGTTTACACCATATAATCTCTTTCGTCATTCTATTTGATACTAATCATCATTAATTGATTTCCTAAATTTTCATATATATTTTAGTGTATTATTTGATTGACCTTTGGAAATTTTAATATATACCATCGATACCAGGTAAATTGCATTGTAGTCTACCTCCTCTACATAAATGTTTGAACATTCATTCACACAACATATACATACAAAAACGTATCCTCTACATTCATTCGTTTACTAAGACCGAAGATTCATATCAGTTCACACACTTCAATTCAGTTGTCATAGCTTATGGCATGAATGAATGGGATTTTGTTGAGTTTGAGCCTAAGGAAATTTGTGACAAAATGATAATTGGACTCAAGATTGTAAGTTGGCCGGTGGAAGCACCAAGGCAATTTTTCGATCAACAAAATCTAAGTAGCTAATATTATTAATATTGAGGTCGAAGTCATGGATGATATATATTTATTATATGAATAAAAAAAATAATTATAAGAGTTTCATAGATATATGATTTTCTCAATACAGTAGTAATATATGAATTTCTCTACAAACTTTGTTATGTTGAAAAAAATCTATTCTCACTTACATTTATTTGGAAAAGTCCAACCAAGCTTTAAACATTACAAGCTAAGAATTATGTTGGTTCAGTTCTGTTTATATATGAGGGAAAACATTAAAACATACCTGTTACAGCAGACAGTGCAGTGGAGAATCCAGTCAGAGATGATCCCATAGTGTTCGACATATGTGTCAGTGTGATCTGGTTCCTCCTTAGGGTGCTGACTGATGATGGTGACTAAGAAAACCGACAAGGGAATCGGTTATGGAAGAGGGAGGTCGATTGTGATGATGATGTTATGATTAGGTTATGTAACTGTGTAACCTTTTGACCTCTACATAATTCTCCTTATATAAGCACTCAGAAGGAAACCTAATTAGTTAATAAGGGTAATATGGTCCATCAACAATTACCAACTAATTATTTAATAGGTTATTATATATTTTGATCTATATTATGTAAATGATTATAATGGCTATAGATTAAATATTAAACATAATATATTTAATCTTACATTCTCCCACTTAGCCGAGTAATCATTTACCATGAATATTAGATAAGCCTGATCAGGAGTTAACACTCATTTTAGCCTTAAACAAGTACTATAGCAGAGAAATACAACCGTTGAATCATTATGCGACTCAGGACCCCCATTAATCATACTATAGCCTTAATTTAAAACCTAATCGTTATGATCAAAATACGCGTAAGCCCTTTGTTTGATTTGTAACTTTATTTGTCTATATGCCATTATACCGGTTGAACATATTCTAAGAGACATACAAAATCAAACTGAGGAAATTTCATTAACATAAAACATAAGCTAGTACAATATGCTTAAATAAGGTCTTTACTAAATCCCATATTCCGAACATGTTCTTCATAAACCTTAGGAGGGAGACCTTTAGTCATCGGATCCGCAAGCATATCTTTAGTACTAATATACTCGATACAAAGATTATTTTCCTCAACTCGTTCACGTACGAACAGATATTTTGTATCGAGATATAAACCAGCTTCGGTCGAACTGTTACTGTTCGAGAAACTAACGGCAGCTGAATTGTCACAGTAAAGCTTCAATGGTCTAGAAATGGAATTAACAATTTTGAGTCCAGTGATCAGATTTCTAAGCAACATTCCATGACAGGTTGCGTTATAAACAGCAATGTACTCTGCCATCATTGTGGAAGTTGTGGTCAACTGTTGTTTATGACTCTTCCATGAGATAGGGCCGCCTGCTAACATAAAGATATAGCCCGAAGTGGATTTCTTGTCATCTTTGCATTTGGCAAAGTCAGAATCAGAATAGCCCACCACTTCTAAATGATCACTTCTTCTATAAGTCAGTTTATAGTCTTTCGTCCCTTGCAGATATCGAAGTACATTCTTAGCTGCTTTCCAGTGATCTAGGCCAGGATTAGTCTGATAACGACCTAGCATTCCAGCAATATAAGCGATATCTGGGCGAGTACAGACTTGAGCATACATCAAGCTCCCGGCTACTGACGCGTAAGGTATCTGGCTCATTTGCTCCTTCTCAACCTCTATTGTCGGACACTGGAATGAACCGAAAACATCTCCCTTAACTACTGGAGCGACTGAGGGTTTGCACTGTTGCATGTTGTAACATGTAAGAACACGATCTATGTAAGCCTTTTGGGACAATCCTAAGATCCCTTTGTGTCTATCTCGGTGAATTTCGATGCCAATGACGTAAGAAGCATCTCCAAGATCCTTCATGTCGAAGTTATGCGAGAGTAACCGCTTCGACTCATGCAACATGTCTAAACTATTACTTGCCAATAGAATATCATCTACGTAAAGGACAAGTATAGTAAAGTTACTCCCACTCATCTTGAGGTAGGTGCATTGATCCACTTGATTCTTCATAAAACATTGTTTCTTCATGGCTTCATCAAACTTGAGGTACCATTGACGTGATTCTTGTTTTAACCCGTAAATGGATTTCTTCAACTTACAGACTAGATGCTCCTGACCTTCAGGTTTAAAACCTTCAGGTTGTTTCATGTAAACATCTTCATCCAAATCTCCGTTAAGGAAAGCGGTTTTAACGTCCATCTGATGCAGCTCTAAATCGAAATGAGCTACTAGGGCCATGACGATCCTTAATGAATCTTTACGAGAGACAGGTGAAAACGTCTCTTGATAATCAATTCCCTCTTTCTGAGTGTAGCCCTTTGCAACCAATCTCGCTTTGTAGCGTTCAACGTTCCCATTCGGATCCGGTTTTGTTTTGAACACCCATTTACATCCTACGGGTTTCACACCGTTGGGTAATTCTACCAAATCCCAAACGTCATTTTTCTTCATGGATTCAAGCTCTTCAATCATTGCTTTATTCCATTCAGAAGACTGATCACTGCTAATGGCTTCATTGTAAGAGATAGGATCATTGAGCTTTCTAGGATCCATTTCAGTCAGGAAGGTAACATAATCATCCCAATTAGTAGGCCTTCTTTGCCTAGATGACCTCCTGAGTGGATTATCGGGTTCAGCGTTGTCTTGGTTTTGAGTGTTTGATGTGCCTTCGTCATGAGGTATAATGGGTTCTAATGGTGGAGGTGAATTTGGAGTTGGTGCAGTAGCTTCAGGTACAGTAGTTGCATTGGGTACAAGAGGAGTAATCGGAGTAATGGTAAGCGACGAGTCTCCCCCCCCCCCCCCGCGTCTTGTACTTCTTTCAATTCTTCGTAAGGGTTGGTACTGCTCCCACTGACCTTGAAATCCTCCAGGAACGCAGCACGCTTGGTTTCAACAATACGGGTGACATGGGAAGGACAATAGAAACGATAACCCTTTGAATTATCAGGATACCTGGTAAAGAAACAGGTAACTGTTTTAGGGTCAAGTTTCCTTAGGAAAGGATTGTAAAGTTTTGCTTCAGCAATGCAGCCCCATACTTTCATATATTTAAGACTCGGTTTCCTTCCTGTCCAAAGTTCATAAGGAGTTTTAGGGACAGACTTAGAAGGAACTCTATTGAGTATATGAACAACTGCTTTTAATGCTTCAGTCCAGAGAAATAATGGTAAATTAGTGTTGGCTAACATATTGCGCACCATGTTCATAAGGGTACAGTTTCTTCTTTCAGCGACACCGTTCTGCTGAGGTGTACCAGGCATGGTGTATTGGTTCACAATCCCCTGGCCCTTATAAAACTCATAAAATGGACCAGGAGCTTGACCCACATCAGTATGTCTTCCATAATATTCACCGCCTCTATCTGATCTCACAACTTTAATCTGACGATCTAATTGCTTTTCAACTTCAGCCTTATAATCTTTAAAAGTTGTAAGAGATTCAGATTTTTCCTTAATTAGATACAAGTACATGTAACGAGAATAATCGTCAATAAAAGTGATAAATGAAGTATGTCCTGTTATGCCAGCGATTTGGTAGGGACCACTAATGTCAGTATGAATGAGTTCTAATAAATTAGAGCTCCTAGTGGCACCTTTCTTATTCGCTGATGTCATTTTACCTTTAAGACATTTGACACATGTTCCAAAATCAGAGAAATCAAGAGGAGGTAAGACTTCATCCTTTACGAGACGATTTAATCGTTCTCTTGAGATGTGGCCTAAACGTTGATGCCACAACATAGATGAAGTCTCTAAGTCTTGTTTCTCTTTCATCTTTGTGAGTGATTCATTAATATTATATGACAACAAAGATTTGGAAAAGCCATCATCTAGTTCTAATCTATAGAGACCACCATCCAGAATACCAGTACCATAAAGAACAGAATCATAGAGGATAGAGAGTTTGCGATGACCATGGAAAACAATAAAACCGTCCATGTCTAACTTTGGTCCTGATACAAGGTTCCGAGTTACCTCAGGAACATATAAGGTATCATAAAGTTTAATACATAAACCAGTTTTCATAACCAATTGTAATGTTCCAATGGCCTTCACTTCTAATTCTCGATCATCCCCAACCTTAAGCGTTCTTTGGTTTCTTTCCAGCTTCCGGATTGAAAGGAATCACTGAGTTGAATTGGTAACATGAACCATAGAACCAGAATCAAACCACCAAGAATTAGCAGGAACACTTAAATTATAGGACTCAAGTATCATAAAATAATCGTTACCTTTCTTAGCCAGCCACTCCTTAAAGTCAGGGCATTCCTTCTGCATGTGTCCTGTCTTTTTACAGAACTTGCATCGGATTCTGCCTAAGGGGTTCTTAGAGCTGGAGGGTGCACTTGTATTAGGATTAGGCCTTTGGACTTTCGAAGCATCCTTCCTCTGATAATTGTTCTTCCTTTTTTTAGAGTTGGAGGTGGTGAAGTTAGCAACATCAATAGGGCGATCCATCCTCATACGCTCTTCCTCCTGTACGCACATAGCGACCAGCTCACTCATCGTCCATTTGTCCTTCTGAGTGTTGTAATTTATCTTGAATGCTTCAAAGGATGAAGGAAGCGAAGTGATGATAAAATGAACAAGGAAACCATCACTGATCTCCATTTCCAGCCCCTTCAGCTTATTGGCCATGTCATTCATCATCATGATGTGCTCGCGAATGCCGCTCCTCCCATCATACTTAGTTGTCACCAGCTTGAGGATAAGGGTACTAGCGTGTGCTTTAGACGTCCCTTTGAACTGCGCCTCCACATGTTCCAAGTAGGTTTTAGCATCTTCAGAATCAGGAATAGCTCCCCGGATTGCATTGCTGATGGACTGCTTCATAAACATGAGAGACATGCGATTACACCTAGTCCATTTTTCATGAACTATCTGCTCAGCAGCAGTACTTGTAGCAGTAAGATCCGCTGGCTTATTCTCTCTTAGAGCATAATCAAAGTCCAGCAATCCAAGCGTAAGCATGAGAGCATCCTTCCATGCAGCAAAGTTATCACCAGTCAAAGGTGGAATCCCCTGATTTGGTGCTGATAGTGGAAATAAGATGAGCGAATTATGATACTAAGAAAGAAGTTCTAATGTGATCTAAGGGCACGTTAAACTAAGGCAGGCATAAAAAATGACCATTTTACATTATGAAGCTGTGATATTGTCTATTACTAACATCAAAATAATAGACTTAATTAAAATTCTACTTAAACGAAGACAAATCAGCTTTTGCCAGAAGTGTAATCATTTAAGCATATGTGCAAAGTGGTTGTAACAAATCAGATTTGGCCAGAAATTGAAACAATCACTTTAGTTATGCACTTGTTAAGTATGCCATCTATGAAAGAATTAAATCAGCTTTGGCCAGATATTAAGACATTCATGTTTATGATGCACACTTAACATAGCTTTCGTAATACTTGAACGATAAGTAGATGTATCAAAACAGCTTTGGCCAGAAATAATACATCAAAGGCTCATTCAAGTTAAGCTATTTTGGTTTTTGCAAAACATTATCTGATTCTGATTAATTAACTAAGTAATTACAAAAACCAATTATTTAATAGCAAACCACCCGTTAGCGCGGATCGAACTGCCAAATTTTTATGAACACTCAAGATTTCGGATGAATCATGTCTTGGATTCATCCGAAATGAATAATTTCGAATCATTTCGGACTATCCGAAATGGATGATGTCGAATGATTTCGGATGTGTCCAAGACGCGTAAGTCAAGTCATTTCGGATGATTTCGGATGTGTCCAAGACGCGTAAGTCAAGTCATTTCGGATGGTGATGCTTAGTCCGAGATTCATCCGAAATAGTCAGTTCTTGATGATCCGTGATGCATTTCGGATGGTAATGCTTAGTCCGAGATTCATCCTAAATGGTCAGTCCTTTCGATCATCCGTAATGCTTAGTCCGAAATGGTTATATGCTGATCCGTAATAGGCGAACAATGTTCATCCGGAATGATCAGACAGTTGCTGATCCGTAATGGGCGAACAATGTTCATCCGGAATGATCATCCGTAATGATCATCCGAAATGTGTTCTGCAAGCTGTTACAGCTGTTAATGCGAAAACATAACTGAAAATTCGAAAATTAAGAATTGTGATAGAGTTTCCTATTTTAACATTGATCTAATTTTATCAGAAAATTTCGAAAATCATAATCTGTTTATCCTATTAACAGATTTCGAAAAAACTTATTAGATAAAATTAGATCAAAATTAGGAAAACATTCCACAATTCAAAACACATTCCAAAACATAAAGGAAAATTCGAATTTTAACTAAGAACATGATGAACCCTAAATAAAATTACTCAAACATTCATCCGAAATCTGGAAACATTTTACACATTTAAACATATTTCTGAAACTTCAGATTTCGGAACAGTAATCACGAATGAACATGTCATTCGAGATGGTATTTCGGATGACAGAAAACGGTTTTTTTTATTATGGTTTTCAATTCTGTTTTCCAATTTTAATCCAGATTTACGGATACAAAACAGAACTGACTAATCAACATATGCTCTGATACCACATGTTGGTTCAGTTCTGTTTATACATGAGGGAAAACATTAAAACATACCTGTTACAGTAGACAGTGCAGTGGAGAATCCAGTCAGAGATGATCCCATAGTGTTCGACATATGTGTCAGTGTGATCTGGTTCCTCCTTAGGGTGCTGACTGATGATGGTGACTAAGAAAACCGACAAGGGAATCAGTTATGGGAGATGGAGGTCGATTGTGATGATGATGTTATGATTAGGTTATGTAACTGTGTAACCTTTTGACCTCTACATAATTCTCCTTATATAAGCACTCAGAAGGAAACCTAATTAGTTAATAAGGGTAATATGGTCCATCAACAATTACCAACTAATTATTTAATAGGTTATTATATATTTTGATCTATATTATGTAAATGATTATAATGGCTATATATTAAATATTAAACATAATATATTTAATCTTACAAATTATTGATGTGTACTAGGAGTGGCAAAATGGGTGGGTTAGGTAGGTTTGGGTAATGGGTTAGGATGGGTATGGATTAGGATAGGTTTAGGTTAGAATAGTTTATTAAGAAATGGGTTAGAATAGGTTTAGGCCAAGATGGGTTTTGTCAAGATATATTTGGACATGATAAAAAATTCTAAAAAATCAAAAAAAAAAAAATACTAAGAATTCTAGAAAATAAAAAAAAATCTAAAAAATCAGAAAAATAATAAAAAATCTAAAAAATCAAAAAAATTCTAAAAAAATCAAAAAATTCTAAAAATTCCAAAAAGTTCCAAAAAATAATAAAAAAATCAAAAATTTCTAAAAAATCCTAAAAATCATACAAAATTATAAATAATCAAAAAAATTCTAAAAAATCCAAAAATTCAAAAATATAAAAAAAAAATAAAAATAAAAAAAATTCTAAAAATCAAAAAAATAATAAAAAATTCTAAAAAACCCAAAAAAAAATTCTAAAAAATAAAAAAAAAAAAATCTAAAAATAATAAAAATTCCAAAAAAATCAATAAAAATTCTAAAAAATACAAAAAATTCTAAAAAAATTTAAAAAAATCAAAAAATAAGAAAAAATATCAAAAATCAAAAAAATAAAAATCAAAGAAATTCTAAAAATTCTAAAAAAATCAAAAAATTCAAAAAAATCTAAAAAAAATCTAAAAAATCATAAAATATTCTAAAAATTCTTAAGAATCCTAAAAACTTTTTTTTATAATTATTTTATTTTTTATTATTTTTTGATTTTTTATACTTTTTTAGTATTTTTTGCTTTTTTAGAATTTTCTGATTTTTTTTTATTTTTTTAGCATTTTTTGGATTTTATTATTTTTATGATTTTTTAGAATTTTTTTTTATTTTTTTTTTGATTTTTTATAATTTTTTGATTTTTTATTACTTTTTTGATTTTTTGAATTTTTAAAATTTTTATTACTTTTTTGATTTTTTTAGAAATTTTTTTAATGTTTTTTAATTTTTTTGGTTTTTTAGAATTTTTTGATTTTTTATTATTTTATTGTTTTTTTGATTTTTTAAGAATTTTTTTGATTAATTATTGTTTTTTGATTTTTTATAATTTTTTTATTTTTTAGAATCTTTTATATTTTTTTGATTTTTTTAGATTTTTTGGATTTTTTGGATTTTTTTTATTATTTTTTGGATTTTTTAGATTTTTTTTTTTAGAATTTTTTTTTATTTTTCTGATTTTTTAGAAAATTTTTATTATTTTTATTATTTTTAAAATTTTATTGTTTGTGAAGCCAACATCTACGAACACTCAAATAAGATGAAAAATCTGCCTGTAATGCTCTTTTTTGAGTTACCCATTTACCATGCGTAATGCCTATCCTTACCCACGAATTATTTTAAATAGATATCATATAACCCATCCTGACTCATCCTTAATTATTTCTTAACTCATCCTGACTCATTCTCATTTTTAAAATGACCCAAAATAACCCAAAAAACCCAAATGGGTTTTATTTGCCAGGCCTAATGTGTACCTATAAGAATTACTGATGTAAACCCATAGTAACAACTTCAAGTATATTGTAGTGGTAAACCCCTCATGAGTGTTAACAAATAATTATCTTTAGATAATATTGGTGTATATCTTGTATTCTGTATATTTAGTAGGTTGTTAAGAGTTTGTTTAGGTGGATTTGTACTTCCCGTAAATAGTTCCTAGAATAACTCTCCTCATGTCTTATTTATATCTTGTATTTGTTAATTGTTTAATCAAGAGAGAATATTGATTCCTTTCATGGTATCACCATAATCACCTCTTCCTTGTTTTCCTTCTTTCCGATAACCTTCTGTCCCTCCTTCCATGGCCGATAAATCCACTTCGCAACCATCTTCCCTTCATCCTGCCTACACCGTCACTAATATCCAACAGCGAATCCGGGTTCTCGATGGCGAAAAACTTTCATACCACTCGTGGGTGAAACTTTTTAAGCTTCATGCTACTGGGTTTGATGTGATGCAACACATCGACGGCTCGCCGGCACCCGCCGAAACAGCCCCCGAGTACCCGGCTTGGAAAAGGCTTGACGCTATTGTATTGCAGTAGATATATGGGACCTTATCGGACGACTTGTTCGAACGTGTTTTGGTTGACTAGTCAACCGCCTACGACGCCTGGAAGCGAGTTAAAAATATGTTCTTGAACAACAAAGGTTCAAGGGCCGCCGCTCTTTAACACGAGCTTACCAACTTGACTCTCGCAGCCATGCCTTCGCTAGAAGCCTACTGTCAACGCATCCGTGAACTCACAGATCAACTCGTGGTTGTTGACTGCCCAATCAGCAACACCCAACGGATCATTTATTTAGTTCGCGGTTTGCTGCGTGAATACGATGCCATAGGATCCTCTCTCAACCAATATCTTCCCGCATGGTAAAATGTCGTGGATCAGCTTCAATCCGAGGCGCGTCGTATCGCCGTTCGTGACAAGATCTCCCCTACCCCGGTCATCGCTGCAGCCGTCACATCACAGCCACAACCACCAACCCGTGACAATCAGGGTCGCCGCTCTTCGGGACCTCTCCGTGATGCTAACCGTAACACCCGCAACACCAACCGTGGTCCCTTTAATCAGCGCCCTCCATCATTCTCAAATCACCCACAACAGCCTCCTCCGTTTCCTTATTGGGCCCCACCACCATATTGGGCTCTGTAACACCCCGAAAACGGGTTTGGTAATAAAACCACGTTAATAATAATGAACGGGTAAAATACCGTTAGTGGTAAAATTAACCGGATGAAAATAAGGATTTAAATAAATAATCTAATATTAATTAAAAGGAGGATAAATACTTTGAGAAAACAAAGTATATAAAAGGCCCGAGTTAACGAGATCTAAAATAAAACGGGATAGGTAACACCCCAAAAATATATAGGTTTTATATACATATTAAATAGCGGTTATGAACAAGATAAAAATTAACTAGGAAATAAATAACCTAGTTAATTACAAGTCTTGTAGTTATGAGAAACCTTGGTTAAAACATGTTATATGCAACAAGGGTAAAGTAGAGGGACTAAAGGTGATAAGCTGGAAACTAGTTTTATTTAATAAAACATCAACACCAAAACACACACTCTAAGTGTGTGTTCTGGTCGAGACAATCACAGGAGGCAAGGGGGTTCCCTTACTCAAACCCTAACAAGCACAAAATCAACAAATTGGAAGGGGAAATCGAACCCAAATCAAAATCCGAGCACAAACTAGTGATCACCTCAGTAAAGGGATCATAAGGTATGTCAAAATTCCCACTTTGGTTCCATCTCAAATTTGGATGAACACATGAGATTTGAAATTTGAGCTTGCATGATCGTTATTTGGATGAAATAGTAATGAAATCATGTCTAGGAGTAAACCCTAGTCATTAGTTTGTTGAATTAATATTTAAACTATGAAATTCATGATCATCCACCATGTGTGTGTAGTGGGTTTTGTAGAAACAAGGTGAACACTAGAACCATGATGAGTAAATTAGTGTTATTTGAATCCTATGAGGTTAATTTTGATATTGAACTATAAATTAGATGATTGTCTTGTAAAAGATGTTAAAATCTTGGTAAAAATAACAAGTTATGAACTTGATTATAAATATGTAAAATTATGCACATTAGGTGTTTGTTAAAATGCCTAAATAAGAACCAAAGTGTTGAAATTTAAAGTGAAACGCGCATTTGAATGATATAACAAATTATGCGTAATATGAAGCAATAGGGGTTCTAAACATCATGTTGATTTAGACTAACTATGTAAAATCATGTGATTAAAAGTAGTTAGCTTTGGATAAGTTGAACAAATAAATGATGAAGTCGAATAGTAGATTCAACATAGAATTCGTAAGATGGAATAGTCGTATGTGATAATGACTAGTCTAACCATCTTACTAATTATGATTATAGTTTGATGCTTGACAAGCTAGGTGAAGGCTTGGAAAGGAAGCGGGTCAAACGAATCAAGTGTAAAGGAAAAGCGTGTTTCGGATGCAAAGTAAGTAAAGCTTACGCCCCTTTACATTATTTACAAATTACTTAATTGCAAGTATTGTATATGAATGCTACTAAGTGGTTGGTATTTGATGTTCCGACACGATTCAATGAGAGTCGGAACAAGGGTAAATGGTAAGAAATCATGAATTATGGTAAAAAAGGGTAAAATGGTAAATTAGTCATGTAATGACGAACAAATAAAAACGGTTTTAAGTAAAATGAGTTCAAGGGAAAAACCGGGATAGGTTTAAAGGGAAGAAATGGTAATTAAATACCATCTCATACGGACAAATGGTCAATTAGACTTAATGGGTCAAATGGCGTTGTTAACACCGTTTGACATTAACATTTGACAATCGCTTGTTGAGTTTTGTAATCACAGGAATAACATAAGCTTGCGTTGCTTTAACTAGAAAGATTTAAAGCAAAAGTTATGTAAACGGGTCAATACTTTGACCCGAGCCAGGTACGCATAAATAAGCTTTTATTTAAACACACAATTTTTGGTCAAATATTTAGCGAAAGTCCTTCGTCTTAAAGTGAGGGACTAAAGTTGACCAAAACACTGTTGAAGGGTATATTGGGTAAACGCCCCATAGGGGTTGTTTAGGAACTTGCATTAAGATTATGGAATCATTGTATATGAATAAAAGTTATAGGAATACACATTTCTGGGACAAATGCATAAAAATGGTCATTTGCGTAAAATGACCAACCGATGGGTAAATTTTGGATAATAGGTTAGTTATGCTAAATCCACCATAACAATAGTTGTGGTGGAACATGAGCAGATGTGTAAATGTGGCCTTACGAAGTATGAAAAGAAAAGAGTTAGTTTAGACTAAAATGCATAAAAGATCCCCTGAACGGGTCAAAATGAATTACGCGCGTAACTTGGGTGTTTGCCGTGTAATTCACAAAACTTATGAATCCAAGATAGTTATTTTGAGTTAAATACCTTGGTTTATGATATACGAATAACTAGAAATACGTTTGGAGGTCTTAAATACAAACGGGTCAACATGTGGATTTTGAATAATAAACCGAATGCTTAGAAATCCCGGATTTTATTAGTTTAAAGGTCGAGTTTAAACTCCACGAGATGAAAAATTTAATTTCGATCCTGTAGGAAGAAACGGGAGATCAAACGGATATGCGGATTGAAAGATACGAAAGTTTTCGTGTCAAAAAACGACAAAAATTGGAAGGGGCTGATACAGGGGCCACCGTAACTTACGGTGCCCACCGTAAGTTACGGTGGGGCTGAAATCATTACGCCAGATGCCTACTGAGTTACGGTGGGGGCATTTTAAATCTGAGGCCACCGTAACTTACGGTGCCCATCGTAAGTTACGGTGGAGGCCAGATTCGAGTCCTTGTTTCTGGGATCAAGGGATAAATATTGGGATTTCCTGATTTTACTTTAATTCGATTATTTGACTCCGTTTTCCTTATGATACCAGTTATTTAATTATCAAAACTAACTTTTAAGTTGGTTTTGAACACAGGTGAATGTCGAGAGCCCCGGATGAAGATCAAGCGTCGAGCAAGAACCGAACACGCGTTAAATGAAGCTTCCGCAAGTTGTTTCGTCGTTATTCTAAAACGATGAATTAAATTACACTATGTTGTTTTGCTTTCAAAGTTTAGAAAAGTTTTAATAAACCCGTATTTGAGCATGAATGTTTAAATATAAATACTCAGTAATTTGTGATTATTTACGGGAATCGCTAAATAAATTTATGGTTGTTACAAGTTGGTATCAGAGCCCTGGTTTAAGAGATTCAAGTATGGTTGGGAAAACCATGCTTGGACTTAAAACTTACGCTCTTGATAAAGATTAGTGTTCGGTTCGAGGCTTGATCGCAAATCCGGTAAGTACATGTATGTTAAAGGTTTAGCATGATTAAAGTGTTGTAAATAACACATAGGGTTATCGCGTAATACACGCTACCCCAATTAAAATGATTGATATAGTTAATGAAATTACATGCATTAACACGTATAGCAGAAAGCCTCGTATTATAATGCGGGCGATTATTGATGTCGACATTACTAACCTTTATGAATGTTTTAATTGAAGGACACTCGCATCTGAAAATGACGAGAATTGAATCAATTGCGGATATGACGTAGGAACGGTCCGAGGTATGACAAGAAGAGCGTACTCATCAAGGACCTAAATCGCGTAACAATCGCAAATAAGTAATGGCAAGGAAAGCCCGTTAGGGCAAGCATTTACCAGGTGCGCATTTTAAATGATTACGTGAATGGTAATATGCAACAAATACGTAGAGATTTAAAGTTGCATATGTAGATTAAAAACTTGGAAAAAAACCCGAATAGAAAACCTATCCGGGATATTGTTTCCAAGAGAAACAAATAGGGGTATTACTTACATGGGGTGTAATGTGAAAATTATAAAAAGGTCATGGATACCAGGTATTGATCGCTTACTCTGGCCAAGTAAGTGGTGAGCACGTGGTACCATGAACTTTTTATGATGGACATGCTTACATTCGATGTAGTAAGGGCGGGGTGAATGGGACGAGTTAAAAAGTTACCCAAATGAATCAAACAAGTAAGATGTTTGATAGTAAACGTAAACGTAAGTCGGAGGACGGAAGCGTATTACGTTAGGATAACGAGCCCGAGAGAAGGGACAAGGATCAAGGTAAATGAAAATACAAACCGACTAATGGGAATGCTAAGGCATAGGGATAAAAGTTTGACTGTCACAAGTGATGAACTTCACACGGACAAGTCAAACGAATTAAATAAAGAATAAAGGACACGATTGAATAAAAGCGATGGGTTTCGCTAAGACGACCAAATAAGTTAAAACAAAGTCTAAAATCATATCAGAATGATTACTTTGAAAATGACTTCGATAAGAATACCCGATAGATGGGTATGATTTTAAGAATATGCGTAACCCAATAGACGGGAACGCGGATTAGAAAGTCAAAAGACTCGGATTATGGGTCATGACTAAAAGATGATAAGATTTTGCAAACAGAAATTTTTGATAATTACGTTCAACTATTTTAAGATGAATGGTTCAAATAAAGAGTGAAGTTTGACATTCATAAGTGAGGAAGTTTCACACAAATAAGTAAAACGAGACTAATAAAGAATAACGCTTGAAAATGAAAGTAAGCGCAAGCTGAATAATGAAAGCGCGAAATATCAATGAATCTATGTGATAGGTCATGAAAGAGTATAGAAAGGAAATAGAGGCGTAAACTGAATAGCGATAAGAATGAGACGAACCGACGTGTAAATGACGGAAGAAGTCATAGAGTCGGAAGAACAATTTAAAAGAAAACAAATGTAGCCTTAGACTACGGTCAAGGTAAAACGAAATGCAAAAGCGAAAATAAAAGATTTGAAAGATAAAAATGGTACCTTGACACCGCAAATATATATATATATATATATATATATATATATATATATATACAGTTGAATAATGACTTGGATAAAAGATGATCTACGGGATCGTCATAACCTACGGGATTAAAAGTAGTGTTGAGGTCTACGGGACCAAAAAGACCTCTAGGTCGCAAATAAAAAGAAACGAATTGTCGGGGTCTCACCTTAAAAAGGGTAAAAGGTGAAAACCTAAACAAATAGCCTACGAGGTTAAGTGAAAGAACCTACGGGTCATATGGGTTAAGCGTGGGAATTTGTTATAATTCCCCGCATTAAATAATAATAGAAAGGATTAGATCCTCAGATGTAACATTCCTAGAAACGAGAGGAAGATGTAAGGCAAAGAGGAAACGTAAACTAAAAATTTAGTTTTTAGTTAAAAGCAACGTTTTAACAAAACATAAGTGGTATGAGGTGAATTAGGAAATCTTAAACATACATAAGGCCGGAGATGGTAAAATAAAATACCCGGGTGACGGGGTATGAAGTGCCGGCGACTGACAAGTCTAACCGCCAAAATAGATAATTGGTAAAGATAACGGATACAAGCTGGAAGTAACGGCCCACGAGGCTTTACACAGGGAAGACGTACGCGTCAGTATAAATGAAAATTTTTGACCAAAAGAAACGGGAGCCTTGAAAACGAAACTAGGTTCGTTTGATTAAACCAATGAACTACGTAAATAAGGTTTCGGGGACGAAACCTCTTTAAGGGGGGTAGACTTGTAACACCCCGAAAACGGGTTTGGTAATCAAACCACGTTAATAATAATGAACGGGTAAAATACCGTTAGTGGTAAAATTAACCGGATGAAAATAAGGATTTAAATAAATAATCTAATATTAATTAAAAGGAGGATAAATACTTTGAGAAAACAAAGTATATAAAAGGCCCGAGTTAACGAGACCTAAAATAAAACGGGATAGGTAACACCCCAAAAATATATAGGTTTTATATACATATTAAATAGCGGTTATGAACAAGATAAAAATTAACTAGGAAATAAATAACCTAGTTAATTACAAGTCTTGTAGTTATGAGAAACCTTGGTTAAAACATGTTATATGCAACAAGGGTAAAGTAGATGGACTAAAGGTGATAAGCTGGAAACTAGTTTTATTTAATAAAACATCAACACCAAAACACACACTCTAAGTGTGTGTTCTGGTCGAGACAATCACAGGAGCCAAGGGGGTTCCCTTACTCAAACCCTAACAAGCACAAAATCAACAAATTGGAAGGGGAAATCGAACCCAAATCGAAATCCGAGCACAAACTAGTGATCACCTCAGTAAAGGGATCATAAGGTATGTCAAAATTCCCACTTTGGTTCCATCTCAAATTTGGATGAACACATGAGATTTGAAATTTGAGCTTGCATGATCGTTATTTGGGTGAAATAGTAATGAAATCATGTCTAGGAGTAAACCCTAGTCATTAGTTTGTTGAATTAATGTTTAAACTATGAAATTCATGATCATCCACCATGTGTGTGTAGTGGGTTTTGTAGAAACAAGGTGAACACTAGAACCATGATGAGTAAATTAGTGTTATTTGAATCCTATGAGGTTAATTTTGATATTGAACTATAAATTAGATGATTGTCTTGTAAAAGATGTTAAAATCTTGGTAAAAATAACAAGTTATTAACTTGATTATAAATATGTAAAATTATGCATATTAGGTGTTTGTTAAAATGCCTAAATAAGAACCAAAGTGTTGAAATTTAAAGTGAAACGCGCATTTGAATGATATAACAAATTATGCGTAATATGAAGCAATAGGGGTTCTAAACATCATGTTGATTTAGACTAACTATGTAAAATCATGTGATTAAAAGTAGTTAGCTTTGGATAAGTTGAACAAATAAATGATGAAGTCGAATAGTAGATTCAACATAGAATTCGTAAGATGGAATAGTCGTATGTGATAATGACTAGTCTAACCATCTTACTAATTATAATTATAGTTTGATGCTTGACAAGCTAGGTGAAGGCTTGGAAAGGAAGCGGGTCAAACGAATCAAGTGTAAAGGAAAAGCGTGTTTCGGATGCAAAGTAAGTAAAGCTTACGCCCCTTTACATTATTTACAAATTACTTAATTGCAAGTATTGTATATGAATGCTACTAAGTGGTTGGTATTTGATGTTCCGACACGATTCAATGAGAGTCGGAACAAGGGTAAATGGTAAGAAATCATGAATTATGGTAAAAAGGGTAAAATGGTAAATTAGTCATGTAATGACGAACAAATAAAAACGGTTTTAAGTAAAATGAGTTCAAGGGAAAAACCGGGATAGGTTTAAAGGGATGAAATGGTAATTAAATACCATCTCATACGGACAAATGGTCAATTAGACTTAATGGGTCAAATGGTGTTGTTAACACCATTTGACATTAACATTTGACAATCGCTTGTTGAGTTTTGTAATCACAGGAATAGCATAAGCTTGCGTTGCTTTAACTAGAAAGATTTAAAGCAAAAGTTATGTAAATGGGTCAATACTTTGACCCGAGCCAGGTACGCATAAATAAGCTTTTATTTAAACACACAATTTTTGGTTAAATATTTAGCGAAAGTCCTTCGTCTTAAAGTGAGGGACTAAAGTTGACCAAAACATTGTTGAAGGGTATATTGGGTAAACGCCCCATAGGGGTTGTTTAGGAACTTGCATTAAGATTATGGAATCATTAGATATGAATAAAAGTTATAGGAATACACATTTCTTGGACAAATACATAAAAATGGTCATTTGCGTAAAATGACCAACCGATGGGTAAATTTTGGATAATAGGTTAGTTATGCTAAATCCACCATAACAATAGTTGTGGTGGAACATGAGCAGATGTGTAGATGTGGCCTTACGAAGTATGAAAAGAAAAGAGTTAGTTTAGACTAAAATGCATAAAAGATCCCCTGAACGGGTCAAAATGAATTACGCGCGTAACTTGGGTGTTTGCCGTGTAATTCACAAAACTTATGAATCCAAGATAGTTATTTTGAGTTAAATACCTTGGTTTATGATATACGAATAACTAGAAATACGTTTGGAGGTCTTAAATACAAACGGGTGAACATGTGGATTTTGAATAATAAACCGAATGCTTAGAAATCCCGGATTTTATTAGTTTAAAGGCCGGGTTTAAACTCCACGAGATGAAAAATTTAATTTCGATCCTGTAGGAAGAAACGGGAGATCAAATGGATATGCGGATTGAAAGATACGAAAGTTTTCGTGTCAAAAACGGCAAAAATTGGAAGGGGCTGATACAGGGGCCACCGTAACTTACGGTGCCCACCGTAAGTTACGGTGGGGCTGAAATCATTACGCCAGATGCCTACTGAGTTACGGTGGGGGCATTTTAAATCAGGGGCCACCGTAACTTACGGTGCCCATCGTAAGTTACGGTGGAGGCCAGATTCGAGTCCTTGTTTCTGGGATCAAGGGATAAATATTGGGATTTCCTGATTTTTCTTTAATTCGATTATTCGACTCCGTTTTCCTTGTGATACCAGTTATTTAATTATCAAAACTAACTTTTAAGTTGGTTTTGAACACAGGTGAATGTCGAGAGCCCCGGATGAAGATCAAGCGTCGAGCAAGAACCGAACACGCGTTAAATGAAGATTCCACAAGTTGTTTCGTCGTTATTCTAAAACGATGAATTAAATTACACTATGTGGTTTTGCTTTCAAAGTTTAGAAAAGTTTTAATAAACCCGTATTTGAGCATGAATGTTTAAATATAAATACTCAGTAATTTGTGATTATTTACGGGAATCGCTAAATAAATTTATGGTTGTTACAGGCTCCTCCTTGTCCATACCCAACACAGGGGTGGGCTCAACCTTGGCAACAAAGGCCTCCCACTTATCGACCACCTACCTCAACACAACAATCTTCTGTTGGACAGCAGGCCCAAGCAGAGGCCCATTTAGCTGAAGTCAATCCCCTTCAGCCCACACAGTTAGCAGAGGCAGTCGAGGCTCTCAACATGGATTCTGGAGACATGAGTGATGACTGGCACTGGGACACCGGCCCATCAGACCACTGCACCAATGACTCGGGTAAACTTTCTAATTTCTCTACGTATTCTCCTATAGAGTCAATATTTGTAGGAAATGGCAACAAAATTCCGGTCCTTGGATCTGGGAGTTCCATCATACCCACAACAACGAGACCTCTTCATTTAAAATCTGTTTTGTTTAATCCAAACATTATTAAAAATCTGATATCGGTCCGAAAATTCAATATTGACAATAACACATCAATTGAATTTGATCCTTTTGGTTTCTCTTTGAAGGAATTCAAGGATGGCACGATCCTGAGCCGCCACAATAGCTCAAGTTCTCTCTACCCACTTTCCACCAAAGCTTCCACCGCCACCGCATGTGTCATTTCAAATAAAGACTCCTCATCTTGGCACAACCGTCTTGGACACCCGGGACAACCTGTCATGGAGTACCTTCGTTTGAATAATTTTATTTCTTGCAATAAATTACATTTGCCAGTTGTTTTTCATGCTTGTCAGTTATCCAAGCATAAACACCGTTTTTGGATTCTATTAATTGTACTTTATTACCATTTGCCATTATACATTGTGACTTGTGGACTTCGTCCGTTTTGAGTCATTCTGGATACAAGTATTATATGGTCTTAACGGATAATTTCACACAATACACATGGGTTTACCCGTTACGTTATAAATCTGAGACATTTGATAAATTCGCTCATTTTCACAAGCATATTGACACTCAATTTTGCATGAAAATTCAATCATTTCAATGTGATATGGAGGCGACTTCGACAACACACACTACAAAAATTTTGCAATACAAAATGGCATTGAACTTCGTTTTTCATGTCCTCATACGTCACAACAAAACGGGAAATCGGAACGGATGATCCGTTGCCTAAACGACATAATGTTGACCGTTCTAACCCATGCCCATCTTCCATCATCATTTTGGGTTGAAGCCCTCCACACGGCTTCATATCTTCACAATATTCTACCGACCAAACTGCACCATAACCACACCCCTACTTCCCTCCTTTACCACCGTATCCCTTCATACGAACACCTACGCGTGTTCGGATGCTTATGCTATCCTAACACCTCTTCCACTAGGCCCCACAAGCTCGTTCCCCGCTCCACACCTTGTGTCTTTCTCGGGTACCCCGCAAACTATCGTGGATACCGATGCCTTAACCTTAAGACCGGTAAAACCATTTTCTCACGTCATGTTATTTTTGATGAAACACAATTCCCGTTCAATAATCTTTCCGGTCCACCACCAACACATTCTTTTTTAGACCCTTCTCCTATATTCTTTACACATCCCACTACTTCTGTGACCCCACCTACACCTAACACACAAATGCCACATTCACCCATTCATGCAAACCCAGCAACAAACCTCACCCATTCTTCTGACCCCCACCCCCATGCAACGTCCACTGTTCCTCAACAAACCCAGCTCGCTCACACGAATAATCCCGGCTCACCACCACCCCCTGAACAAACCCAACCCGTTGAATCCAATCACGACCCACCCTCGTCTCAGCCCATGCAAACCCGATCTCATTCCGGTATTTTCAAACCACGCATGCCTCTCTCCCTGCATACCGAAACCAAACCATCTCTTTCTCCGCCCCCTAAGTCCCATTTAGCTGCTCTTTCAGATCCAAACTGGAAAATTGCCATGTCTAATGAATATAAAGCTCTATTGGATAATCATGCGTGGGATTTAGTTCCAAGACCAACGGACGCGCCTGTCATCAGGTGCATGTGGTTATACAAGCATAAATTTAAAGCCGATGGCTCATTGGAACGCTACAAAGCTAGACTAGTTGTTAACGGTAAAAGCCAAATAGTGGGTGTTGATTGCGATGAAACATTTAGCCCCGTGGTTAAACCCACAACCATTAGAACCGTACTTAGCCTAGCCGTGTCAAAATCATGGCCGATTCATCAAATGGACGTTAAAAACGCATTTCTTCATGGCCACTTGCAAGAAACAGTTTATATGTTCCAACCGCCAGGGTTCGTCTCTACAACGCAACCCAAACATGTTTGCAAACTTAATCGTTCTCTATATGGTTTAAAATAATCCCCAAGGGCGTGGTACCACAGGTTTGCAACATATATCTCAAAGTGTGGCTTCAAGAGTAATATGTGTGACACCTCCTTATTCGTCTTTCACAAAGGTGATCAAATGGCCTACCTTTTACTCTACGTAGATGACATCATTCGCACGGCTTCAAGTGACACTTTACTTCAGCAAATTATTCAGTCACTTTCAACGGAGTTCAAGATGACCGATCTCGGTCCGCTACATCACTTTCTGGGCATTAATGTTCAAAAGCAAATGGGTGGTTTATTTTTGTCTCAGTCACAATATGCATCAGACATCCTATCTCACGTAAACATGTCCGATTATAAACTGGTAAGTACCTCAGTTGAAGTAGGCTCCAAACTTAGTGCTACTGTCGGCCCGCCCTTCACGGATGGATCCTTATATCGAAGCTTGGCTGGCGCTCTTCAATATCTCACAATTACTCGCCCGGATATTTCGTATACGGTTCAGAAAATCTGTTTATACATGCACGCTCCAAGAGAACCACATTTTCAGTTACTTAAATGGATACTTCGTTACATTAAGGGCACCTTATCACACGGACTCGTGATCTCTCCCTCTCCATCCACGAAACTCACTGCATACTCGGATGTGGATTGGGGTGGGTGCCCAGACTCACGTCATTCTACGTCCGGCTATTGTGTCTACATGGGCTCAAATCTAATCTCCTGGTCTTCAAAACGTCAACCTACGGTCTCTCGGTCTAGTGCCGAAGCTGAATACAGAGGACTTGCTAATGCTACAGCCGAGGTTTGTTGGATCCGTAATCTTCTTCTCGAGCTTCATGTCTCGGTTACTCAAGCTACAGTTATCTATTGTGATAATGTCTCGGCGGTATACCTCTCCAAGAATCCTGTTCAACATCAACGCACCAAACACGTCGAGCTCGATATTCACTATGTTCGAGAAAAGGTTCGTCTAGGTAAAATTAAAGTCCTACACATTACGGCCGACTACCAATATGCGGATGTCTTCACCAAGGGTCTACCAAAACATCTCTTCCAGCGCTTTCGGACCAGTTTATGCCTCCGTCAACCTACGGCTCAAACTGCGGGGGAGTGTTAACCAATAATTATCTTTAGATAATATTGGTGTATATCTTGTATTCTGTATATTTAGTAGGTTGTTAAGAGTTTGTTTAGGTGGATTTGTACTTCCCGTAAATAGTTCCTAGAATGACTTTCCTCATGGCTTATTTATATCTTGTATTTGTTAATGGTTTAATCAAGAGAGAATATTGATTCCTTTCAACGAGTTCTACTCTTTAGAGCCTCATTTTTTTCATCTTTAAAAGTCCTAAACAATGCTCGAGTATGGAAACCCGAATGTGGTAATTTTTTTTGAATGGCAAATAATTCCACACCAAAAAGTATTTACAAGACAAAGCTTGCTTAGCCAGTAGCTAGGACAAGCATTATGCACCAATCACCCATAACACTCACCCAACATTATAGTATTCAACTTTACCCAAAAAACATTATAGTATTCAAACTTAAAGAGAAAAAGCCACCCAATTGTTGTTTTGCCCGATTTTTAACCCATAAGAAGAACGTTGCTTGAACCTCTCCTACCATTCGGTCAATGTGTACTCGCTTCCCGATAAAGATTAGGTCGTTAAGTGTCTCCCAAATCACTCAACACGTTACTAATACATTCGCAAAGATTAACCGATTTCTACACCTCTACAAACTTCTAATTCTTTTATATATTCTTTCCATATCTTATAAATTATAACATTTAAAAAAATCCAAAAGTACCATGACGTCCTACTCATTTTTGTTGACGTTTCGATAGTTGTCTTGGTCAATATTGACGCGTGGATTAAAAGGTACAAGTAGATGATGTCTTAGTGTACAAGTGATTAAAGCCCAACATACTTAGTCATTATTCCATAATGTTTAATAGCTAAAGAATGTCAAGTGATTAAACCCTCATCTTTAACAAAATTATGGATAATTAGTTAGTAGTTACACTTTATTTCCTTATAAAAAAACTAACCCCCATCCTCCACGATTTTTAAATGGTCATAACATTTTGAATATATATATATATATATATATATAGGGTAGGGTTCTAGAGTGAACACTAGGTTGAGAGTGAAATGTGTGAACTAATCTGGGCCATTGGATTACATCATCTAGAGATTTTTAAACAATGACAAAATTGTAATTATAATGTTGTAACCTTCTTTTAAATTAATTGATAGAAGGGTATTTGCGTCTTTTGTAAATTGCATTTATTAAACAATATAATCAAAATCCCTAAAATCTCGCTAGTTTCCGTATATACAAGATACACAGCTGTTAACGTGTATACACATGTGTACAGTCTCGTTAGTATTAGTTTATACAAGATACACAGATTTTAGTTTATACACATGTGTACAGTCTCGCTAACTATCAGTTTATACAAGATACACAACTTTTAGTTTATACACATGTGTAAAGTCTCGCTAACTATCAGGTTATATAAGATACACAACTGTTAGTTTATACACATGTGTACAGTCTTTTATACATCTGTGTATTATATTCATAAATGGTTACATATATGTATATTAACAACCTATAGTATATTGTGCATGCACACGAGTAGATTCATATAAAAAATATGAAATTAATGAAAACGAAACATATCACATGTATGCAAAAATAAATAACTTCATCACATATTCAAAATAAGAGTTAATGCCAAAAAATAATTACAATTTCAATCTCAGATAATTTTTTTCAATATTTATTGAAAATTATAAAAAGTTAAAAACAATATATTATGATATCTATATATATATATGGATAACAAAAGAAAAACAATATTAAAGTTAAAATTAAAACAAAATCTATGGATAAAAAATGATAGAGAAATAATTAAAAATGAGAGAGAGAGAGAGAGAGAGTTAAGAGAGGATAAAATTAAGGGGTTTTAATTAAACATACTTAACTAATGTCAATCTTACCCTTTTAATCTAAAAAATGATCAAGGGTCAAGATTAGTTCACTTAGTTCACTCTGAAGAAGTTGTTCACTCTTGAACCTAATCCTATATATATATACTAGGTTATATACCCGTGAACTTCACGGGTTATGGATTGTGTTAAAAAAAATCTATTAAGTAATTGCAATGTTGGGTTAGCTCATTTGATATGAGCAATGAAATGCTAATAAAAAGCAACCGATTACCCTCTCTAAACTTTAAACGCTCATATTCAACACACTAATTTACAAATCGAAAATATAAAAAGTGTTTGCTGGTTGATTCCACCAAGGCCTGTTTTGACTCACTAATAATTACCCATTTTGAGACACCACACCACTAAAAATCTTTTAAGCATACTCGAGGGTAATTTTACAACAAATACTTTTGAGTCATTAATGTATTCAAATCCTTGTAGCTTGACTCTGCCAATCCCCTATTCGACATTCCAGAACAAATGAAGAAATGACTCATGTACATACATAAGACACTTGAAGGTTAATTCACTTAACTTTTATTAAATAAATACTAAAAGCATATGAATATCAAATAATTTAATCCGAATTGACTCATTAGTAGGAAAATGGGCTGCAATGCTTTTTTGTAGCATTAATGATAAAACTGCAAGTAAATACATGATGAATGGAAAACTTGTTGATGCAATTAGAATGTGTTGTAACACTTCAAATAAAAGTGTTAACATAACAGATCGGATATCATATAGAGAATCTATTTTTGCCATTATTCCTGTCATTAAACTCAATATCTGATGTGAGTGGCTACATTATTCCTGTCTATCACCTAAATCATAGACCAGTTGATATGTTATTTATAGCTTCAAAACTGAAAGAAGAAAAAAATGGATTTAGCATCTTAGGCATAAAGCATATAATGATTGGTACTGCAACAATTTCTTCTTCGTTTTACTAAAAAAGAATCCAACATAACCCATTATGCAAAAGCATAGGAACTCGTATGTTTAATTTGCATATTCCTACTCCTATATTTAAGTACTTGTCGATTTTTGGTTTTGTTTTATATCAAAAGAGTCAAAACATACCAAATGCAACAATCAATCAACTACAAACATCAAATTCAGTAATCTAAAACAATTTAAAAAAACAAAACTAACCTGTGATTCTCTGAATGAATCAACGGAAAAAATATTTTGATCTCTTCGTTTGTTTGACCAATATTCCCATATATGTCCTCTTCAATCTTGACCAGTCTGAATCATTTCACTTGTTTAGAGCTCATTTGGTTTCATTTTTTCTTCGAATTTCTGTGAAAAAATAAACACCGATCATCTGTGTTGGGAATATGCAGCTAAGAAAAATACATTCGTACATAGCTTTTGGTCTATATATTGCTAACCACCACCCGCAAGTGCTTCACCACTTACTTTAAGGAACACCCTTTGCCATTCGACTGGAGCTCTAGATGTGTCATTTTCAGTCTAGCTGACATCAATTCAAATGACCATATTTAGAGTGTCTATTTCAGAAAATATATAGATAATTAGAGCAATTCATCATCAGTAGACCCATCATCCTTGCAAACCTCAAAATTGCAGCCCAGCTCTCCCATATATACTACAATATATAAAGCATTATATAATCTTATGTAAATATAATAACCTTATGTGTGTTTGTAGATTAACCTGGGAACAATTTCCTCTCAAAATAAAGTCTGAATTTTCATTGTCAATACAATCATCGAGTACTCTACTGACCTCCTACCCAACCCGTCCGCTCCACCCATTTTGCCACTTCTAACATGCGACCCTCATAATAGCATGCATATCAACTCATTTACTTTTTGGAAAGAATTTACCTGAAAAAGGGAAACTAACTTCTTCTAGTACAGGAACATCTTCCACACCAAGGTTACTTTTGGCCTTTGTCCCTTCAGCTAAGATTCCGCATCATTCAATCCTCTTCAAGGCCACATTTATATAAAATGTTAAATATATAAGGAGTTTATCAGCTGTGCATTGGATGTTAAACTTCCTGAATAACACATTCACCCTAAAGAAAGTGTCTGCATATATAAAGCTAATAATTAAATTACAATTGATTGACTAAAGCAAGTTAAAACTATTTTTATTGGGAACAAAAGCAGGTCCTCTTACAGTCTTATGTGACTTTCAGGAGAAAGCGGGGGCAGCCACAAGCGCTTTAGAAAGTCCTTCATCTTTCACAAATGTAGAGAGGTAAACCTGAAAATATTATAACATCCATTTTGATCACATAAAAAGCAATAAGCATGGTTTTAAAAAAAAGCACAAGGTTGGGATAGTCTTCTTACCATGTTTAATAGACCACATGATTACTCCCAGTTTGATGCTGAGCTTCAACAGTATTAAGCTTAGCTTTTACAGAATTCAATTCTTGCAAGTCAAAAATCAAAGGCTCATTACACATATATATGAATCAGAGACAGATTCTTTGACCCAAAACTACATGTGATGTGCATCATTCCCCTTATGTGTTTTCCTCAGCGCCTCGTGCGCCTTTTTAAACCAAGAAAGTATACAAAAAGTATACGGTTACATGTTAACCAAAGTCCCTAATTGGACTCAATTCAGGCATAATTCACTGAAAGCAAATTTAATCACTTTGCATTTGACTCTTTAAACTGATATGTCAATGCTTGTTAAAAGATAACCTACTGTTATCTTACAAAATTAGGTAGATAATATTGGCATCTACATTAGCGTTTTAAATTTAACCTAAGAACAACATATGCAATTCAAATAAAAAAAACTAATTTCTATCGAGGCATGCTTTATGACACAACATGTCAGTTTTCATACAATGATGTTCAGAATCAGATAACATGAGGGGTGTTAGGGCATCCAAACAAACAAACACTGTATAACAATGAGTCAAATATCGATTCCCTATTCCACAAATCACAATACGGAATTACAAATTTGAATTCAAATTAAACGTTTGGGATGGAGATTCAACCATCAACCCTAAAAGGTAACACAGAAACAAAATCAAAATTAAAAAAAATTATTAAACGAATAACCAATGAAGATTGAATGTATAAACAAAATCTATACACATTAAGTTCTAGAGAGGAAGGCTTACTGCGTTGTCTCCGGAGAACAGAAGATCGCCGTTTACGGAGCAGAATGGGTGGAGATGACTGAAGACCGTCGTTTCCAACCACCATGATTATCAAGGGGCGACGGGCGTTTTTTCCCCAAATCATGTATTATAGGTGAAGATGAAGATGAAGATGAGTGATGCGTGATGCTTGATTACCAAAATCATACCTGAAGCTCATGAGATCATAGGGTTTGAGAGCGAGGGAGAGAAATATGATTTACAAATGACAAACGAAAAGGCAATTACCCGAGGTCTCACTCTCAAAATTCAGAACATTGATATTGTAGAAGATTATTTATTGCAGAGATTTGAAAATTGAATTTGGGAGATTTGTGATTTCATTTGTGCGCCATTTCTCTTTTTTGACCATGGGGGCTTGTACAGAAACAACATTCTTCCTCATTAGAGTACTGATTGTTCAGAAGGGAAGAAAAGAAGACACAATGCCCTTCTTCTTTGGTAAATCTGACTGTATTCAACATTGAGAAGGAATGAGGAAGGGTTGTCGGGTTACTGGGGAAGAAAAGAAGGAAGGAACCTTTTCCTCTTTGGATGATGCTGGTTTTATTCAATCAGTATTTAATTGGTTAAAAAAAAAGAAAATTCTCTGAGATTGACACATAGGATGGTGTTTAAATGGGGGGCTTAAGAGTTTGCCACCTAGGATTATGAACTTTTGCTTTATTATATTGGAAGATATAGGATTAGGATCAAAAGTGAACAACTTCTTGAGAGTGAACTGAGTGAACTAATTTTGGCCCTTAATCATTTTTTAGATTAAAAGGGTAATATTGACATTACCCAAGTATGTTTAATTAAAATCTCTTAATTTTCTCATATCTTAACTCTCTTTCTCTCTCTCATATTTAATTATTTCTCCACTATTTCTTCATCCATAGATTTTGTTTTAATTTTAACTTATATATTGTTTTTCTTTTATTATCCGTATATGTAGATATCATAATACATTGTTTTTAACTTTTTATAATTTTCAATAAACATTAAACAATTTCTCTGAGATTGAAATTGTAATTATTTTTGGGCATTATTTTTTTTTTGAATATGTGATGAAATTATTTATTTTTGCATACATGTGATATGTTTCATTTTCATTAATTTCATAATTTTTATATGAATCTACTCGCGTGCATGCCTAATATACTATATGTTGTTAATATACACATATGTAACCATTTTTTAATATAATACACAGATGTATAAAAGACTGTACACATGTGTATAAACTGATACTTAGCAAGACTGTACACATGTGTATAAACTAACAGTTGTGTGTATTGTATAAACTGATATTAGAGAAACTGTACACATGCGTATACACTAACAACTATGTATCTTGTATATACGAAAACTAGCAAGATTTTATGGATTTTGATTATATTGTTTAATAAATGCAATTTACAAAAGACACAAATACCGTTCTTTCATTTATTTTAAAGGGGAGTTACAACATTATAATTACAATCTTGCCATTGTTTAAAAATCTCTAGATGATGTAATCTAATGGCCTAGATTAGTTCACACAGTTCACTCTCAACCCACTATTCACTCTAGAACCCTACCCTAATATATGTGTATATATATATATATATATATATATAAAGGATTAGGTTCAAGAGTGAACACTAGTGTTGTTTGCGAACTGAGCGAACTAATCCGGACCATACATGTGTGTAGATCAATAGCCAGGATTTGATGATGAAATACATTAGTGTATTTTACGATTTGATGATGAAATCCTAGCCATCCACGTGTGTAAATCAATGGCCAAGATTTGTTCACTCAGTTCGCAAATACACTAATGTTCACTCTAGAACCCCATATATATATATATATATATATATAGGGTTGGGCTATATAGAAAACCCTAAATATTTAAGAAACCCGGGAAACTCAAAGCTCCCGAATTTTTTTTTTTTTGAAAAAAATAACACATGTAATATACATGTTTTTAAGAGTTTTGGGCCAAAAAAAAACAAAAAAGCGCCGAACGGTTTTTTTTTTTAAAAAAAAAAGTTTCAGCAACTTTCAGCGTTTTTTTGTCTAACACATGTTAGTCAACGAGGTTTTTGGAACTTGTTTATTTTTTTTAAAAAAAAGTACTCGGCGCTTTTTTGATTTTTTTGGGCCAAAAGTCTTAAAAACATGTATATTACATGTGTTATTTTTTTCAAAAAAAAAAAAATGTCGGGAGCTTTGAGTTTCCAGAGTTTTCTAAGAAAGATAGGGTTTTTTGTCTAGCATTGCCCTATATATATATATATATATGATTAGGTTCAAGAGTGAACATTAGTGTAGTCTGCGAACTGAGCGAACTAATCCAGGCCATACATGTGTGTAGATCAATGGCCAGGATTTGATGATGAAATACACTAGTGTATTTTACGATTTGATGATTAAATCCTAGCCATCCACGTGTGTAGATCAATGGCCAAGATTTGTTCACTCAGTTTGCAAATACATTAGTGTTCACTCTAGAACCCTACCATATATATATATATATATATATATATATAGGTAAAGTGTAGGATACAAATCCCCTTATCGTACATTATGTACGCGATACCCACAGCCATACACGTGTCCTGATTCAATTTAATTATACAAGGGTATATCAGACATTCTGTTCAAACATTTGAGGCTAATTAGGGAATTCCGTCAACAAGGAAGCAGATTACGAATTCGTTTCATAACCGTCCATCTAATTATTGTTCTTATCAATTCGATTTGTAGGTTTTTTGATTGATTTCTGTATCGAACACAGATTGGCGATTTCCGAAAATGTTGGATTTCGTCATTTAGGATGTTTGTTTTGGTTTGTTTTTTGGGTTTTAATTTGTTTGAAGGTATTTTCATTTTATTAGATTGTAACGAGGTTGAAGATAAGTTGTTTCTGGTTTTATTTGTTGAGTTTATCATGTCGCATGTGTTGTTTTAAATATCGCATGTTTTGATTTTAACATATCCCAGGTATTTAAGATTAGATCATATGAATAATTTTGCATGTTTAAAGTGTGACATTTCGCACACAATGAAGTTTAATATTTAATTTCACATGTTTATTATAGACATTTCGCAGACTAGAAAGTATTTAACATATATAGCTCTATATTTCGCACGCTTTAAAAGTAATTATATGTATTTTCGCACAGTTTGTTTTATTATTCAGTTCAATAATTCAAATCAAATAATTCAGTTCAATAATTGATTTCAATAATTCATATCAATAATTTCTCAGTGCTTTTTTTCTTTTATTATATAGTTTATCTTTCTATCACCATTTCAAACATCTTTTTAAAAATGGTAGACCTACCAACATCCACTTCTTCTGAATCAAGTATCAAGCAGGCTTTGAGAAAAAGGATTCAGGAACAAATTCAAGAGGATCGATCATGTCAAGAGATGTTGGAGACCAACATTTCTCGTGTAACAGAAAACATGAAGAGAAGGCAAGAAATTCTGAACTTGCTATCTCAGATGCAAGTCAGTAGTCTTCAAGAAATTGTTGTTATGTTCATGGTTGATCTGGGGGAGAGGGATGAGAAGCAGTTGAAAGAGTTGGCGGATGCAATAACTATCTTAAGATGCTTGATGAAGATGAAAATAGAGTTTCTTTCATCTTTTGAATGAAGTTTGTTTATTTTAGTGCTTTATTTTAATAAAAACATTCAAGTTTTGCATGTTTCGATAAATTCGCATGCTTTGTTATGGAATGGATTTTTGACTTCGCATTTTTATATTCCCCATTTTGCATATTTTAAGCAATTCAATGTCAAACATGCAATTTTATACATAATATATGCGAAATTAAAAACATTAATGTTATCTAACAAGTCTAAATATTCAACAGAAATCCAACATCAAACAAGTTTACTAGTCCTTTCCAATAAATGCACTCAATCTCTCTGGGATTATTGTCTCCAAATCTTTCATATACTTTTCTTTGTCTGGCCTTTTATCGAAAGCATTTGCTTTTTTAATTACTTGTTCACGATGCACATTGTGTTTGGATAGGATGATTTTACTTAGATATCTGTGCCTCAGGAGATGAAGTTGTGAATTCTGTCTGTTGTTTACTTCATCTTCTTTCACAAACCCAGTCACCCATGGTGTTTTTTCTCCTTTGTATGTCTCCATGTGACGCATCGTAAACACTCCACAGTCTACGCTGTTATTCTCCGTCCTCCAATCTATCTCTTTTCTTTCTATCTGTGATGTTCCAAGTTTTTCTATAGCTTGTGTTGGTTTTAAAGCCTTTTTTAGGTATAAAACCAATACCCTTCTCTGTAACATAGCAACATTTTGTCAGTATCTTTTACATAAAATATAACATGTATATGAAGAAGTTCTTGTATTACCAGTGTGTCTGGAAGCCCCTTGTATCTATCCTTAAACTCTTGTTCAGCGGCTGAATTGTCAATTAGCTCAATTTTGCCGGTTTTCAAATGGAAGCACAAGACATAGAAGTGGTCACCTTAAAGTACCGGTATAAACACCAAGTCAACCGAATCAAGTTTTTTTTACCTCATATTTTAGTAGGATGTCTTCAAAATTTGAGGCAAATATGTTTAGACGTCTGTCGTCTGTGTATTTCTTCTCGTTGTAAAAGATATTCGGCTGTATGTTATGTAATTAGAATCAAAGTTAAGTAATGTATTAAAAGGTATTTAAACATGCGAAGTTAGCACATGCAAATAAGGTGTGAATGTTTTCACATGCGAATTGTATGTATACCCAATGCAAAATGTTGTTTTTGTTTTGATAGTAAAACTATCTAATTCTCTATATGCGATTTAAATAAAAACAGTATGCGAAATCACTGATTATTCATTTTCTGTTTTAATTTCAAATGCCAATATGTTTATAAAATTATACCATCATTGTGCTAAACAAGTAGAGCCTGTATGGTGATGATTTTCTATCTCTCTTCTTCTCTTCAAGGTTTAGAACATCCACAAATGCATCTATTCCGTTTGATGCTACGCACTGGCCCCTGTAGAAGCTTTCAAAGATACCTTTAGGAGTGTTAACCCCAGTTTTTGATCGGTAAAGTTCATCCCTGCCAGGCAAAAATTAAATAATTAATATTTTGAGCGTATATATTTAGTTGTTTGTAAGTTGATATAACCGTTTTACTTACTCTATGTTTGCAAATGTAGCAAATGTATATCGGATCACACTCAATTCTTGATTCAAGAGTGCTTCGTGTATGTTTACCACTCTGTTGCAGTAAGGGGAACAAAATATGTCTCCAACCTCAGCACATCTTTTCTCAGCTTGAATTTTGGCTGCTTCTATTGTCTTATAAAGCAGTTCATTTAACCCCTTTGGTAGAACTTGTTTTGGAACTTGCTTTGGCTTTGAGTTTTTTCTCCCCCTAGCTTGTTTTTTTTTTCCTTATTTTCTTCCATGCTGGGTCCCATGCTTAAAAGCAACTCAACTGACTGCAATTCCTCAGCCGTCACCTGAGGGCAATCAACTTCCGGTTCCTTCTGAACTTCGATACCCGAATCGGGTTGTTGAGGGTCTTTTTGTGTAGTTTCTCCTAAAGAATCTGGTTCCACTTCTGGCTCTTTTTCTTGAACTTTTTCTTGAATTTTTTGTGTAGATTCTGCCAAGTTCACTGTTTCTTCGATAACAGTTTCGTTTTCACCACTTTCTGCAGGCAGAGTAAGTTAAGAAATATAATATTTTGTTCTTTTTATTTTTTTCTAATATAAAGTGTTTTTTACCTTTGACATGTGGTTTGTAAGTGTATTGTCATGGCCCCAGCCCCGGTTTGACTCGGTCAGGAGCCGCGGGACAGGAACCCGTGGTATCTATGATGCGACAGCGGAAGATTTTTAACAGGATCTTTTAAAACTCGAAAATGCCCAATTATTTTATTCCATAATTTGGGATAAACCCCCGTAATTTACAATAGAGGAATTTTATTAGGAAATTCCCTGATTTATTAAAACATGTTTATTCATTTTAACCGAGCCACCTCTTCAAGCTTGTTAGTGCTCCGTAGCACGTTTTCCTTGATTTACAGCAGGTCGCCTGAAACATGTTTTAAAAATATTTTATCAGCGGGGAAATGCTGGCGAGTCACTCTAATTTGATAAAATGACACATAGTTATAAATTACAGCATAAGAGCGATTACAATGGCTTCTATCTTATTTTTATCTGGCGCCGTGTCACCTCCTAGTGACGATGGTCATACCACTATTGGGTCCTGTCACCCAAGTAGTGATGATTATCACTGTTAGGATTTATTAGCCTAACCCGTGAGAAAATTAGTAATGTGCACAATACCCCACTAGCCAGTGATTAAGATAACCACGACTTACTCCCTGTAATTATAACATTTGAAAAATGGAGTATTGTAAAATATTTGATAAAAGAGAATAACTCACATTGAAATTTTAACGGGCAGAGTTTAAGCCTACTGATTAGCCTTGTAACCTAAATTAATATCATGCACACAAACTAGGCCAGTAACTAATACAGCATTTACGATAACTCACGAGATTAAAACCCTCACAACGAATGACAAAGTGCGATACTTAAACATCCATCAAATTCACGACGAATGACAAAGCATAACCCTAATTTGGGCAGCACTTAAACATCCATTGGATTAATTTCAATCGATCGGACATTGAATCGTAGCAGCGATCGAGTTATTACCCTATTTTGCGGCAGCGTTTCATGCTGTGTGTGTGTTTTGTAGTAAACAGACTATAACTCAGTGTACGAATTGAATTTCTTCGTCGTTCCAACGCCAAAATGCAAGTCCCACACCCCTCTATTTATACTGAAAATTTGACACCCTCGCGTGACGCGAGGGGTCACGTAGGGGCGTCGCGTGACGCGAGGGGTCACACTCTACGATAGGGTAGCCACGTCCCTAACTAGCTTTGCTGAGTTGACGGAATGTCAAAATTCGATTTTGACAGCAAGTTATTAGGATAATCGTCAATAGGGAATACCCTCCCCCTGAGTTTTAGGGGCCCTGATCCTGATTCTGATTGTTCTGAAATTTTTAGGGTTTGTGTAGAATCACTTGGGTTTCTCAATTAGGGTTTCCTATTGGACAATAATTCATAAGAAATATAAATTTTTAATGAGGGTTGTTACATCCTCCCCACCTTAATAAAAATCCCGTCCTCGAGATTTATTGGAATAAGTGAGGATACTTTCGCTTCATCTTCGATTCCAGCTCCCAAGTGTACTCCGGTCCTCTCTTTGAATTCCACTTGACTTTGACCAGTACGAGTCTTTTATGTTTGAGAAACTTGACTTTTCTGTCTTCTATCTGTAGTGACTTCTCAACAAATTTTAACTTTTCGTTTACCTCTACATCTTGAAGAGGTACTACCAGAGATTCGTCAGATAGACATTTCTTGAGGTTGGATACATGAAATACGTCATGTACTCCAGCTAATTCCTCTGGTAGTTGTAAACGATAAGCATTTGGTCCTATACGTTGGATTACTGGAAATGGTCCTACGTACCTTGGACTTAGCTTGCCTTTCTTACCGAACCGAACTACTCCTTTCCAAGGAGATACTTTTAATAGTACTTTGTCTCCAACTTGAAACTCGAGTGGCTTGCGTCGATTATTGGCATAACTTTTCTGGCGATCTCGAGCCGTCTTTAGTATTTCCTTGATTTGAGTAATCTTGTCGGTAGTTTCTTGCACAATCTCCGGACCTGACAATTGACTTTCTCCTATTTCTGCCCAACAAACTGGAGTTCTGCACTTTCGTCCATACAGTGCTTCGAATGGGGCAGCTTCGATGTTTGAATGATAACTATTGTTATAGGAGAATTCAATTAAAGGTAAATGATTGTCCCAGTTCCCACCAAAATCTATCACACATGCCCTAAGCATGTCCTCCATGGTTTGGATTGTCCTTTCACTTTGTCCATCGGTTTGAGGATGATATGCAGTGCTTAGATTTAGTCGAGTTCCCATTGCTTCTTGGAAACTAGTCCAGAAGTGAGAAGTGAAACGACTATCCCTATCCGATACAATGGAGAGTGGAACTCCATGTAAGGATACTACTTCATCTACATACAACTTTGCCAATCTTTCCATACTAAAGGTTTCTTTCATGGGTAGAAAATGAGTTGATTTGGTTAATCGATCCACGATTACCCAAATCGCATCTTACCTTTTCTGGTTTTGGGTAACTTAGTAACAAAATCCATTGTTATAAATTCCCATTTCCATACAGGCATTTCTAATTGTTATAGTAGACCTGAAGGTTTCTGGTGTTCTGCCTTAACTTGTTAACAAGTAAGACACTTAGAAATATATTTAGCTATGTCCTTTTTCATACCAATCCACCAGAAGTTATTTCTTAAATCTTGGTACATTTTATTGTTACCAGGATGCATGGTATACCTAGATTTATGAGCTTCCTCTAGTATCTTATTTCTTAACTCTCCTTGCTTAGGTACCCAAATTCTTTTCTTATGGAATCTCCAAATTCCATCAGTTCCTTGTTCTAATTCCTTTATTCTTCCTTTCATTCCTTCAGCATCATCCTTGATTGCTGTTTCTTGAATGTTTTTCAGTTGTTCCATTAAGTCTACTTGTAAACTTAATCTAAGAGCACGAACCCGCTTTTTCTTTTCGTGATACTTACGACTTAAGGCATCTGCAACTACATTTGCCTTTCCTTCGTGATATTGGATATCACAGTCGTAGTCACTTAAAATTTCCATCCATCGTCTTTGCCTCATGTTTAATTCTTTTTGCCCAAATATGTATCTTAAGCTTTTATGGTCTGTATAGACAGTAAACTTACTTCCGTACAGATAGTGTCTCCAAATCTTAAGGGCAAAAATTATGGCTCCTAACTCTAAATCATGAGTCGTATAGTTTTCTTCGTGCTTTTTCAATTGTCTTGATGCATATGCAATTACCTTTTTGCGTTGCATAAGCACACATCCTAATCCTAGTTTTGAAGCATCACAATATACTTCAAAATCTTTTGTTCCTTCTGGTAAGGCTAGAATTGGAGCATTGGTTAATTTCTGCTTTAAAATCTTAAAAGCCTCATCTTGTTTGGGTCCCCACTCAAACTTAACTGCTTTACAGGTTAGCTTAGTTAATGGTACAACTATTTTGGAAAAATCCTTAATAAACCGTCTATAGTATCCGACTAACCCTATAATACTTCTAATTTCCATTGCTGATTGCGGAACCTTCCATTTGGTGATTGCTTTTATTTTAGCAGGATCTACGTGAATACCTTCATGATTCACCATATGTCCTAAAAATTGCACCTCCTGTAGCCAAAATTCACACTTAGAGAATTTGGCGTAAAGCTTCTCCTTTCTTAACAAAGTTAAGAGTACATGCAGGTGCTCACAATGTTCCTCCTGACTTTTGGAATAAATGAGTATATCATCGATGAAGACAATTACAAATTTATCCAAATACGGTTACAGATTCTATTCATCATGTCCATAAATGCTGCAGGAGCATTTGTTAACCCAAAGGGCATGACTGTAAACTCGTAGTGACCATACCTAGTTCTGAAAGCAGTTTTAGGTATGTCTTCTTCTTGTACCTTCAACTGATGATATCCGGAGCGTAAATCTATCTTAGAAAAATATCTAGCTCCCTGAAGCTGATCAAAAAGATCATCGATCCTAGGTAATGGGTATCGATTCTTAATTGTAACCTTATTCAATTCCCTATAATCGATACACATTCTCATTGACCCATCTTTCTTTTTCACAAACAACACTGGCGCACCCCAAGGGGATGAACTAGGTTGTATAAATCCTTTGCTCAGTAATTCATCTAATTGCTTTTTCAATTCTAACATTTCAGTGGGTGCTAATCGATAAGGTGCCTTGGCTATCGGTGTAGTTCCAGGAATTAGATGAATTCTAAATTCTACCTCCCTATCTGGTGGTAATCCTGGTAATTCTTCTGGAAATATATCAGGGTATTCTGAGACTATAGGTATTTCCTTAAGTTCCTTACCCTTAGTGCTAATGGTCACCGAAATCATATATACTACTCCTTGCTTTCGTTCATAACTAGCAATTTTCATTACTGAAATGAACTTCATGGGTTTACGCGGCTTATCTCCTGTAATCACTATTACTTCTCCGGTGGGTGCATGAATTTCTATGGAATTCTTATCACATAGGATTCGAGCATGGTTGGCTACTAACCAATCCATTCCTAACACAACATCAAATCCCGCTAAATCCATAGGTAGTAGGTTTGTAGAAAATTTATGGCCTAAAAGTTCTATTTTTCCTTTTTGCAAAACCTTATTTATGTTAACAGAATTTCCATCTTCCGTTTCTACCGTAAAAATTTGTCTAAGGTTGGTTAAGGGTAGGTTAAGAGCTTGGCAGAATGAAGTATTTATAAAGCTTTGGTTAGCACCAGAGTCGAATAATACTTTTGCGTAAACATTGTGAACTAAGAACGTACCAGCTATCACATCCGGGATTAGCTCTGCTTCCTGAGTAGTCAGTTGGAAGGCTCTTACGTTCTTCTTGTTAGTTCCTTCTGCAGGTTTAGCTTTGTTGTCAGCTGGTTTAACCAATTTAGGGCAGTCTGGCCTAATATGTCCAGCTTCTCCACAGTTGTAGCAGACTGTTGCTCTCTTCTTCCTGTAGTCTTCCTCTTGATGCCTCGGAATTTTACAAAAATTGCAATATCCCTTGCATCTTCCAAAATGCTTCCTTTTGCAAGAATTGCAAAATGGAACAGTGGAAGATTGCCCAAGTCCCTTTCTCTTGAAATTACTACGGTTACCCATACGGAATCCCTGGGTAATCTTTTGGGCTACTTCATTTTTCCGGGTTTCTTCTCTTGTCCACACCAATTCGTCAGTCAGAGTATTGGCTAATTCTACCGCATCATCGATCGTGCGGGGTCTCGCTGCTTTGACAATATTACGGATTTCGCCACTCAATCCCCAAATATAGCGGGAAATAAGTACTGGTTCTGGCGAAGCCAGGGTTGGTACTACTCTCGCATACTCGAAGAATGTCGAAGTATACCCTCGACAGTCTACCTCCACCATCCGGTGGGTTAGGAACTTATTTGTCATTTGTTCCTTTTCATACTCGGGACATAATTTTCTTTCTACGGGAGTTTTAAATTCTTCCCAGTTCATAGCATATGCCACAGTTCTTCCTTTGGCTTGTAATACTGTGTTCCACCATTCTAGCGCCCCTTCTTTAAAAAGATTCGACGCATACATGACCTGGTCTTCTTCAGCACATTTACTTATGATAATTACTGCCTCGGTTTTCTCTAACCAACGCAGTGCTGCAGTCACCCCTCCGTTACCTGCAAACTCAGCTGGTTTACAGGCAAGAAATTCTTTGTAAGTGCAACCAGGCGTTGCAGCTTTCATTTTCTTGAGAATCGGGGCTTGCAGAACATTATCGTTATTGTTATCGTTGTTGTTGCCGCCTCCGTTTACACTATTACTGAAGTTGTCCTCGTGAGTACGTTTGATAGGAATAATTTGAGGTTCAACTGGAATTCGAGCAGCAGTAAGTATTGTTGGAATAGCATTGGCTATTCCTTGAGCAACGATATCCTCGATATCTTGCCTATTCAGCAATTGCTCTTCCTGATTTTGCTCAGATTGATTAACTTCATTAACTGGTTCATTACCAGCATTTGCCATCTGGTAATTAATTAATATATAACTTATTAGTAAAAAATGGATAACAACCAAACACAATAAACAATTGCACATAATCAAACTAACACGTATAGCCAAAATTGTCGATCTCTCGACTTCAATTTTGTCTTTATATTATATTATGCATCCGTACACACTGTTTATCTTACAAAAGTTTTATTTTTAGGTTATTTTACAGACTTATATTTTTATTATTATTATTATTATTATTATTATTATTATTATTATTATTATTATTATTATTATTATTATTATACAACCACAGCTTCATAACTAAACTATCCCTCGTCCGCTTGGCATCTCAGAAGCGACGTTCCCTTTCGTCGTACTTCTAGGAGATCTGTTCTCCCACCTCCCGGATCCTATTCCCTGCATCCACCATCTCCTCGCCAAAGTGGCGGAGTTCAGCTAAGTTTTCATTACTCATTGGTGGGTTTGGCATAGGTTCTGGGTGGAACTAAGGGAAAAAGGTATAAGGATTATTTAGGAGGTTTTGGAACTGCCAATCGTTGGTCCACCATTCATCCATTTCTCCTTGAGGTTGGGTGTGAATTAAAGGTTCTGGGATGGCTGGTTCTATGTTTATTGGAAGTTGGGTTTCAGCAGGATATGGGAAGAGGTTTGTATTGATAGGCCTAAGGATATCACAACTTGCCAGTATGTGATCTAATTCTTCCTGTAGTGGCAATTCTTCTGCTTGCCTAGAACTTTCTCCAATTTCTATTCCTTTTCCTTTATCAATGGGGTTTTCTATCTTGGGAATTCTCCTAGTAACTGGTTTCCTTCTGCGCACACGCCTCCAACCCACAAATCTTCTTCTTTTCTTAGGTTTTGATTTTTCCAGAGGTGGAGATTGAAATTCCATAGGTTCTTCCACATCGGCCAAGTAACCAGTGAAATGTCTGGAAACTTCTATTTTCACATAGTAAAGATTGAGATTCTCTAGGGCTTCAGATAATTCATTCATTATGTTTAGCATTTATGAAGAAACACACAAAATTTTAGGTTAAAAATTTATAAATTGAATTTTCATAGAATCACAAAATGGAATTAGAAATTTAATATTAATTACAACTATCTAATCACCTATTTTATAAAATATTTATTTGTAGTACAACTAAACTTTGAAATATACTAGTGGTTATTTATTTTAAAGTTTCTGGCTTATAGATAATATAGGTGCTAATACTGAGTCAGGGTGTTGGTAGTCTAAAGGTTAACATTTACTGCTACAGTGGCTAACATATAAAGATTTGCCCATTTTTCATCTAATTTATCTTCCCATGGTGGGCTGTTGCCTATTTCCTGGGTTTCATGTGACTTCTTCATTTTCTCTTGACTTTTTCTAATAATCCAGCTTCTTTTATTAGGGGTAAGTGGGTTCTCATATTGTGCCTTACGAACAAATATTCCCTCTTCAGTATCTGTTGAGTATTTTGAGGAATTTGATTGGGATGAAGTTCCCTTTTCTTTCGGTGAACTATCTAGTTTACGATAGATATCCGAAATTCTTTGCTTACCCATACTGTACATTAACAGATAGTCAAGATAGAAACACATAATCACAAAATGGCAATCAAGAAAATTAAGTATTCTTAAATACTTAATAGGCTTAAATCAGTGGCTCGTTCAGTTGGCTCTGATACCACCTTTTCCTGTCACGGCCCCAGCCCCGGTTTAACCCGGTCAGGAGCCGCGGGACAGGAACCCGTGGTATCTATGATGCGACAGCGGAAGATTTTTAACAGGATCTTTTAAAACTCGACAATGCCCAATTATTTTATTCCATAATTTGGGATAAACCCCCGTAATTTACAATAGAGGAATTTTATTAGGAAATTCCCTGATTTATTAAAACATGTTTATTCATTTTAACTGAGCAACCTCTTCAAGCTTGTTAGTGCTCTGTAGCACGTTTTCCTTGATTTACAGCAGGTCGCCTGAAACATGTTTTAAAAATATTTTATCAGCGGGAAAATGCTGGCGAGTCACTCTAATTTGATAAAATGACACATAGTTATAAATTACAGCATAAGAGCGATTACAATGGCTTCTATCTTATTTTTATCTGGCGCCGTGTCACCTCCTGGTGACGATGGTCATACCACTATTGGATCATGTCACCCAAGTAGTGATGATTATCACTGTTAGGATTTATTAGCCTAACCCGTGAGAAAATTAGTAATGTGCACAATACCCCACTAGCCAGTGATTAAGATAACCACGACTTACTCCCTGTAATTATAACATTTGAAAAATGGAGTATTGTAAAATATTTGATAAAAGAGAATAACTCACATTGAAATTTTAACGGGCAGAGTTTAAGCCTACTGATTAGCCTTGCAACCTAAATTAATATCATGCACACAAACTAGGTCAGTAACTAATACAACATTTACGATAACTCACGAGATTAAAACCCTCACAACGAATGACAAAGTGCGATACTTAAACATCCATCGAATTCACGACGAATGACAAAGCATAACCCTAATTTGGGCAGCACTTAAACATCCATTGGATTGATTTCAATCGATCGGACATTGAATCGTAGCAGCGATCGAGTTATTACCCTGTTTTGCGACAGCGTTTCGTGCTGTGTGTGTGTTTTGTAGTAAACAGACTATAACTCAGTGTACGAATTGAATTTCTTCATCGTTCCAACGCCAAAATGCAAGTCCCACACCCCTCATACTGAAAATTTGACACCCTCGCGTGACGCGAGGGGTCACGTAGGGGGCGTCGCGTGACGCGAGGGGTCACACTCTTCCATAGGGTAGCCACGTCCCTAACTAGCTTAGATGAGTTGAGGGAATGTCAAAATTCGATTTTGACAGCAAGTTATTAGGATAATCGTCAATAGGGAATACCCCCCCTGAGTTTTAGGGGCCCTGATCCTGATTCTGATTCTTCTGAAATTTTTAGGGTTTGTGCAGAATCACTTGGGTTTCTCAATTAGGGTTTCCTATTGGACAATAATTCATAAGAAATAGAAATTTTTAATGAGGGTTGTTACACGTATACACCTGTTTCGACAGTTTGAATGTTTGCAATAAGGGTGTCTGTCATTCCTTCATCATCTTTATTTGTCAATCCTTCATCATCTGGCTGCAGTACCCCTATAGATTCAAATTTATTGAATTTTAATACACGAGAATCAAAATCGCATGCTATACATGACATTGCATGCGAAATCAAATGTGAAGTGTATGTATGAAATCACATTTGTTTTTTTTAGGTATCGCATGTGTATAGGAAATGGTGATTTTTTTACATAAATTCGCATTTGTTAATTTGAAATCGCATGTTTTACCTTCTGATGCCACTTGTACCAAAACATTGGATATAACTTTTTGAGCTTCTTCATTCTGTCTACTTTCTTCGTTTGTAGTAACTTCATGATGAACTTCAGAAGCTGCATTTTCAGGCTGTTGATGAACATGAGAAGGTGCAGTTTCATGCCCTTGAACCGAATCAGGCGGCACACAAATGGGATTATTCCGAAGCGTCTCATCCCACTGCTTACAGGCCTCCATAATCTCCGGAACCCAAAAACACTTAGTTTTTGCTTCTGAAACTAAGTTGTTCATCCCTTGAACATCTTGAACCATTTTAATGTATTTTTTGACATTGGCTTTCATTTTTTACAGCAGGTTCTGTAATATTTTTCGAGTTAAGATACTATCAATCCAGATGTTAAATATAAATGGATTAAGTGAAATGAATATTTTTTGCGCTTACCTTTTTTGTTGATTTTCGAAGCCTCTCGATCTCGTTCATGGGCTGTGTCGTAGATTACCGATGGTGAAAGTTGAACAGGAGTGTTGCAATAATCCATCATTTTCTATGTTTGTGTTCCAACTCCCATCTGAAGGTTCAACTGAGACATTTCATGTATTTCAAAACTAAAATCCATCATATCATCAATGTTCTCGTTATTGTTTGGCTCTTCCTCAGTTTCTACGTTTTGTACTGCACGTGCAGCCCTTCTTTTGTAGCTTATTGTGGTGTCAACCGGTGGTCGTAGTGTATACTCCTCCGTTGAACGACCCTCATCTTCTTCATTTTCACTCTCACTCGATGTCCACACAGGTCCGTTATCCGAAATATGCTCTTCGACTTTATCAATATCCGAAGATGTGATATAACGAATAACTGGTATCTCCACGACTTTCTCAAACAGTTTAAGCCTCTTGTTGTACTCATGCGTGTATAGAAATTGTATAAATCGCAAGAGCACACAAAATTATTTTTAAAATCGCATGTATCATTTAATTATATAACAAAACAAACTAGTATTTTAAATATGTTATCAAATGTGGTAATGCATACCGTAAGGAAGGTAACAGGTTCCACGAACTGTATTTTATAGTTCTTACAGCCCGCTCGTGTACGACGCAAAGTGTCAGGTAGATATGAGCACCAATCTAGATTCTGTATTTCTTCAACAGCCTCTACACCAAGCAAACATCTATCATTTGCAGTTGTTGCCTTTGTAATCTCCGCAAAGAACGTCATCCAGTACACTAGGAAATTTAATTTAAATAGGCTCCCCCCATCTCTTTGATCATCCATTGCAGTTGCAATTAACCCATGGGTAATTCTTGTGTTTTCCCCCCATTGGCTGATGAATGTATCCCTGACAGCATTTCCCGATTCTTTACTCTTTTCAATTTTCTCCACCTGTTTAACTTTTCTCTTATCGACTATTATTTCAACTTGCTTTGGCCCCTTTGGTATTCCAAATACCTCATAAATTGTGTCCGATGTAATTTTTATTTGGTGTCTACCTACGTTTAGTGTATCAAACATCTCGTCAAAGTTTCTTGCTAGCCAATATGCCAATCGTGTTGAAATATGGTTGATATTCATATCAAGAATAGCTCTAAATCCCATATTTTTCACCTCATCAATCTGTTTTTTTGAAAAATTTTCACAGTATCCATATACGAGTTAGGTTGACATCTTAACAGTATCGCTTCGTTGTTGTATTCGAAGAAAGCTCTAGTTTCTGTTCTAGGTGGTTCCACCTTTTTTGAAGGTTTTTTTGTTTGTATCTTCGATTTCCTTTCATCTTTCTTCTTTTTCGGGAGTGGCTTAACAAAGTCATTCTTTTCAGAACTTTCTTCAACAATCCTTCTTTTTCTATTTTTGTTCACTTTTATCAATGTTGATATTGGTTCAAAGTCATCATCAGATTCTATTTCTACAAAATCGCATGCAATCAGTCAAAAACCTTTATAAAATCGCATTTATTAGTTAAGCATTACCAAAACTAGCCAATCATTTAAATCGCATGCTTTAGACAAAAAAAATTTATAAAATCGCATGTGTAATTTATTCATACTCCAAAACTAGCTAATCATATAAAATCGCATGAATGTTTTTATCAATTCGCATGCCTAAGCTAACCTAAGACCAAATCTTCAACAAACAAAAGTTAACATATAAAATCGCATTTGTTATACAAAACCCTCACAAAACCCTATATAATATCGCACATATATTAGCTAATCATTAACAAACCTACATAATCATACAAAAGCTAATAAATAACCATACCAGTTATAAACCCTAACAAAATCGTAGTTATGAACAATATGTAATCTTATAAAACTATAGGTTACAGACCAAAACCTTACTAAACAAACAAAATCACAGATGTCATTCATTGTCTATGTAAATATCATTATAAAATCGTAAATGTCAATCGATACCTGGATTCATCTTCTTCGACTGTGGTCTGTCGTTGTTTGCTTTGCTTCGTTTCTCAAAACTCATGAATCTTACTTGAATCGCAACGGCGAGTAGTAGGGAACTTGGGGGAAGGAGAATGCAATGTTGATTTTGGGTTTACGGTATGATTTGTGAGTTATTGTTTGCTGATCATCAGGGGTTTTGATTTCGCAATGGACGATTTTAACCCTTGGGGGTTTCTTTTATTTATTTTAATTTGATTAATTTAATAGATAAACACGCGGTTTAAATGAGATGATCTGACGGTTGTGGTTATAGCGTACATAATGTACGATTAGGGGATTTGTATGATAACCGGCCTCTATATATATATAGGGGAAGGTTCATTGGGGAACACTAAAAAAGTGGGGAACAGCGGGGAACTGACTCAAACGAACTCCGATTGGACTCATTCCAGCGGCGTTGGAACCGGCTCGTCGGACCCTAACTAAGATCTCTTAACCCTAAATCCTAACTCCTAAACTCTAAACCCTAAAGCTAAAAAATAAGGCTAAAACCTAAGCTAAACCGTAAAATCTAAACTATAAACCCTAAAAGCTAAACCCTAAAGGCTAAACCTAAAGCTAAACCCTAAAGCCAAACCATAAAGCTAAACCCTAAACCCTAAAACTAAACCCTAAACCCTAAAGCTAAACCCTAAAGCTAAACCCTAAGGCTAAATCCTAAAGCTAAACCCTAAAAGCCAAACCCTAATATATTTAGGTTTTAGGGGTTATGATTTAGGGTTTAGGGTTAAGAGATCCGGGTTAGGGTTCGACGAGCCGGTTCCAATGCCGTTGGAATGAGTCCAATCGGAGTTCGTTTGAGTCGGTTCCCCACTGTTCCCCATTTTTTTAGTGTTCCCCCAATGAACCTCACACTATATATATATATATATATATATATATATATAGGGGAGGGCTATGAAAACCCAATATCAACCATTGATTATGTTTCATCACACTTGATCAAGGGCTCTCTTAATTTGGGTAAGAATTAGATTTAAAAGAAATGTAATAATACACATTAGTCAACTGGAAGGGCATTTTCGGTAGTATATTCCTTCTCTCTCCATTGTCCATTCCTATCATCTCTCTTTAATGCACCTCTCTTTCTCTCTCTTGATATCCAATTCAAAATCACAATTTCATCTCAGCTCTCTCAATTCCCTCTCTCTAAAATCACAGATCTCATTATCTCCTCCCTGAATCAAAACCCTAGCCCCCATGACTTTCCCTTCTCTCTACACAACACTTACAACCTGCAAGCCTAGAGAGAGAGTGAGAGTCGTGAGAGAGAGTACCAGAGAAATCGAAAGAGAAAGAGAGGTCAAGAGAAATCGAAAGAGAGAGAGAAAACTAGTGGGTTTCCAGCCACCCACGGCAGCAGCAGCGCTGTGGCGGTAGATGCACGATGAGTGAGGCACGATGGTGGTTGCAGATCTGGTGGTTGGTGGAAGGTGGTGGCTGGTTGCAGATCTGGTGGTTGGTGGAAGGTGGTTGCAGATGAGTGAGGCACGATGGTGGTTGCAGATCTGGGTTGTTGGTAGTTGATAGCGGCGACAGTGGGTGGTTGTAGAAGGTGGTGGAGGGTGGGTGGTTGGTGGCGTCAGAGTTCAGAACGTCGTCGGAGTCAAGATCTAGTAATGGTTAATGTTCTCTCTCTCTCTCCTCTCCTCTGTCTTCAATCAAGATCTAGTAATGGTTAATGTTCATGTATTTTAAATAAATCGAAAACTTTAGGATGAGATTTTGAACGGGATTTTTTGTTGGTTTGGTTGCTTGTTTGGGGATTTTGATCTTAACAATAATTGTTTTTTTTGTTGGTTTGGTTGCTGGTTTGGGCTTTTGATCTGAACAGTAAGTGTTTTTTTTTTTGGGTTGTTTGATTTACAGAAACATACCAATAACATGTGTTAAGCACCTGTTAGAATGATATATAACGTGTGTTGATTTACAGAAATAGATCCATAAAGATATTCAATTGACAAGCTGGATGGATGTAGGCGACGTTAATGTGGGGATATTGAATAAGTCAAATCTTTTGGGAAAGAAGTTTTCGTTCGTTTATAACATGTGTTAGTGGTTCATGCTGTAACAGAACACCATGATGTAACCTGACATGTGTTCATGTATAACATGTGTTAAGCCCCTGTTAGAATGATATATTACGTGGGAAAGAACTCTTCGTTCGTTTATAACATGTGTTTGTTTTGCACATTTTGGAATGTATAACATGTGTTAAGCCTCTGTTATAATCTTTTTGTAACCTGACATGTATTCATGTATAAGCTAGTGGTTTACAAAACACCATGATGTGTATATACTGATAATGTGTTACAATTTCTCTGTTCGGAACATGTAATTGATTAACATGTGACAAGGGTGAAAACAGTCGACGGGGGCGATGAGTTTAATGGTGAGCTTAGTTAATATCGTAATCTTGTTGTAACCCCACTTGTTGTAACCCTATATAACGTGTGTTAACCTTTTGTTAATTAAAAAAAAACAAGTAATATCTATTTTATTTTTGTTGATGTTTAAAATATCCGATAATGTGGATACTGAGCGTAAAACTTGTACAAGTAATAAATGTACAAGTTAGTATGTAACGTGTAATATGAAACGAGCCATTTATGGTAACACATGTACCGGTAATTTTGGAATATATAATATGAAACGGGTCATTTGTTTTGCACATTTTGGAATGTATAACATGTGTTAAGCCTCTGTTATAATCTTTTTGTAACCTGACATGTATTCATGTATAAGCTAGTGGTTTACAAAACACCATGATGTGTATATACTGATCTAACATGTGTTACAATTTGTCTGTTTGGAACATGTAATTGCTTAACATGTGACAAGGGTGAAAACAGTCGACGGGGGCGATGAGTTTAATGGTGAGCTTAGTTAATATCGTAATCTTGTTGTAACCCCACTTGTTGTAACCCTATATAACGTGTGTTAACCTTTTGTTAATTAAAAAAAAACAAGTAATATCTATTTTATTTTTGTTGATGTTTAAAATATCCGATAATGTGGATACTGAGCGTAAAACTTGTACAAGTAATAAATGTACAAGTTAGTATGTAACGTGTAATATGAAACGAGCCATTTATGGTAACACATGTACCGGTAATTTTGGAATATATAATATGAAACGGGTCATTTTTTTTGCACATTTTGGAACGTATAACAAAAATCTTGATGAGAGTATGGATACAATACACAAAGAAATCAAACTCTACAGTTGAACTTCAAAGCAAATTGTTTGCTTGATATCAAAATCAAATATAGAAAAATAAGGGTAATAACTTGATTAAAATAAATCCAACCTTCACATAAGAAGCCGGGTACGCACATCATCTTCATCCATCGCTTCCTGCAAATCGATTTCCCAAATCGTCATCAACACAACCTGCAATTTGACACTTCTTCAATTAAAAACTTGAACCTCAAATCTCCACCTCTATCGTTTTATCCTTTTCCTCTTCTTCAATTTGACACTTCAAGAACTGGGGAATGACGATTTTTGGGGAGCGAAGAAATTGATGGAACCAGTCTCTCTCTCTCTCTCCAAATGAAAAGAAAAATCAGTAATACATGTTGGTTCTATCACAAAACCCTAGAGCTGGACTCACCATTCACCATCAGCATTTGTCTCTATTTGGGAAATCGATTTGCAGGATTAAAGATGTGATGAGAGCAACACCTTACTTTCTTTTCTTGAAGAGCTTCGATAATTGCTTCGATCCTCAGATTTGGTGGCTTCAATAGAAAGGAATGAGTATAAGATCTACATCTAGGTCTTAGAGAAATGGTTTGTTCAAATCTGATAAAATTGAAAAAAAAGTGTTCTTGATGTTTTTTAGAGAGAGAAAGATGAAGGAGTTGGTAAGAGGTGAATGAAATGACTTACAGTGTATTGGGGTGTGTGTATGAAATGATGCAACATGTGTAAAAAGACAATCCTACCCTCCAAAGCTCTAAAATCATATATTGATGTGGAGCAATCTAGGCCACATGTTGAGTTTGCAAAGTTTTCTAAAAATAAAGGGTTTCTTGTGTAGCATTACCCTATATATATATATATATATATTAAATTACACCATATAAACAAGTATTTTATTCTCTTTAATTTGATTATAGTATTGCAATAGTTTTTTTAATTAAAAAAAATTGATATGTTATGTGATTAACAATGTCTAAGGGTGAGTAATAACTGAATCGTTAATCGAAACCGAATTGAAATCAACCAAAAATTCATTTAATTGAAAACTGATTAACCGAAACTTAAATTAACCAAAAACGATTATCGATTTATTTGTACCCTTATTTAATTAAAATTAACTAAACTGAACCATTCATATTTTCATATATTTCTAGCTTTTATGCATTTAGTTCATGTATTTCATATTATACTTGGATTTTATGTATTTATACCTCCATTTCATGTACCTATACATTCATTTCATGTTTTTATACCTAAATTTCATGTATTTCCAATCAAAAGTTTGAACCTAAGTTTGGTTTTGGCTATTAACCGAAATTAAATGAATCAAAGAAAAAACCATCAATCAAACTAAGGTTGTAAACGAGCCGAGCTGAACCGAACCGAACCATGTTGGGCTCAGGCTCGGCTCGTTTAAAGTTCGAATCGAGCCAAGCTGGCTCATTTCCTTAACGAGTGGGAACGTTGGGCTCGGGCTTTGGGCTCGGGCTTGGCTTGTCAAAAGCTCGAGCCAGCTCGTGGCTCGTCGAGCCGGCTTGTTTGTTTAAAAAAAGTTTATATTTTTGTAATTTTTTAGACATGATGATATACATAAAACCAAAAAACAATAAATAAAACATTATTTAGGCTAATAGAATAGTAATTTTGGGAAAATTATAAATAAAACGAACAAGAAAAGATTCTATGTTAGTTAACTTAATATCTATTTTTTTAAATCAATATCACTAATTAACACTATAGCTTAACAATCTATTTCTTTCGATAAAAAAATAATCATGTTACTAATTAAACAACATTTCTTAAATATATTGGAATATACACGCACACACACATATATAATTTGGGGTTTAATTTAAACGAGCCAACGAGCCAACTAACGAGCGAGCCACGAATCGAACTTACCTTGGCTTGGGCTCGGCTCATTTACAAGCCAAACCGAGCCGAGCCGAGCCAACTCATTTAAAACCGAGTTGACTTCGAACCGAGCTTTTTTCGAACTTTTTTCGAGCGAGCCTCGACCCACGGGCTTTTTGAACGACCCTAAATATAACTGAATAAACCAAATCGATTAACTAAAAACGGATTGGTTAATAAAATAGACTAATCAATGACCTCGATTTCAGTTGAGGATAATAATCTAACCAACCGAACAATGCAAACCCTAGTAATGTCTGTGTTTCCATTCGCATCACGCGGACACCTATTAGTTTATTAACCAAAACCGGTTATCGGCGAGCAATAACTAAATCGTTAACATGGACCAAACCGAAAACAGACGAAACCGAACCGAAATAAATCAAAAACTGAATTAACTGAAAATAGAAAACCGAATTAACCAAAAACCGGTTATCAATTTTTATGTACTCTCGTTTAACCAAAATTAGTTGAACGGATTCATTCATATTTTCATATATTTATAGCTTTTATACCACCAGTTCATATATTTCATATTTTATATCTCTATTTCATATTATTTATACTTTCATTTCATATATTTTACCTCAACTTCATATATTCTTAGGCACAAGTTTTAGCCCAAATTTGATTTTTGCTATTAACTGAAATTAAATGAACCAAACCGAAAACCGTCAATCTAACCGAAAAAACCAAAGTGATTAACCGAAAACTGATTGTTTAATAAAATAGACTAACCGATGACTTTGGTTTCGGCTTCGGTTGGGGGTAATAACCAAACCGACCGAACCATACACAACACAATGAAATGGATTACCCGATTACTTGGCTTTTGATGTGCATCTAACGTAATAATACTACAATAAATATTATATGAATAAGAAAACTACAAAAAACGAGTATCACAATGCAATGTGTAGCTCCAGCCGTATCATGCAGGCATCTTGCTAGTATTATGTAATGTATAAATGCTGGTTTCATAATAATACTTTTTTTTTAACGACAATTTTCTTTAATTTTATGTCATTTGTGAGACTTGAACCCAATACCTCCCCCTCCCTCACCTAGGTGTTTAAAGCCTTTATTTTTGCCAATGGACCACCACTCATTGTTACTTTGTTCTAGTTATTACATTGGATTTGTATCAACCTAGTCAATATTATTATGTAAATCTTCTTTTTTATTTATTTCTGATGTCAATTTATGACACTTAAATTTTAATGTGCCATATCAATCGTTGTATAACTAATAAAAAATGACATTTTAAAATATACTGTATAAGTTTTAGTGAATCTTTTTATTCATCAAAATATAATTAAGCAATGCTGAACAAAAAGTTTTTGATATTTTATGGCTACAGATTATGGGTACAAAAAATGGTTATAAATGTCAACGTGATTGGAATGAAACTAGTGGGATTTTTTGAGTGATGTTGCCGGCATTCTGTAAGTATCAGTTCGGATCGTTACGGTGTCAGTGTTCAGTATAGCAATTAAAAAATAAAGTCGTAATATGTCTAAAAGAATATCTACTCATGTTTTAAATTTACCGAAAACCACAAAATTGAATATTAATACCAGTTCCAAAATATTGATACCAGTACCGATGTCGGTATTGGTTCGTCACGGCCTCGTTATGGTACCGATAATCACTATAACTTACAATACCATAAAAATATTATTATATCAACAAAATTTATGCCAAAATGTCGAAAATAAAATAAACACAACTCTTTATTTAATGATAGTGGGAATGCCCAACGGGTGTCACGATTGATATCAAATCCAACTATGACCCCTGTTATGGACCACGTTGACCGGACAATCATCAAAACGGACCAAAACACCAATGTCAAGCAATCATCGATAGGAAAAATAAATTTTAACAAAAAAGATGCCCATGGAGTAAGTTTGTATTTCATTCATGAATAGTAACACACCGGTCACTAAAATCACATGAAAAGTGGTTAAAAAAAATAGAAACCGATACAAGATATATATGTCTTTACAATTGACTGGACAGTTGTTTCAATTTGGCTTGCAACACCAGGCCTCATCTGCCATGCCTCTTTATGCCTGTCACTTGTTTTTACAATCACCACCATATTCATGTTTCAGAAAACAAAATTTTCAAACCCAAAATTTGGATTTTTGTACCAAATTAATCATTATGAAGGTTTAAAAGTATGGAATCGTGCATCGAGGCGTTTTCCTTTCGCCTCATGAGGCGTACGCCTCAAGGCGTACGAATAATCAAAAACATAAAAACAAGACGTAAAAAGACATGATATATTTGAAATTGGCACAAAAAAACAAATACAAACGTAAACCACACCCTTTTCTTAGTGCCTCAGCCCTATGAGGCGCACACACAAAATACCCCCTGAAGCGCCGCCTAAGACTCACATTTTGGATGCCTCGCCTTAAAGCTCCTCGAGGCGCACGCCTTAGCGTTTTTTTAACCATGACCATTATACTTGCTAACTGTTATAAAAGTATTAAAGTGTTCCAGAATTAGGACATTTACAGATAATGCAATGCGACCCAACGTCAAGTACAATGATTTAGAATCACTATCCCGGCCTTTAATAATTTAGTGTTCTTAAATGCTATATTTATGTCTTTACTTTCCTGTACAAAAGATATGTTGGCTGCTTGGCTAGAGCTAGAAAGTGTGAACTAAAAATATTATATAATAAAGGGCATGCATGTAGCTAGCATAAAGATGAAAAATATTGTAATGAAAAAAACCATATAAGAAAGGAACATGACAACAGCATCAAATTAGGGAAATATGTATTGGTTTTTGGTATGTGGAGTTTTTTAATTGAGTAAGAGGTAAGTAAGATAAAACAAAGATCAGATTCAATTGAGTCACCCCTCCCAAGGCTGGAATAAAAAACTGTTCCATCAGTAAATTTTCCCTTTAAATAAAATGAGTGATGACAAATAATCAACTAAAATATGGTAGTAAGATCAATCATCACCTGGCTAGTACCAATCTTGAATGAAATTGGCCTTTAAATCCACGACTTCAATTGTGTTTCTCTGAAAAAGATCAAGCATAGGGCTGTAAACGAACCAAACGTTCAGTGAACAATTCGTGAATCGTTTGGCGGGAAGTTCGTTTATGTTCTCTGTTCATGTTCGTTCGTTTAACTTAACGAACGAACATGAACAGAGGTTACGTTCATTCGTTTATGTTCGTGAACGTTCGGTAATGTGTTCGTTTATGTTCGTGAGCGTTCGGTAATGAGTTCATTTATGTTCGCTCATTAATGTTTATTTGTGTTCGTTCGTTTAAAGGTTTTTATATGTTGTATTTTGTTTTATTGTTCCTAAATAGAGCAATATTGCATCTTCTAATACAATAAATGGCTACTCACTTCTTTAGTAAAATGCAACTAATAAAAGAGATATAAAGACTATGAGTAGTGAAAGACTGTCAAAAACTATTTTGATGATGATTTTTATATAAAAAAAATAGTGTCTTGAGGGCGTTAATGTGATATATACAATAAAGAAGAACTAAATAACTTGAGCAACATTTACTATCAGGGTGAAATTGGCAAATCTTGCCAAGAGCTGAAACAGCATTGTCATAAGCCATTACATTATCCAGATGTAATGCAACGGGTTGTCTTATGACAGCATCCAATCTAGAGAGAGCCTCTATATAATGGCAAAAAAATGGATGATTAATGTTCAAAATAGTGCAAAATATGAAAATAATTACAAAAAAGGATAAAAAAAACCTACCACCAACATATGGTCTGAATGCACCTCCACCATACTCTGCACATATGCCAACCCCATAACCAGCAGCCTGAAAGATCTCAACTATATTTAGTTAGATAGCCACTAAAATTATAATCATAACCACTGTGGCATAAAACCATGCATACCTGGCGAACATCTATGCATGAAGTTGCAAATTACCTTGTGTAAAGCATCTACTAAAGCTAATATGATATAGTGACACAGCTATTTAATTTTACATATCACTATTTCGACCCTTAGTGAGACAAATATATATGGATCAAAATTACCATCTCTACGCCTAGTGATACAAACATATATTGCTCAAAATTACCATATTTTCATCTAATACTTTTAGCATAAATGGATAAAAAAACCATTTCAAACTCCAAACATAAATGGATCAATACCACAATCTCTAAGTCTAATAATTAAAACACGAACGGGTCAAACTTACCATGTCTTCATCTGGTGATTATTCGTACAAACATATATTGCTCAAAAATTACCATATTTTCATCAAATTTACGAGGCACCAAAATTTAGTAATTATCATAAAAACTTGCAACCAAAAGATTTGTCCCTGAAAGTGGATAGCAGTTGGTGGGACTGATCCATAAAACCTGACCAAATGAAACAGGACAAACACAAATATGCCATTCAAATGAAACTAAAACTCTTAACACAAAAAAGACTATTACAAATGTTTTTGTGGATCGCATTACCAATTAACCACATATCTTACATAAATAAAAAGAGTTTTCATCAAAGACTTACATGCAATAACACCAGTTAGCTACACATTGAGCACCTGTGGCTTCCATGTTCCACTAAAACCCTAGTCACAATCTATTTTAGGGTACAATTGTGGTTGGTCACCGTGACGAAGAGACATCATGGGATGTTATGTAGTGTGAGCAGTGGTTTTATGCGATTCAGACGGTTACCATTAGTTATGGGATTCGTATGGTCGATGAGAGTTAGGGGGAAGAAGATGAAAGTAGGGATGAGCAAAATGGACCCGGTACCGGTACCGAACCGGTACCGGTACCGAATTTACCGAACCGGGTACCCTTTCGGTACCGATTCGGTACCCACTTTAGACATTTCCGGTACCGGTTCGGTACCGGTCCGGTACGGTACCGGTTCGGTACCGGTATTTTGCTCGTTTTTACCCTCAAATACCGGTACCGAACCGGTACCGGTACCGAACCGTACCGAACCGGGAATATTCGGTACCGGTACCGGTACCAACTTTTGAGAATTTTCGGTACCGGTTCTTTCGGTACCGGTACCGGTTCGGTACCGAACCGGACCGAGCTCATCCCTAGATGAAAGGGTGTGTCTCTAAAATGAAGTTCCATAGTCTTCTTGAAGGAGAGGAAACAATGCAGATAACTCTTCGAGTTTTTTTTATTACGGAGTGAATTGCAAGTTTTGTCCTTTATCTTTAGGTCATTTTGCAAGTTTTGTCCTTTATCTTTAAAGTTGACGAGTTTTGTCCTTTATGTTTAAAAATCAAGCACGTTTTGTCCTTTGGGCATAATCCAGCCTTTAAAAAGTGCTTGATTTTTAAACATAAAGGACAAAACGTGCTTGATTTTTAAACATAAAGGACAAAACGTGCTTGATTTTTAAGGACCAAAGGGTAAAACGTGCTTGATTTTTAAACATAAAGGACAAAACTCGTCAACTTTAAAGATAAAGGACAAAACTTGCAAAATGGCCTAAAGATAAAGGACAAAACTTGCAATTCACTCTTTATTATGGGTAAATTACCTTTTGAGTCCCTGTGTTTTATGGGTTTTAACTAGTTGAGTCCAAAAGCAAAAAGTTTAACGACCTGAGTCCCTATAAGCATTTTCTTTAACCATTTGAGTCCAAATTTCTAACACTGTTAAAATTATTCTGTTAACTTTTGTTAAATGACCAAATTACCCTTTTTAATTAAAAAATCATTTTATTATTAAATATATATACATATTCTCTAGATCATTTCCAACACCTCCAGAACTTTCTCTCTCTCTCTACCTAAACCATCCCCATCCCACCACCACACCTCCACCATCAACACCACCGTCACCACACCATCAACACCACCGTCGCCACTGCACCTCCACCGTCACCACCACCACCACTACACCGTCACCACCACCGTTGCACCTCCACAACACCCACCACCGCTGCACCTCCACCGTCACAACCACCACTACACCGTCACCACCACAACACCCACCACCGATCTTCAACAACAACAAGACGATCTTCAACAATTGAAACATCATCATGGTAACAAGTCATACAAACCCGATCCCCTTTTCGCTCAATTTCATCATCATATTCTTCAATTTCTTCATCTTGTTCATCCAAGAGGGATACTAGTTCGATGGTTGGTGAGGGTAGTTGATGCTTGATTTCATATGGCTGGTTCCCTGTAGTCAGTGCTTTGTGGGTGTAAAAATGGGTGGGAAGCCCTAATTGTGCTTCGCCGTCGTACACGGCGGAGGTGAAGCAGAACCGCCGCCCTAATTGAAGAAGCTGCTCCACCTCTCTCAACGCTCCGACACAACAAGGTTTGTCACTCAATGTTGACTTGACACTCACTGCGTTTGATAACCCGGTGGGTGTGATCCAGTATTTGCAAAACTGGTTGCCTTTTTTTATGAAGTTATTGTGCAAAAGTCAAGAAAGTTGACTATTGAAGAAAAAGAACAAGTTGAAAAGGCGTTGAAGAATATAAAAGTTGTTGTCTTTCAATTTTTAATCTTCAATTTTGTTTCTGTAATCCTTTATTTGTTTGAGGATTGTGAGAAAGGTTAAGCTTATTAAATGCAATGCGTTTTCATATGCATTGTCTACCATCTGAAGTGGTTCAGGTACTCATTCAACGATGTCTGTTAGCGGTGGTCCAGTGGTGGGATGGCGGGGATGGTGGTGCGGCTGCGGTGATGGAGGGTGGTGGTGGTAGGATCTCCACAGAGAGAGAAGGTGCAGTATAATATATAATATTTTACTCCTGTGCATTAAAGACTTGTTCATTATACTCTTATGCATATTAGAGTTGTACTTTGTGTGTAAATGACTAAATTGACCTTATAGTTAACAGACTTGATGGATGGAGTTAGAAATTTGGACTCAAATGGTTAAAGAAAATGCTTATAGGGACTCAGGTCGTTAAACTTTTTGCTTTTGGACTCAACTAGTTAAAACCAATAAAACACAGAGACTCAAAAAGTAATTTACCCTTTTATTATCATTAGTATGTGAATATTTATTTTATCAATTTAATTGTATTTAATAACACTTCAATTATTAAAACTTTTATTTAATTCCTTTATGGATTCCAATGATTGAATGTCTAAATTGCCCTCAAAGTGTCTTAAAACTTTGGACAATGTCCAAGTTTCCCCCCTCTAAAATGGCTTGCTTCATTTGTACATGGTGCTTCAAAATTTGTACCGATGGCAAAATTACGAAAAGGGTAGAAAACCCAGTTCTCTTAATAAAGGTATATATAGATAATAAGTTTTTAAAGAAAAAAAAATAGTAAGCAATTAAACATTAATGATAATAAGTTAAAAAAAACTAAGCAATTAAACAAGTTTTTTTAACGACAAATTTGGATCACTGATGGATCACTAGAGTATTATCGTGCCACCAGTGGAACCGGGTCATATCCATCTCTACAAGGCATAATACCTATATAATACAAATTCAGAAGAAAACCCAAAAAATATGGGAAAAATCTCTTATGGGAATCCAATACCCATTGGTAGGGGTGTAAACAAGCCCAGAGGCTCGAGGGCTACTCGTTAACGGCTCGGTTAAAAGCTCGAATGAGCCGAGCTTTAACGAGCCCAAGCCCGAGCTCAAGCCTGAAATAGAGCTCGTTTAGTTATCGAGCCCGAGCTCGAGACTGAAATACAAAGCTCGTTTAGGCTCGCGAGCCTAAACGAGCCCGGACAAAAATTTATTTAGTTTATATATAGTATAATAATAGTGATGATAACATTGGCGAGCCGAGCTTTGTCTCGTTTAAGCGATATTGAAGCGAGTTCGAGTCGAGTTTTTAGCTCGTCTGAGGTTGTTCTCAAAATAGCTCGAGTCGAGTCGAGCCGAGCTCGAGCTTTGGGTTTTACTCGCGAGCCGAGTTCGAGCTCAAATAAGTAGGCTCGAACCGAGCCGGGCTCGAGCTTCATAAAAACATGACGAGCCGAGCTCAAGCCCAGTCGAGCTCGGGCTCGGCCCGGCTCGTTTACACCCCTACCTATTAGTCCCAAAGTTTTATCACACTCCAACAATGCCAGTAGACTTAAAACATAGTGGAATTGAAACTTAAATGCTGAAGTGGAATTGATGTAAGATTAAATATATTATGTATTAATATTTAATCTATAGCCATTATAATCATTTACATAATATAGATCAAAATATATAATAACCTATTAAATAATTAGTTGGTAATTGTTGATGGACCATATTACCCTTATTAACTAATTAGGTTTCCTCCTGGGTGCTTATATAAGGAGAATTATGTGGAGGTTAAGGGGTTAGACAGTTACACATTAGAAACACCCCATAAGCCTAACATCAAATTCGACCTCCTCTCCTAGCCGATATCCCTTTTCGGTTTACTGAGTCCCCATCATCAGTCAGCACCCTAAGGAGGAATGATGCGTGTGAAGTGTTATATATATTAGGTGTATATTTTAAGCCCTTTTTAACACTTATTTTTAGCCAAGTTTTAAATTTGTAAAACACGATATTTTACTAACACTAAACACACATATGGGCAAGTGCACCCATCGTGAGCGTAGTATAGCGTTGGTAAGATACCGAGGTCGTCCAAGGACACAAGAGCTTTTAGTATCGGTTTATCCTCAACGTCTAACCAAAATAAAATTTTTAGAAAAATGTTTTAAACTTTTTTTTTTAAATAATTTAGCTTTCACATAATTAAGCAGATAGACAAGATGAATCACTTGGTTCCGACTCGTATCTAGTATAACCTTTGATTATTTCCGCACTTTTGCACATAATTAAGAGATTATCTTAGTTATTGTAGTAGGCCCCTCTTTTGAAGGTGACGTTACCCTCACCCCAGTAGTTTGAGTCAGCAAGGATACAATCCTAAAAGGGTGGATTATTGGAAGATAATGAATTAAGTTATTAATGCAGTATTGTGGTAGGCCCCGCTTTTGGCGGTGACGTTACCCTCGGCTAAGTAGTATGAGTCAGCAGGGATACAGTCCTAAATAGCCGGGTTATAGTATTAATAGTAGTTAACTTATGAGGGGATCAAAGAGTTTGGACCCCCGCCATCCAATACCGTGAAGTATCGAAGGAGGTCCTACTAAATTTGACCCAGGTCCATTGCAGGACCTCTAAACGCTGAACAATGGCAAGACCTTTACCAAACCGTTCCCTTAACCCCCGACCAGGTAGCCAACATACCTCCATATAGACCGTGGAGATATGAATGGTGAAAATCCTTTATTTTATATAGACAGTAAAATAATGCCAAGACACCACGGACAAACGATAAGGAAAGATCACCTTCAACATAAGTAACTAGTTATTAAAGTCATTAATACAAAACCAAATAAAAAGTGCAAAAGATTAGAAATAAAAAGTATTATACTAGACACTTTGTCTTCACCAAGTGATGTAAGAGACTTAGGCAAACATGGCCTTGATTGTCAAGAACTCTTACGATCAATCTTGGATCCCGAGACGACTCACACACTCTATGATGGACAATGGATGATGATGGTGGATGATGGTGTTGTGATGGTGGTGGGTGGTGGATGAAGTGTGAGAGAGGTGGTGTGCCAAGGGATGAGATGAAATGAATCCAAGCACTCCTATTTATAGGCTGAACAGAGAGCTGGGCACGGCCCCGTGTCCGCTGGGCACGGCCACGTGCCTGTCTGACACTCTCTCTCCTCATTAATTGTAATTCGCAATTACAATAAATGCGCCTGCTGTACTTTCGACACGCCCCCGTGTCCGCTGGGCACGGCCCGTGGTGGGCAATAGAAGCTTCTATAGGTTTGTCTTTTCTGCTGCTTCTTGGGCACGGCCCCGTGCTGGCTGAGCACGGGGCGTGTTCAGTCTTCTGACTTCTCTATTTTGCTTTGGAAGGTGCCGTTGAGGGGTCGGGCAGTCCGCTAATGTTCCTTTCCTTGTATTTATGTTGGAATTAGCTGTCTTTTTGCTTCTTTTGTGTTTTTGAGCTCATTTAATCCTGAAAATACAAAAGGAAGACAAAAACACTCTTTTTCCAATATTAGTACTTAAAAAGGGTTAGTTTTATGCCTTATTTGATGTAATTTATATGTTGCATTTTACACACATCAAATACCCCCACACTTGAACTTTTGCTTGTCCTCAAGCAAAACTCTTTAATATGTGGCTTACACTCCCAAATGGAATAGGTAGAAGAGAAGGTTTTGGGCTTGTCGTAGAGTGTCGGGAATCCAAGGTCTTTTTGGGTTTTATCTTTATTTATTTACAATCCTATTCGTAATGATTTATTTCGAACTTTTCATAGGAGAAATTACTTATTTGGGCATAACATGCCTTTTAAAATTCCATTTATATACAAGTTGTAACGACTCTCATTAAAAGTCATAATTATTAAATTAATTTGACCAATAGGAAACTCTAATTGAGACACCCAAGTGATTCTGTACAAACCCTAGAATTATCATAATTTTCAGAATCAGGATTAGGGCCCCTAAAACTCAGGGGGGCATTCCCTACTTGATGATTATCTATATTTGCGTGTTCAGAAAGTTGAAATTAATAATATCGTCGACTCAGCAGGCCTACTCCCACGCGTGGCTACCCTATAGTGATTTGCTGTCTCATACGGACCGTAACATTGATAACCTTACGGACCGTAAGCTATCATACGGACCGTAACATTGGCAGCCTTACGGTCCGTAAGCTTGTCCAATTTCGTGTATAAATAGCAGCGTTTGGCACTTGCTTTCTTGTGTTCAAACGACGAGAGAATTCATAAAATTCTTCGAGTTGTTGTCTGTTTACTTCAATTAACACACACGAATCTTCAATTAAGTATAGCGGGGTGCTGCAGAACAGGGTATTAACTTAATCGCTATTACGATTCATTGTCCGATCGATCCATATATCCAATGGATGTTTAAGTGCCGCCCACATTAGGGTTATACTTTATCGTTCGTCATTAATTTGACGGATCATCGTTAATTCGATGGGTAAAGTATTATACTTTGTCGTTCGTTGTTAATTCAACGGATCATCGTTAATTCGATGGATGAAGTATTGCACTTTGTCATTTGTTGTGAGAATATGATCTCGTGAGTTATCGTAAAATGCTATATTAAGTTACTTACCTAGTTCGTGTGCATTAGGTTAAAAAGGTTAATCAATAGGCTAAGCTCTGCTCAAATTAAATCTGCAATATATCAAGGATTATCTGTAGACTAAGCTTTGCCCGTAGAAATCTGCAATGTGAGTTCATTTCTCTTTTCTCACAATTTGTGAGTCCATTATATTTTCTCACAGTTTTATCACATTTTTGTGAAACAATTATATTTACAAAGATTTTACAGAATCTTAAATAATTACCAGTTATACTTACAGTGATTAAGTTTTTATATTAACTGCTGGTATGAAAGATTTATATATTATTTGATTCTCATTATTATTTGCCAGAAAGTTAGGTAATATTATCATGATTATAAATAACAGTGGAAATTATGCATTTTACTAAGATTATATTTTAGTCTTAGTCACGTTAAAATATTAAATAATGATATTACAATTATTTAATTAACATATTTGATAAGTATAGTAATTTGACATAAATTGAGATATGTCATTTTCTGGATTAAATGGTTTTATGCCAAAAGTAATATATTTGATAAAGAAATGTCACGGGACATCATTATGTCTGAAGACACGGGTTGAGAGAATGATCAACAGTGTTATGAATAGAAATTACTAGTTGAAAGAATGATCAACAGTAATATAATCTGAGTTACTAGTTGAAAGAATGATCAACAGTGACATGACCGAAAGCACTAGTTGAAAGAATGATCAACAGTGTTATAGAATCACTAGTTGAAAGAATGATCAACAGTGATATGACCAGAATCATTAATTGAAAGAATAATCAATATTGATATGATTATAGTCACAGGAATCGTCTAGTGACAGATAAATTGAATAATAGTCAAATACATTTATTTGATGAATTCACTATCGGACTAAAGTGAAGTCAATAAATTGATATGATTACTATCACATTGGAACTGTCATTATTTGACAAATACTGAGTGAATTGGGTAAATATAAAAACCTTAATACTGTAAGGTATAACAATATGTTTATAAAATGGAATGAATTCACTCAGTGTTATCGCTGACAAAACCTTTTTAAAACATTTTTCAGGTAAGTGGAATAAGAGCTGGATACGACACTGAAAGGCTTCAAGAAGTGGCTTATTTTATCAAATTAAGAAATATTGTAAACAAAATTCACTTTATAAAATATGGGTTTATCCCATCTCTTTAAATAAAATCCGGTGTTTTCTAAACTCTGATATTTTTCCTAACTCACGGTCCTGATGAAATTTCCGCTGCAATGTTTTTTTTTAAATAATCACCGGTACCGCTGGACTGTTCACGGCACCTGATTCCGTCCAGGGTGGGTCGGGGGTCGTGACAGAAGGTGGTATCAGAGCCAAACTCAAAGAGCCACTTGTTTAAGCTAATTAGGTGTTCTTTTTAAATACCTTAACTTAAACAATAAAGTTAGGAAACTGATAAAAATTAACATATGTGTTATATATGAATATATATATATGTTAATATACACAGATAATATCCTGGAAGTATTGTTTGTTTTCTGTGATGTTAATATGTGAAAATGTTTACAATTCAGATGTCAAATGAAGTACCACATAATCCAGAAGTTCATGCTAATAATGAAAATCCTTTGGATAAAAATGCTATAGAAAATCTAATAGCCCAAGGAATAGCTAATGCTTTACCTTCAATAATTAAAGCTGTTAAAAATACCGTAGAACCTACCAAAGTTGTGAGTAGCAAGCATACTCGTGACGATGGTTTTAGCCATAGTGTCAATGGAGGTAATGATGATATTATCAAAACCCCATTTCCCAAGAAAAAGAAGGCGATGACTCTCGGGTGTACCTACAAAGAATTTTTAGCCTGTAAACCAACTGAGTTCGCCGGTAGTGAAGGACCTACAGCTACTCTGCGATGGGTGGAAAAGACGGAAGCTGTTCTTACAATCAGCAAATGTGCCGAAGAAGATAAGGTGATGTATGCATCTAATCTCTTTAAGGAAGAAGCTTTAGAATGGTGGAATACAATTCTTCAGGCAAAAGGAAGTGGTATGGCTTATGCCATGAACTGGGAAAAATTCAAGGAAATGACAGAAAGGAAATTATGTCCTCCTTATGAAAAGGAACGAATAGCTAACAAGTTCCTAAATCATAAAATGATAGATGTGAATTGTCGTGAATATACGACAACGTTCTTCGAATATGCAAGAATGGTACCAACTCTGGCTTCGCCAGAACCTGTACTTATTTCTCGTTATATTTGGGGATTAGTTAGTGAAATTCGAGACATAGTCAAGGCCACTAGACCACAGACTATTGAAGAAGCAGTCGAACTAGCTAACATGCTGACAGATGGACTAATCCGCACAAGAGAAGAAAACAAGAAGAAAGAGTTAGCCCAGAAAATTTCCCAAGAATTCTACAAGAAGACAGGAACTGAGCCGTCATTGGAGCAACCTATCTGTAGAAGCTGTAACAAAAAGCATTCAGGAAAATGCCGTTTTAGGAAAACATCCTACTGTAACTTCTGCAAGATGACCGGACATACAGAGGAAGAGTGTAGAAGGAAAACTACTGTTTGTTTCAATTGCGGAGAAACAGGACACATTAAACCATATTGCCCAAAATTAACCAAAACATTTGACAACAAGGCCAGAACTGCAGACGGAGCTAAGAAGAACGCGCGAGCATTCGTACTTACTACGCAAGAAGCGGAAATAATTCCAGACGTAGTCGCTGATATGTAGTATCTAAGTTAAGTTATTATTTGACCCTAGTACAAATAAAAGTTTATAAATAAATACATTCTGTCAAGAATTTCATCTATTCAAAACCATAACAGAATTGTTTGGTTTTCACTTTCACTAAATCATTTATTTGGTCACGATCACCTTGCGGTGACGTTTTCACAAAATTTGAAGCTTGTGCTAATCTCGTTGCATACGGGTTTAATTATTCTATTGAATCCGTTTTGTTGGTTTATTCTATAAAATTAATCTTAACACAATCATGTGCTAAGATAATGATACACAATTTCATTTCATATTTCAGTGTATCTCTTAAAGATTTTTATATCAGCAATCGAGCGTTTCGTAATCCTTATTGTTTTATCATCTTTGATCGAAAAACATTATTCAAGTATTTCGATTTCAATCTTACTCGATTTATTCGAAACATTCGGATTTACTTCATTTGATTTAAAGCATGGTGAAATTCGTTTCATTCACCACTATTATTTTCAATTCCTATGACACCTTGTGGTGGCATTTTCTTTAATTTGAATCTTGAGATATTCTCATTTTCACTCCTGATGAACGAATTTTAATTTCTGTTGGTTCATCATCTTAAACAGTCTTAATACAATTATGTGTTAAGATAAGTGTACACAAATTCATATCATATTCCGGTGTACCTCTTAACGTTTCTTTCATCCTTTATCGAAAATTCTAAAAATTTCATTTGGTCTTATCATTTGAAAATCCTATTCGAACTGAATATCCAAAATTTCTTCATTAGAGCTTTCAGTTGACTACACGGTGAAATTGTTTAGTCACCGTAATTATTGAATTATTTCAATCCTTACGACACCTTGTGGCGTCGTTATAAACTTGTAGCTTGAGCTAATCATAAGCATACGAATCTTTCAAAATCACGTATGTATTTCGTTTCACTCATCATTCGAAAGTAGTCTTGATGCAATTATGTATTAAGACAATGATACACTAAACTCTATTGTATTCCAGTGTATCCTTGCAAATTCAATAATGTCAACACACTGATTTTTCTCTTATGATTCGATAGTTGACTAAATAATTTCGTGCTTCTATTTCATTTTGAACTTGTTGATTCTAAGTCTTCTTCAGTTGCCAATCAAAGTAAGCTTTCTTTTGACAAAAGAATTTTTATTTGATTCTAAAAATTATTCATATTCATTCTAAATATCTAATTGATCATATATCTTTTGACTTGAAAATAGTCACATTGGAAATTATATCATTTCATCTCATTCGTTTGACATTGATTTCTTGAACGAATTCAGTTGACCCTTTGAAAATCCTACCTATTGTACAAAATTCGATTCTGTGTCATCTACCTTAATATTGTTTTTATTGATTAGAATATGACATAAGTCTAAAAGAAATATCATAACCCAAATACACTTGGAAGCTGGAACCTGAGATGAAGAAAATATATTCCTACTTATTCCAGCAAATCTCGAGGACGAGATTTTTATTAAGGTGGGGAGAATGTAACGACTCTCATTAAAAGTCATAATTATTAAATTAATTTGACCAATAGGAAACTCTAATTGAGACACCCAAGTGATTCTGTACAAACCCTAGAATTATCATAATTTTCAGAATCAGGATTAGGGCCCCTAAAACTCAGGGGGGCATTCCCTACTTGATGATTATCTATATTTGCGTGTTCAGAAAGTTGAAATTAATAATATCGTCGACTCAGCAGGCCTACTCCCACGCGTGGCTACCCTATAGTGATTTGCTGTCTCATACGGACCGTAACATTGATAACCTTACGGACCGTAAGCTATCATACGGACCGTAACATTGGCAGCCTTACGGTCCGTAAGCTTGTCCAATTTCGTGTATAAATAGCAGCGTTTGGCACTTGCTTTCTTGTGTTCAAACGACGAGAGAATTCATAAAATTCTTCGAGTTGTTGTCTGTTTACTTCAATTAACACACACGAATCTTCAATTAAGTATAGCGGGGTGCTGCAGAACAGGGTATTAACTTAATCGCTATTACGATTCATTGTCCGATCGATCCATATATCCAATGGATGTTTAAGTGCCGCCCACATTAGGGTTATACTTTATCGTTCGTCATTAATTTGACGGATCATCGTTAATTCGATGGGTAAAGTATTATACTTTGTCGTTCGTTGTTAATTCAACGGATCATCGTTAATTCGATGGATGAAGTATTGCACTTTGTCATTTGTTGTGAGAATATGATCTCGTGAGTTATCGTAAAATGCTATATTAAGTTACTTACCTAGTTCGTGTGCATTAGGTTAAAAAGGTTAATCAATAGGCTAAGCTCTGCTCAAATTAAATCTGCAATATATCAAGGATTATCTGTAGACTAAGCTTTGCCCGTAGAAATCTGCAATGTGAGTTCATTTCTCTTTTCTCACAGTTTGTGAGTCCATTATATTTTCTCACAGTTTTATCACATTTTTGTGAAACAATTATATTTACAAAGATTTTACAGAATCTTAAATAATTACCAGTTATACTTACAGTGATTAAGTTTTTATATTAACTGCTGGTATGAAAGATTTATATATTATTTGATTCTCATTATTATTTGCCAGAAAGTTAGGTAATATTATCATGATTATAAATAACAGTGGAAATTATGCATTTTACTAAGATTATATTTTAGTCTTAGTCACGTTAAAATATTAAATAATGATATTACAATTATTTAATTAACATATTTGATAAGTATAGTAATTTGACATAAATTGAGATATGTCATTTTCTGGATTAAATGGTTTTATGCCAAAAGTAATATATTTGATAAAGAAAGGTCACGGGACATCATTATGTCTGAAGACACGGGTTGAGAGAATGATCAACAGTGTTATGAATAGAAATTACTAGTTGAAAGAATGATCAACAGTAATATAATCTGAGTTACTAGTTGAAAGAATGATCAACAGTGACATGACCGAAAGCACTAGTTGAAAGAATGATCAACAGTGTTATAGAATCACTAGTTGAAAGAATGATCAACAGTGATATGACCAGAATCATTAATTGAAAGAATAATCAATATTGATATGATTATAGTCACAGGAATCGTCTAGTGACAGATAAATTGAATAATAGTCAAATACATTTATTTGATGAATTCACTATCGGACTAAAGTGAAGTCAATAAATTGATATGATTACTATCACATTGGAACTGTCATTATTTGACAAATACTGAGTGAATTGGGTAAATATAAAAACCTTAATACTGTAAGGTATAACAATATGTTTATAAAATGGAATGAATTCACTCAGTGTTATCGCTGACAAAACCTTTTTAAAACATTTTTCAGGTAAGTGGAATAAGAGCTGGATACGACACTGAAAGGCTTCAAGAAGTGGCTTATTTTATCAAATTAAGAAATATTGTAAACAAAATTCACTTTATAAAATATGGGTTTATCCCATCTCTTTAAATAAAATCCGGTGTTTTCTAAACTCTGATATTTTTCCTAACTCACGGTCCTGATGAAATTTCCGCTGCAATGTTTTTTTTAAAATAATCACCGGTACCGCTGGACTGTTCACGGCACCTGATTCCGTCCAGGGTGGGTCGGGGGTCGTGACACAAGTTCACATACCTCACGGGAGAAATCACTCACACTCGGCCGAAGGTGTATTTTTAGTGAAACACTCGAGGGCGGCATGGAACTTGTTCCTACCATAAGCTTGCCAAGCAATCAATCCTCCTCCTTTTTAACTTTTATACCTTTGTAAATATCAAGAGGACTTTGTGGGTTAAGGGTTAGGCTTGGGTTAAAGGTAGGTGGTTGGGATAGTGGTTAGTAGAAAAAGGGCGAAAAAGCGTAACAAGTGTCGGTTTTCGTAAGATTTTCTATTTTCTTTTTATTTTGATGAAGCTTTTATTCAAACAAAGTTATTTTTGATGAACTTGTTTGTTTATTTTCTTTTTGCTTCATCAACAACACATTTTTTTTTTTTACGAAAAACCGAACTTGTTACTAAAACAAAGGGTTAATAATGAAAAAGGTTTTGGTGGGTAAAAGGGTTTTTGGTTTGGGCGATGAAATGAAAAGGTTTAGGCTCAAAGGGGCTAACTAGGGGGATTTTTGGGTAGGTGGTAAAAGAAAAAGGAAAATAATGGTGTAGAAATAAAAAGGGTTAGTCCTAATGCCTCCATCATTTACTTACTCAGGTTTAAGTTGATAAGGACTGGGAATGTATCGTCATGGCAAGTTCTAGAGTTGTAAGAACCAAGCGGCTATTCACACAAGAAACGAAAAATGAGCATTTAGTCTAAAGATGTAAATTTGTATGGTCAATAAAGGCTCAAAACTCACTTTTGTGGGAATGGGTTTTTATGTGATCAAGTATATATAATCAAATTTTAACTAAGTTTGTCATGCCTTTTCATAATTTTCTTATGTTGGTTCTTTTTATCACTACGCTATTGGTTGTAAATTTGTAAAAATATAACCTTTTTGAGAACTTGAATTTCCCGAGTTAAACCTAGACAAGTAAAAAATGAAATTTTTGAAAAAAATTTGGGGTGATTAGCGGTTCCAATAGAGTTTTGTGTAAGGCTTGTATTTAGGACTTGCAAAATTCAAGGTTTTAGCATCCCCCCCACACTTAAATTACACATTGTCCTCAATGTGTCCCAAAAATAAATTTTTAGGTTGATTAGATGTGTAAAATAGTGTTTAAAAAGCAAAAATTTGTGTTACTGGGCACTGAACACGGCCCCGTGTTATCCGGGCACGGCCCCGTGTTCATGTGCCAGTAACAAAATTGAAATAAGAGATACAGAAGTCTGGACACGGGGGCGTGTTGGGTGAACACGGCCCGTGTCCAGGTACCTGAACTGGGCGTTTTTCTGCAGGTGGTTCAGCACGGGGCCGTGTTGGTTGGGCACGGCCCGTGGTGAACCTTCTGGACTGGAGAGAATTGTCGTGTTGCCTTGTTCTTATGCATGAGTTCATTTTTATCGTTCCCCTTTTCATCCCTTACCACCATGAGTGTGTTTTATTCCTGAAAATTAAAACTAACTAGAAAACATAAAAATTAATCTAAATTAAACTAAGGATAGTTCCGTGGAATGCCTCCATGGTGCGCCACGTTTATAAGGGTCCTTGGCTAGACCCAAAGCCTGGTCATATGTTACCCAAGTGGGATGTATTGCATCCCATGTTACACCGTCGGAGAGCGTCATCCAAGCTTGAGTCTATGACCTTCATGTAGTTGACCGGATCTTCTTCCTCTACTCGCTTTCCACATTCAAATTTCACTTCCTCATCCCCAAACTTCAATGTTAGAGTTCCGTCATTCATATCCACCAATGCTTGGGCGGTGGCTAGAAATGGCCTCCCGAGGATGAGAGGGACATCGGTGTCTTCTTCCATGTCTAGGATGACAAAGTCGGTTGGAAAGACGAATTTGTCAACCTTGACTAGCAGATTTTCGGCGACACCTTGTGGGAATTTGACGGACCTGTCGGCGAGTTGTATGCTCATCTTTGTAGGGCTTGTTGTTCCTAGGCCGAGTCGCTTGAACATTGATGTGGGCATGAGGTTGATGCTAGCCCCAAGATCGGCTAAAGCATTTCGGACGGGGGACTTCCCAATCGAGCAAGGGATTGTGAAGCTCCCTGGGTCGATTTTCTTTTGTGGAAGTTTGTTGAGTACTAAAGCTGAGCATTCTTCGCCTAAGTTAACTAATTGCAATGATTCAATTTTCCTTTTGTGAGTGAGGAAATCCCTCATGATTTTTGCATATTTAGGCATTTGGGTTAGGACCTCAACAAAAGGAATATTAACATGCAATTGTTTTAGTAAACTTTCGAACTTTGCGAATTGCTCATCGGTCTTTTGACGATTTAACCTACCGGGGTACGGAATTGGAGGAGTCTTGGTGGGCTCTTGATTTGGTGTAGAAGCCTTTTCTGGCGCAGGAGGAGTCATAGGCCGGCTAGAATGGCTTCTTTCATTTGGCGGCAATGGAGCATCCTCGGGACCCACGGTTCGATTTCTTAATGTGATGAGATGTACTTGTGCCTTCGGGTTTGTTTCGGTATTACTAGGTAACGCGCCTTGTGGTCTCTCGGAGAAATTTTGAGCTAGTTGATTTAATTGTTTTTCAACGTTTTGAATGCTAGCTTGTTGATTTCTGAAATTCGATTCCAATTGTTGAAATCGATCCGAGTTTTTCTTTTCAGTGTCAGAGATGAGGCGAGATACAGTATCTTCAAGCCTTTCTCTTCCACCTTGTTGTTGAGAGAAATTTTGCGGTTGTTGAAAATTAGTTCGTTGGTTTTGTTGGTCACTACTATTGCCGGGATCTCTCCAACCAAGATTTGGGTGGTTACGCCATCCCTGGTTGTAGGTACCCGTTGGGGGACCCGACAGCCTAGGTCTATTATCCATGTAGTTTACCGTTTCTGTTTGTTCATCTAATTCTTTCATACAACTCCAATTTTCATGTGACCCACCACACCCTTCACAAGCCATAACCGAGGCCGTTTTTGTCATTTCTAGCCTTTTTATTTTTGAAGAGAGGGCCTCGATTTGGGCTTGTAAAGAGGTGCTTTCATCAACCTTATGGGCGCCCGGGGCAATAGATTTATTACCTCGGGGAGTGTGCCATTGAAAATTGGTTTGAGCAATTTCCTCAATTTGGTTATATATTTCATTTGGGCGACGATTACCTAAGAGTCCCCCGGAGCTTGAGTCAAGTGTTTGTCTTGTGTGTGGCAACAACCCATTGTAGAAAGTGGATACTTGTTGCCACACCGCTAGACCATGATGAGGACACTTTCTTAAAAGCTCCTTGAACATTTCCCAAGTTTCATATAAGGATTCCCCATCCTCTTGTGAGTATGTATTAATTTCAGTCATTAATTTAGCCGTTTTAGCAGGAGGGAAATACTTATATAGAAACTTTTGAGCAAGTTCATCCCAAGTGTTTACCGATCCAACTGGGAGGGTGTTAAGCCAAGCCTTAGCTTGGTCTTTTAGTGAAAATGGAAACATCCTAAGGCGGATGGCGTCATTTGATGCTCCATTGATCCGAAAGGTATCACATATTTCTAAGAAGTTAGTAATATGTAGATGGGGATCCTCGTCCGCAAGCCCGTGGAAGGTTGCGGAGTTTTGGAGCATTTGTATCAAATGCGGCCGAAGTTCGAAGTTGTTGGCCTCGACATTCGGTGCATTGATAGCGGCGCCAAGATTGCCTACGGTAGGCCGTAGGTAATCCATGAGGGTACGTTGGTCCGCCATTGGAAGTGGGTCCCCCGAAGCTTTCTCTTGATTTTTAGCTTTTAGTCTTTTTCTGAGAAAGCGCTCGGGTTCTTCTAGGGGTTCTTTTATGTCTCTACTAGAACTGGAGCTCATGCACTACGTAGGAGGTTCAAATGTGGCGCCTGGGTTCCAAGTCCTGCAACAAAAACAGAAAAGAACGCTGGTCAGAATGTTCACCACGGCCCCGTGCTCAGTGAACACGGCCCGTGGTCAGAAGTACAGTAATCGTTTTCTGTATCCCAGTTACTGGGAGTTGGACACGACCCTGTGTTGCACCGACACGGCCCCGTGTTCAGCTCTTTGTAACTCAGAAAATAAAAACTGCAAGTGATGATGCTGGGCATGGCCCATGTCTGACCGGGCACGGCCCGTGCTGAGCTCTGCAGAAGCTGAAAAACTAAGAAAATCCTAAAAAATTAAAAAGAAAAATAAAAGATGATTAGGCCGTTGATTCCTAACTTTCTTAAAATCCTTGTGTCCCCGGCAACGGCGCCAAAAACTTGATGCGTGTGAAGTGTTATATATATTAGGCGTATATTTTAAGCCCTTTTTAACACTTATTTTTAGCCAAGTTTTAAATTTGTAAAACACGATATTTTACTAACACTAAACACACATATGGGCAAGTGCACCCATCGTGAGCGTAGTATAGCGTTGGTAAGATACCGAGGTCGTCCAAGGACACAAGAGCTTTTAGTATCGGTTTATCCTCAACGTCTAACCAAAATAAAATTTTTAGAAAAATGTTTTAAACTAAGAAAAATAAAAACTAACTAAAATGCTGAAAAAAAATAAAAAGAAAAAACAGATAGACAAGATGAATCACTTGGTTCCGACTCGTATCTAGTATAACCTTTGATTATTTCCGCACTTTTGCACATAATTAAGAGATTATCTTAGTTATTGTAGTAGGCCCCTCTTTTGAAGGTGACGTTACCCTCACCCCAGTAGTTTGAGTCAGCAAGGATACAATCCTAAAAGGGTGGATTATTGGAAGATAATGAATTAAGTTATTAATGCAGTATTGTGGTAGGCCCCGCTTTTGGCGGTGACGTTACCCTCGGCTAAGTAGTATGAGTCAGCAGGGATACAGTCCTAAATAGCTGGGTTATAGTATTAATAGTAGTTAACTTATGAGGGGATCAAAGAGTTTGGACCCCCGCCATCCAATACCGTGAAGTATCGAAGGAGGTCCTACTAAATTTGACCCAGGTCCATTGCAGGACCTCTAAACGCTGAACAATGGCAAGACCTTTACCAAACCGTTCCCTTAACCCCCGACCAGGTAGCCAACATACCTCCATATAGACCGTGGAGATATGAATGGTGAAAATCCTTTATTTTATATAGACAGTAAAATAATGCCAAGACACCACGGACAAACGATAAGGAAAGATCACCTTCAACATAAGTAACTAGTTATTAAAGTCATTAATACAAAACCAAATAAAAAGTGCAAAAGATTAGAAATAAAAAGTATTATACTAGACACTTTGTCTTCACCAAGTGATGTAAGAGACTTAGGCAAATATGGCCTTGATTGTCAAGAACTCTTACGATCAATCTTGGATCCCGAGACGACTCACACACTCTATGATGGACAATGGATGATGGTAGTGGATGATGGTGTTGTGATGGTGGTGGGTGGTGGATGAAGTGTGAGAGAGGTGGTGTGCCAAGGGATGAGATGAAATGAATCCAAGCACTCCTATTTATAGGCTGAACAAAGAGCTGGGCACGGCCCCGTGTCCGCTGGGCACGGCCACGTGCCTGTCTGACACTCTCTCTCCTCATTAATTGTAATTCGCAATTACAATAAATGCGTCTGCTGAACTTTCGACACGCCCCCGTGTCCGCTGGGCACGGCCCGTGGTGGGCAATAGAAGCTTCTATAGGTTTGTCTTTTCTGCTGCTTCTTGGGCACGGCCCCGTGCTGGCTGAGCACGGGGCGTGTTCAGTCTTCTGACTTCTCTATTTTGCTTTGGAAGGTGCCGTTGAGGGGTCGGGCAGTCCGCTAATGTTCCTTTCCTTGTATTTATGTTGGAATTAGCTGTCTTTTTGCTTCTTTTGTGTTTTTGAGCTCATTTAATCCTGAAAATACAAAAGGAAGACAAAAACACTCTTTTTCCAATATTAGTACTTAAAAAGGGTTAGTTTTATGCCTTATTTGATGTAATTTATATGTTGCATTTTACACACATCAAGGAACCAGATCACGATGACAAGCATGTCGAACTCCATTACTGGATTCTCCACTGCACTTTCTGCTGTGACAGGTATGTTTTAATGTTTTCCTTCATGTACAAACAGAACTGAACCAACATGTGGTATCAGAGCATATGTTGATTAGTCAGTTCTGTTTTCTATCCGTAAATCTGGATTAAAACTGGAAAATAGGTTTTAAAAAACGATAATTAAAATTCGTTTTCATCATCCGAAATCATTACTGTTCGATTTCTGTCATCCGGAATGGCATTTCGGATGACATGGGCTCATTCTTATGTTACTGTTCCGAAATCTGCATGCTCAAAATATGTTCAAATGTGTAAAATAATTCCAGATTTCGGATGAAGTTTGAATATTTTGTTTAGGGTTCATAATGTTCTTAGTCAAAATTCGAATTTTCCTTTATGTTTTGGAATATGATTTGAATTGTGGAATGTTTTCTTAATTTTGATCTAATTCTATCTAATAAGTTTTCGAGATCTGTTAATAGAATAAACAGATTACGATTTTCGAAATTTACTGATAAAATTAGATGAATGATAAAATAGGAAACTCTATCACAATCCCAAATTTTTCGAATTTTCAGTTATGATTTCGCATTTAACAACTTGCAGAACACATTTCGGATGATCATTACGGATGATCATTCCGGATGAACACTCGTTCACCCATTACGGATCAGCAACTGACTGATCATTCCGGATGAACACTTGTTCGCCTATTACGGATCAGCAAATAAGCATTTCGGACTAAGCATTACGGATGATCCAAAAGGACTGACCATTTCGGATGAATTTCGGACTAAGCATTATCATCCGAAATTATCCTAAATGCATCACGGATCATCAAGAAGTGACTATTTCGGATACATTTCGGACTAAGCATCATCATCCGAAATCATCCGAAATGACTACACTTACACATCTGTCGATCCGCGCTAACAGGTGGTTTGCTATTAAATAAATGGTTTTGTAATTTACTTAGTTAATCAATCAGAATCAGATAATGTTTTGCAAAACCAGAATAGCTTAACTTGAATGAGCTTTTGATATATCTTTCTGGCCAAAGCTGACTTGATACATCTATAAGACTTATCGTTCAAGTATTACGAAAGCTATGTTGTGTGTGCATCATAAGCATGAATGTCTTAATTTCTGGCCAAAGCTGATTTAATTCATTCATAGATGGCATACTCAACAAGTGCATAACTAAAGTGATTGTTTCAATTTCTGGCCAAAGCTGATTTCTTACAACCACTTTGCACATATGCTTAAATGATTACACTTCTGGCCAAAGCTGTTTTGTCTTCGTTTAAGTAGAATTTTTTAGCTAAGTCTATTATTTTAATGTTAGTAATAGACAATATCACAGCTTCATAATGTAAAATGGTCATTATTTATGCCTGCCTTAGTTTAACGTGCCCTTAGATCACATTAGGATTTCTTCCTTAGTATCATAACTTGCTCATTTTATTTCCACTATCAGCACCCAACTGCGGGATTCCACCTTTGACTGGTGATAACTTTGCTGCATGGAAGGATGCTCTCATGCTTACTCTTGGGCTGCTGGACTTTGATTATGCTCTGAGAGAGAATAAGCCAGCCGATCTTACCACTACTAGTACTGCTGCTGAGCAGTTAACTCATGATAAGTGGACTAGGTGTAACCGCATGTCTCTCATGTTTATGAAGCAGTCCATAAGCAATGCAATCAGGGGAGCCATTCCTGATTCTGAAGATGCTAAAACCTACTTGGAACATGTGGAGGCGCAGTTCAAGGGGACGTCTAAAGCACACGCTAGTACTCTTATTCTCAAGCTGGTGACAACTAAGTATGATGGGAGGAGCGGCATTCGCGAGCACATCATGATGATGAATGACATGGCCAATAAGCTGAAGGGGATGGAAATGGAAATCAGTGATGGTTTCCTTGTTCATTTCATCATTACTTCGCTTCCTTCGTCCTTTGAAGCATTCAAGATCAATTACAACACTCAGAAAGACAAATGGACGATGAGTGAGCTGGTCGCTATGTGCGTACAGGAGGAAGAGCGTATGAGGATGGATCGACATACTGATGTTGCCAACTTCACTACCTCCAACTCTAAGAAGAGGAAGAACAATTATCAGAGGAAGGATGCTTCAAAAGTCCAAAGGCCTAATCCTAATCCTAATACAAGTGCACCTTCCAGCTCTAAGAACTCCTTAGGCAGTATCCGCTGCAAGTTCTGTAAAAAGACAGGACACATGCAGAAGGAATGCCCTGACTTTAAGGAGTGGCTGGCTAAGAAAGGTAACGATTATTTTATGATACTTGAGTCCTATAATTTAAGTGTTCCTGCTAATTCTTGGTGGTTTGATTCTGGTTCTATGGTTCATGTTACCAATTCAACTCAGGGATTCCTTTCAATCCGGAAGCTGGAAAGAAACCAAAGAACGCTTAAGGTTGGGGATGATCGAGAGTTAGAAGTGAATGCCATTGGAACATTACAATTAGTTATGAAAACTGGTTTATTTATTAAACTTTATGATACCTTATATGTTCCTGAGGTAACTCGGAACCTTGTATCAGGACCAAAGTTAGACATGGACGGTTTTATTGTTTCCCATGGTCATCGCAAACTCTCTATCCTCTATGATTCTGTTCTTTATGGTACTGGTATTCTGGATGGTGGTCTCTATAGATTAGAACTAGAAGATAACGTTTCCAAATCTTTGTTGTCATATAACATTAATGAATCACTCACAAAGATGGAAGAGAAACAAGACTTAGAAACTTCATCCATGTTGTGGCATCAGCGTTTAGGCCACATCTCAAAAGAACGATTAAATCGTCTCGTAAAGGATGAAGTCTTACATCCTCTCGATTTCTCTGATTTTGGAACACGTGTCAAATGTCTTAAAGGTAAAATGACATTAGCGAATAAGAAAGGTGCCACTAGGAGCTCTAATTTATTAGAACTCATTCACACTGACATTAGTGGTCCCTACCAAATCGCTGGCATAACAGGACATACTTCATTTATCACTTTTATTGATGATTATTCTCGTTACATGTACGTGTATCTTATTAAGGAGAAATCTGAATCTCTAACAACTTTTAAAGATTATAAGGCTGAAGTTGAAAAGCAATTAGATCGTCAGATTAAAGTTGTGAGATCAGATAGAGGCGGTGAATATTATGGAAGACATACTGATGTGGGTCAAGCTCCTGGTCCATTTTATGAGTTTTGTAAGGGCCAGGGGATTGTGAACCAATACACCATGCCTGGTACACCTCAGCAGAACGGTGTCACTGAAAGAAGAAACCGTACCCTTATGAACATGGTGCGCAGTATGTTAGCCAACACTAATTTACCATTATTCCTCTGGACTGAAGCATTAAAAGCAGCTGTTCATATACTCAATAGAGTTCCTTCTAAGTCTGACCCTAAAACTCCTTATGAACTTTGGACAGGAAGGAAACCGAGTCTTAAATATATGAAAGTATGGGGCTGCATTGCTGAAGCAAAACTTTACAATCCTTTCCTAAGGAAACTTGACCCTAAGACTGTTACCTGTTTCTTTATCGGGTATCCTGAGAACTCAAAGGGTTATCGTTTCTATTGTCCTTCCCATGTCACCCGTATTGTTGAAACCAAGCGTGCCGCGTTCCTGGAGGATTTCAAGGTCAGTGGGAGCAGTACCAACCCTTACGAAGAATTGCAAGAAGTACAAGACGCGGGGGGGAGAGACTCGTCGCTTACCATTACTCCGATTACTCCTCTTGTACCCAATGCAACTACTGTACCTGAAGCTACTGCACCAACTCCAAATTCACCTCTACAATCAGAACCTATTATACCTCATGACGAAGGCACATCAAACACTCAAAACCAAGAAAACGCTGAACCCGATAATCCACTCAGGAGGTCATCTAGGCAAAGAAGGCCTACTAATATGGATGATTATGTTACCTACTTGACTGAAATGGATCCTGGAAAGCTCAATGATCCTATCTCTTACAATGAAGCCATTAGCAGTGATCAGTCTTCTGAATGGAATAAAGCAATGATTGAAGAGCTTGAATCCATGAAGAAAAATAACGTTTGGGATTTGGTAGAATTACCCAACGGTGTGAAACCCGTAGGATGCAAATGGGTGTTCAAAACAAAACTGGATCCGAATGGTAACGTTGAACGCTACAAAGCGAGATTGGTTGCAAAGGGCTACACTCAGAAAGAGGGAATTGATTATCAAGAGACGTTTTCACCTGTCTCTCGTAAAGATTCATTAAGGATCGTCATGGCCCTAGTAGCTCATTTTGATTTGGAGTTACATCAGATGGACGTTAAAACCGCTTTCCTTAACGGAGATTTGGACGAAGATGTTTACTTGAAACAACCTGAAGGCTTTAAACCTGAAGGTCAGGAGCATCTAGTCTGTAAGTTGAAGAAATCCATTTACGGGTTAAAACAAGCATCACGTCAGTGGTACCTTAAGTTTGATGAAGTCATGAAGAAACAAGGTTTTATGAAGAATCAAGTGGATCAATGCACCTACCTCAAGATGAGTGGGAGCAACTTTACTATACTTGTCCTTTACGTAGATGATATTCTATTGGCAAGTAATAGTTTAGACATGTTGCATGAGTCGAAGCGGTTACTTTCGCATAACTTCGACATGAAGGATCTCGGAGAGGCTTCTTACGTCATTGGCATCGAAATTCACCGAGATAGACACAAAGGGATCTTAGGATTGTCCCAGAAGGCTTACATAGATCGTGTCCTTACACGATATAACATGCAACAGTGCAAACCCTCCGTCGCTCCAGTAGTTAAAGGAGATGTTTTCGGTTCATTCCAGTGTCCGACAACAGAGGTTGAGAAGGAGCAAATGAGCCAGATACCTTACGCATCAGTAGTCGGGAGCTTGATGTATGCTCAAGTCTGTACTCGCCCAGATATCGCTTATATTGCTGGAATGTTAGGCCGTTATCAGACTAATCCAGGCCTAGATCACTGGAAAGCAGCTAAGAAGGTACTTCGATATCTGCAAGGGACGAAAGACTATAAACTGACTTATAGAAGAAGTGATCATTTAGAAGTGGTGGGCTATTCTGACTTTGCAAAGTGCAAAGATGACAAGAAATCCACTTCGGGCTATATCTTTATGTTAGCAGGCACCACAACTTCCACAATGATGGCAGAGTACATTGCTGTTTATAACGCAACCTGTCATGGAATGTTGTTAATTCCATTTCTAGACCATTGAAGCTTTACTGTGATAATTCAGCTGCCGTTAGTTTCTCGAACAGTAACAGTTTGACTGGAGCTGGTTTATATCTCGATACAAAATATCTGTTCGTACGAGAACGAGTTGAGGAAAATAATCTTTGTATCGAGTATATTAGTACTAAAGATATGCTTGCGGATCCAATGACTAAAGGTCTCCCTCCTAAGGTTTATAAAGAACATGTTCGGAATATGGGATTTTGTAAAGACCTTATTTAAGCATATTGTACTAGCTTATGTTTTATGTTAATGAAATTTCCTCAGTTTGATTTTGTATGTCTCTTAGAATATGTTCAACCGGTATAATGGCATATTGACAAATAAAGTTACAAATCAAACAAAGGGCTTATGCGTATTTTGATCATAACGATTAGGTTTTAAATTAAGGCTATAGTATGATTAATGGGGGTCCTGAGTCGCATAATGATTCAACGGCTGTATTTCTCTGCTATAGTACTTGTTTAAGGCTAAAATGAGTGTTAACTCCTAATCAGGCTTATCTAATACTCATAGTAAATGATTACTCGGCTAAGTGGGAGAATGTAAGATTAAATATATTATGTATTAATATTTAATCTATAGCCATTATAATCATTTACATAATATAGATCAAAATATATAATAACCTATTAAATAATTAGTTGGTAATTGTTGATGGACCATATTACCCTTATTAACTAATTAGGTTTCCTCCTGGGTGCTTATATAAGGAGAATTATGTGGAGGTTAAGGGGTTAGACAGTTACACATTAGAAACACCCCATAAGCCTAACATCAAATTCGACCTCCTCTCCTAGCCGATATCCCTTTTCGGTTTACTGAGTCCCCATCATCAGTCAGCACCCTAAGGAGGAACCAAATCACGATGACAAGCATGTCGAACTCCATTACTGGATTCTCCACTGCACTTTCTGTTGTGACAGGTATGTTTTAATGTTTTCCTTCATGTACAAACAGAACTGAACCAACAATTGAAACTTATATTCTTAAAAACTAATTTGTGAAAAAAGCTCGCTTACTTTTAGGGATGGCAAGAATACCTGAGCCCGACGGGTATACTCGAAACCCGACATAAATGGGACGGGTATACTCGATACCCAATGAGTATTGGGCTGGGTATGAGATTAGTTTTAACAATTCTGCGGGTATGGGTCGGGTATGGGATAAGGTGATACCCGTCCCGACTACCTGAAATCACAAAACCGTTTACCCGAACTATATACCCGATTATATTCCCGAATATTTTTTAATTTATATTGTTATTTTTCATTAACATTTGTCTATTAGTGATTTATTTTAGTATGTTCATAATGTGAAAAAAAAAATTTTCTTTTAGTATATGTATTTTGTATGTTGTGAAGTATATAAATATAAGTGTATGAGTATTATAAAGTTATTATTAAATTTATGATAAAACTTATATGTATGTAATGTATATTTTTTTGCTTATGATAGTTGTTGTATAAATAAAATTATATAATAATTATAATAGTAAAGACATGTATTTGGAAATTACAACATATATCTTTTAACAAACTAATTGGGTATACCCGATACCTGACGGGTAATTACCCGACAAATACTCAACGGGTATTAAGTCGGGTATAGGACACGATTTTATAACCGGGTATAGGTATAGAATTACCAATACCTGACATATTACCATTCCTAGTTTCTTTCAATTTTAAATTTGGGGCCACTGTATCCACGTATCACGTATGTCACATCTTTTAGGCCTTTTGGGCCATTATTTTTAAGTGGGCCATGTTTATTTTCTACCGCTACCCTTTTCAAATTCAAATTCAAATTTCAAATGACAAACGGTATTGAAGTTTTAAAATTATTATATTAGTAATAGTTAAAGAAATTAGTTATTTTGAAAAACTAAATAGTGAAGGCCAACTATATTTTCAAACGACAAACGGTATTGAAGTTTTAAAATGATTATTAGTAACGACAAACGGTATTAAAGTTTTATAATACCAGTTAGTTATTTTTATTTACTAAAGGCCAACTATATCAATCGTAATTAATACAGTATGATTCGGACATTACTCTATTAACCTCTTTATTTAAACTAGCTGATGAGGTTAATTTGTTAAGCAATTAAGCAAAGGGCTAAACTATCTACACACCAATAGTCACCCTTAAAAGATGTTTTTTGTTCTTATATTAGGGGTGTGAATTTCTGACACGACCCGAAAACACGACACGCACCGAACACGAATTTTTTGGGTTTGGGTTTACCCTAAACAGGTTCAGGTCAGTTTCAGGTCGAACCCGCGAACCCGTTTAGCTAAACAGGTCAGATTCGGGTCAAACCTATCAGGTTTACAGGTTGACCCGTTTAATTTATAAAAGTAAAAAGTAGGGTGGAAAATTTTGTGAATGTATATATAGTTGAGGGTTTTAGGTTAAAGTAAAGTTTTCTTCTTAAAATAGGAGCAGATTTCATTGGTCATTTAAGGTAATTAAGTGTAAAGTTAATAATGTGGTTAGCATATTTGTTTTATTCCATGTAGGAAACGAAACGTCAAAGAGTGTGGCCGCCATTTTTTCTGCTATATATTTTTTTCGTAATTTTTGTTTTGTTAAAATTTATTTTTTAGACAACTTATTAACTTTTGGTACTAGTTTAAAAGGAATTGTTGGAGAATGTGTTTTTGGTAGTTTATAATTTTTAATGTTATTTTCTACTTTTTAAGTATGGTTTTAAAACTTTAAAGCAAATAAGTTTAAAAAAAATATATGTTCGGGTCAAGCGGGTTAGGTTCGGGTTGACTTGTAAAAAATCGGGTCGTGTTCGGGTTCGTGTGTCTAACATATTTTTCGGGTTCGGGTCGGGTTCGGGTCTGTGTAAATTTTTCGGGTTCAGGTCAGGTTGAACCCGCCAACCTGCGAACCCGACCCATTTAGCACCCCTATCTTATATGCACACCTTGCAGTGTCGAACTGTGGCCAAAACGCGCGTTTTGGTCCGGTTAACCAGAAAAAGACTGACGGGTGTCTGACGGGTTTGTTGACCGGACCAAAACGTCGAGTTTTGGCCGCATTTTGGTCCTGTCAACCAGACCGGGTGTCAGTCTTTTGTCTGGTTGATAGAACCAAAACGCGGCCAAAGCTCGGCTTTTTGGTCCGGTCAACAAACCCGTCAGACACCCGTCAGTCTTTGTCTGGTTAACCGGACCAAAACGCCGCGTTTTGGCCACAGTTTGACACTCCAGGGTGTGCATATAAGGACAAAAAACACCTTTTTTTGTGTGTAAATAGGCAAAATGGTGTGTAGATAGGTACACCCTTAAGCAAATTATGAATTTGTTAGCAGGCCATAAACAAGTGGGCGTGATTGACAATTTTAGTTATACGGGTTAAAACCCGGACACGACCCATTTAATTGACCGAGTTAAACATTTCAACTTAAATATGACCTCTTTATTAACAAATAAGATAAGATAACCCAAAACATAATTAGTCTCCTGTCATGTCTGTAATTACCATCTCTAAGGGTGCTCGGGGCACTATGTGGGTACCCCTTGCGGGTACGCGGGTAGCCACGACAACACCGCCGCAAACCCTTAGTCACATTAAATCGCGTAGCAAACACGGATGGTAATCAGTAGTCACCGTTGAAAGGAAAGGAGAGAGAGAGCTGTGTTTGTGTATCATTCGTGAGTAAATCATCACTGACAGCACGTGTTCCGACATGTTGTAGACGTGGAAATCGGATAGCGGTGACACACGTTACGCCCCGTGCACCCTAATATCTTTCTCCTAATATTTCATTTTAATCAACAAGATTAGACTGATGTTTTATGGGGTAAGATCAAATAAAAAGTTAATTTTCTCTAAGAAGGATGAGAAGGAATCTTAACCATTCATTTTTCAAATCAATGGTTAAGATGAAAGGGTAGGAGAAAGGAGAAGTGCAAGGGTATCTTGGGAAAATCATATTTATGGACTTTCTCTCTCCACATGCAAGTCACATGCAAGGCACATGCAAGGCACATGCATATTCCACCCCATTTTTTAAACGTTCATAACTTTTTTATACGACATTATTTTTTCATAAAAATTTCACCGTAAAATCGAGCGTATTTTTATCTTTAATTTGAGTACCATATTGCTATATAAAATATGAAGACTAAAAAAACCCACTTAAATGTGTTGTATGTTGTATAACATTTTTTTGCTGAATTTTTGTACTATATTTTTGTGCTAATTTTTTTGTGCTAAATTTTTTTGTCTTAAATTTTTTTTCCTCAATTTTTTGTGTTGGATTTTTTTGTACTACATTTTTTTGCTGAATTTTTTCGTGCTATATTTTTTGTACTAGGTTTTTTTGTCCTATGTTTTTTTGTACTATATTTTTTGTGCTAGATTTTTTTGTACTAGTTGTTTTGTGCTAGATTTTTTTGTTGTATTTTTAAAAAACAAAAGGGTTGTCACATGTTATTTTCACTCCTATTTATAAGGACCAAAATGCCCTTCTTTCCTACTGATTAGAAGTGACACATGTCATTATCACAATCATTCTTAAGCTACTTAGGCAAAATCCATTTTTTAGTGGATCCTTCCCTGATGTTTTATATCAAAAGGTTAAAAGACAAAAATAACGTATTGACTATTGATTACCTTTTATTTATTTATTTATAAAACAATCATCTTATATTAGCTTTCGAGAAATACATAATAAGGGCATGTTTGGCTAAGGCTACTTGGTATGGTGATGGACCATCATTGGAGGATGATCCGCCACGTAGGTGCCACGTCATATTCCTCTCAAGGATGGTCCATCCTCCAAAACTAGAGGGCATGGTAAGATGATCCTAGTCATAGTCCTCCACCACTTTTATGTTTTTTTATTTGTTTTAATCTTCAACTTTTTTTAACATTTAACAAATATACTAACAAAATATTTTCATTAATATTAAAACCACATTACATAAACATAAAAAAAAAACATAAACTTAAAAAAAAAACATACACTTAATAAAAAAAACCAAAGACTTAATAAAAAAACATAGAGTTAAATAATTTGATGTTTTTTCATGATGTCGTGTTGTAAGGGTTGCGTCGGGATCGGTTGGGGTTGAACGGGTGGTGTCGGGTTCGGTGGGAAATTATAAGCACCCCGCATCATCATTTGTTGAAGGGCTTGATTTTGAGAGAATTAAGCGAATTGGTTTGGCGAGTGTTGGAATGATGCAAACGCATTTGATGAATATTGCGAGAATTGGTTCGGTTCTAGCGTCGGATAATATCCCGGACCCGAGAAAACATTAGGTTGGGTCGGGTTGATGGGAGTCGTCGGGTTATACGGATTGTTCGGGTCGCTCGGGTTGTTGAAGGGATCCATGATAGAGTATAAGGTTTATAAAAGTGGAAGAAGATTTATAAAAATTATGTGAGAGAGGGATGAGATTTTGGGGTTAATTTTGTGAATGAAAGTGAAAATGAAATGGAAATTTATATATTTTGTAAATATTACCGTTGGTTTGTTTGAAAAAAATGGGATTTTTTTTTAAACGGTAACTTTCTGGATTTGGGCCCCACCACGACGCGACCCGGGGGGGGGGGCGGCACGGTGTTCACCCCGTCGCCGAAGCAAGACGCACCGGGGACGAACCCCATACCGAGTAGCCTAAGGTTTTTGAAACAACTTATTGACTTATTAGCTTTTTGAAAAGTCATAAGCTTCAAAATGATGTTTGGCAATGAGGGTGACCAATAAGTCAGTAAGTCACTTGATACTGACTTTTCCAAAAAGCCAATAAGTCAATAAGTTGTTTTGAAAAGCTTAGCCAAACATGGCAAAATAACAGTGTGTAACACCCCAAAAATGGGTTTGGTAATTTAAACCCGGTTAATACAAAGGAACGGGTAAAAATACTGCTAGGGGTAAAAGTGAACCCGTTAATGAATATTGACTAGGAATAATTAACCTAGTTGAATATTAGTATCGTTAGTATTAAACGAAGGGTTGTAGCCTTATTTAAATAAAACGAAACATGAGGGACCAAAGTAAACAACTTGAAAGTTGTTTTATTAAATAGAAAACAACACACACACAAACACACACATCGTGTGTGTGTGTGTGTGTTCTTCATCAATGAGCAGGGAAGGCTCCCTTGGAGCCAAAACCCTAAACTTCACAAATTCTCCAAATTGAAAGGCTAAACGAAGTCCAAATTCACAACCGAACATGAATTAACGATCACCTTCACAAGGGGATCGTAAGGTATGTCTTCAAACTTAGATTTGATGATCTTGTTTGAAGTGGGTTATGATCAATACATGAATTTGTATGCAATTAAGCTTGTAGAGGTGTTAGAAACACCAAATAGAACTTGTGTTATGAATAATTTCAAGTAATTGGGTGATTTAGAATGAAAACCCATTGCATGAGTATGAAGATGATGATCATGATGAACTTGTAGATGTATTAGTGTGATCTTGTGATGTATAAGGTGTTATATGATAGACTTAGATAGATAAACTTGATGTGGAAATTATGATTATGAGATTTTGCTTGAATGTGATGGTTCATAAGATGAATTGGGGAAGAACATGCTTAAAGCACTTGTACATTATGCTTAAAAAGTGATATGCACACCAAGTGTTTGATGAAATGTCTAAATGACAATAATATGTGAAATTGTATGCAATTAATGGGTAAACATGTATAGAAAGTGGTATTAATGAAATTGATAGTAAACTAACATGAGGAATGTATTTTAGATATAGTTCATGTGAAGATTATGTTAGGTTGATGTTGAGTATGCTTTATGCTTGTTTGAATTGATTAATGAAAGTCATACGTGAGATATGAAATTGATATGATCGTTCATACGCACAATCATATATGCTAACAAGAATGTGAATGTAATGACATGTACGGTTAGGAGTCATGTCAACGCGGACACAAGCATGGAAGGGCAACGGGCCAAGGATAAACACGGAAGCTATGCTCGAACTCGGACGCACAAGGTAAGTGAACTCCAAACTTACCCTTTTGTTTAGTAATGTAATTATGACATATGGTAATTATTGAATGTAATATAAGAAAATATGAATTGTTGTTATTACTAAGTTAAGTTATAGTGGAACTGAGACGGAAGTGGTTAAGAAAGAGATTCGATTAAGTTTGGGTAAGAAACGGAACTTATTTAATGAATTATACATAAAGATGAATCAAGGAGTGTATATGTAGGATGTAAATTGTAGGTACGAGTGTGAATAGAAAATGAATACATGCTTGAGAGAGGTATTTAATTATATGCTTGAATGAATAAGACGAGTTATGCGTATTTGAGGACACGTCCATATGAAAGGAAGTTAATGATACTAACCGTTTTTCTATTAAGAATTAATGTAAAACATAGGCAGGTTATTAATGGAAGTAAAGGTTGACTCTGCAATCCGATGCGACTAATGGAATGGATGGATGAAGGAGCTAGTATAAGAGGAAGCATGATATGTGGACGCTTATTATGCATGTGTTAATATTTTGTATTATGTTACCGGTTACTAATGATGAGATTGAATGTGGTGACTGCAGGTTGTTCAGGATTTTGGATGTTTCACCAAGAATTGTACGCGGTTGAAGATCGAGTCAAGACATGGATTGTACGTGGGTGTGTATGTGGTCACTTAATTCGATATATGTATGATAGTTGTCAATCAAATTTTCTAAAGGAACAAATGTATTTAAGTGAAAGAAAGGATGTCATTAAAGAAATTTTTAATTATGTGTTTTCCGCTGCGAATTTTGGTTTTAAACATTTAGGGCGTTACACAGTGCGTACGTTAGCACATAGCCTTCTTCTTAGACTGAGTGTAGTGGGGCGACTCCCACCCCCAGGTCGCCCCAGGTCGCCTGGAACACCGCCCCCGGGGGCGACTTGGGTGGCGACCCCCCCTTGCCCGTCTCAAACTCGTCGCCCAACTCACACATTTGATTTCAAATATATCCGTTGCCTAACGGATAGTTTGGCCAAGTTTTATTATTATTATTTTTTTTAAATCCAACCTTTATAAATAAATACCACATATCAAACACTTTTTTACCACAATCTTCTCTCAATTCATCAAAATTTATACAAATCTTCTATCAACTCATCAAAATGTATCCCCACAACATCCCTCCTTTCAACCAAAATACACAATCTTCCAATCCACAACCCGATTTGGCCGACCCAAACGTTTTAAATAACCCCGCTTTTTTTTATTTTGGTTGAAGTAATTTTTTTATTTTGGTTGAAGTAATTTTTTTTTAGTTGATGTATTTTTTTATTTTGGTTGAAGTATTTTTTTTTTTAGTTGATGTATTTTTTTTATTTTGGTTGAAGTAATTTTTTTTAGTTGATGTATTTTTTTATTTTGGTTGAAGTAAAAAAAGACTTTTATAAAAAATATGATTTTTTTATATCTTTTACATAAAAAAAGACAAAATAAATGGGTGCCACGTGTCGTAAGACGCCCCACCTAGCAAGGTTGCCCACTACCCCTTTTTTGGTCAGAATCCTCTTATGTGACGTGGCGACACGTGTCGCAAGACGCCCACTCAACAGGTTGCCTCACTGCACTCAGTCTTACAGTTTGCATACTTGGAGACTGTACTACGTTCCATGGTGGAACCAGTTCCATACTTTTTCTCCGTTTACGACCTTACGGTTTCCGCTAGGGTTTATTATTCGTTGATTCGAGCTAACACGAGAACCGTAATTGCGATAATGGCGACAATGGAGAGCTTGATCGGTCTTGTTAACCGTATTCAGAGAGCTTGCACTGCTCTCGGAGACTATGGCGGCGGAGACACCGCCTTTTCTTCTCTCTGGGATGCTCTTCCGTCTGTTGCCGTCGTTGGCGGTCAGGTTTGTTTCTTCCAGTATGTTTTTTTACAATGTGTTTGTGTATGTTTTCTTGAGAGAAAAATGGTTTGGTGATGATAGAAATGAAAGCCCTAAGGCATTTGGTTTTATAAGTTTCTAGTAATTGAGGTGTAGTGTAGGTGTTTTGTTTTTGTAGGTTTCTTGCGATTGAGGTGTCTAGTTGCACACTAATTGCAGAGAACATTCATAATTTATGAATTTGAAATCTATGTGTATGAGTAGGACGGTAAACGAATGTGTCGTTTAGCTCGTTTGTGTATGCGAACATTTGTTTGTATTCGTTAGTGATAGTTTGTTTAGGTCCATTACAGGATTTATGAAATTAAACATATCATTTGTTACAACTTAGTCTAGTTTTATTAATTTTTTGGGCGCAGTAGACTGATATTCACATTTACTTTTAACTGGTGTTCGCTCAGTTATGCTTGTTCATCTATGTTCAATTGTGTAATTTCTGTTTGTTTCGTTTACGTTCGTGAACCGCACTTTTATACTCTTAACGAACGAACACGAACAAGAAACTCTGTTAATTTAATTGTTCGTGTTCAATCATTTGTTCATATAAGTTAAACGAACGAAAATGAACATGGCCGGTTCATATTCGATCAGTTCGTTTACAGGCCTATCTTTGAGAGAGTGAGAGATGGTGGATTTCAAGGATTTGAATCTTATATCTGTTCCTAATACTTATGCTTCATGCTTTCATTTTGGCTGGCGAAAGATGGAGCTCATTTTGACTATTTCTCTTTGTAATGTTAATTTCTGGAAGTTTTAACTATATCTAATCATTTTCTTGTGTTCTGCAAATCAAATTGAGCTGATAATAGAGTTCAGGGAAATCTTCGGTGCTAGAGAGCATTGTTGGGAGAGATTTTCTTCCTAGGGGATCTGGTTAGTTGCTTTTCTAATTCTACTTGCAACTGTTTTTCCTCTTTCTTTCACATTATTGACTGATGTTGAATACATGGCTATTTCAGGGATTGTTACAAGGAGACCTTTGGTGTTGCAGTTACACAAAACAGAGGGCAGACAAGAGGAGTATGCAGAATTTGGACACATGCCGCGTAGGCGATTCACTGATTTTTGTATGTGAAGTGGCTGCTACTACTAAACTCTTTTAGCATAAAAGCTCAAAACATAATTCCAATTTCTAGTGACAATAATGTGAAGTTTAACGGACATATTTGATTTCATACACAGCTTTGGTACGGAAGGAGATTCAAGATGAAACAGACAGAATCACGGGGAAGTCTAAACAAATATCTCCAATTCCAATCCATCTCAGCATCTATTCCCCCAACGGTATGTTTGTAGTGACTGCAATATTTAAAGTAATAGCTGCTCTTGTTCTTTATTTCTCACACAATGCTTACATCATATCATGATTTTCTTATTCTTCCAGTTGTCAACTTAACTTTAATCGACTTACCAGGATTGACCAAAGTTGCAGTTGGTACTTTTCTCCACCTTTCTCCTTATTGTTTGGATTAATTTTAAGCTTCATCTGAGTCTGATATAATGAGGGATTTCTTATGCAGAGTATTAGACTGTCTGTTTAGATTATTAAAGTTCATATTGTCTAGGGTACCAAAGTGTAACTAGTTTTCTTATATATTTGGTTGTAATCTTTTATTGTGATCAATAACAAAAACCACGATTCCTAATCTGATTTGGTATCAGAGCAATACCAATTCCTAATCCCTGAATCATCGATCCTTCTTCTCCAACCCTAATAAACCCTACTCCAAAAATTCAGCCGTCACATAAAATTCTGGCTGCTAACCCTAACAGAAAAAAACTTACGTCCTGCAGAAACTCAGCAGCACCTGCAAAAACTCTTTGGCGCCAAAATTATTCAACAATTATTCCAGGTAAACCAACATCAGATTTCATGGCAGCGATAATCTCTTTTTCACACCAGGAGAAAACTGTTCATAACTCTCATAAATTCTCCTTCAGTCTCAAACCTAACAACTATGGCTATTGGCGCTCTATGATTGAATCTTTTCTCACCTCTCATAATCTTTTTGGTTATGTGGATGGAACAATACCATGCCCTGAACAGAAAGTCACTAACGAATCTGTAACTACCGACAATCCAAGCTACACCCCGTGGATCTCAAACGATGCTCATATTCGTATGCTTATCATCTCTACTGTGTCTGAAGATTCCTATCAACATATTCAGGGCAAAACATCACGTGAGGTATGGTTGTCTCTTGAACGAGCTTATGCGCCCGTTACATCTTCTCATGAGTTTACTCTCAAAAATCAACTTCTTAGAATCACCATGAAAGGTGACGAAAAAAAACCAGCTGATTACCTTAGCAGGGCTCAAGAGTATGCCACTGCTCTTGCTAATATTGGAGAACCAATGAAGGACAAGGATTTAGTAATGCTAACTCTTGCAGGGCTTCGAGAGGAATACAATGGTCTTAAGGCTAATTTACTGGCTCGTTCACCTCCTGTTAGTTTTCATGAACTACATGGTCTTTTGAGTGATCATGACTGTTATTACAAAGATTTTGGCCACCACTCCACAAGCTTTCGTGGCTAATGCTGCTCCAACACCACAACCACTCACGGCTGTTGCATCCTCGACCCCACAGCCGAATCTTGATCAGCTTCAGCAACAACTTCAAAACATTCAACTTATGGCCTCGCAATTGGGTTATCAACTAAACCCTATTTCTTCCCCACGGCCTCAAGCATACTATGGTTCTCGGTCCTATAATAATAACCGAGGTGGTCTGGGATCTCGCGGTTCCTCTCGTGGCAACTCACATGGTGGTTTCAACAATCGTCCTCGGGATAATAGTGGCACGCGACAATTTTCTTGGGCTTCAACCCAAAACACGGTTTATGGCCATTGTAACAGATGTGGAATAGGTCATCTACCTTCTCAGTGCCCAAATCAGCAGAACCAGTCTCATCCTGCACCACAGGCCAATTTTGCTACATACTCAGAGGCTGGCTCGTCTTCTGGAACTGCTTGGAAGCCTGATACTGGTGCAAATCATCATGCCACTCCAGACCTATCTAACGTGGACAACTCTGAAGCCTACTACGGTAACGATTCTTTACTTGTTGGTAACGGTAATTCTGTACCCATTTGTCACATTGGCTCGTCCAAAATATACTCACCAAACAAAACGTTTACCTTATCTGACATTCTCCATGTTCCTGAACTAAAACAAAACCTTTTATCCGTTCAAAAATTTTGCCTTGACAACAATGTTTTCTTTGAATTTCACTCTTCTTTTTTTGTTGTGAAGGACGAGTCTACACGAACTACCCTCCTCACGGGCCCCAGTGAACAGGGTTTGTACTCCATTCGTCTTCCGCAACTCAAGTCTCTGCCCAAGGTTGCCTTCACCGCTGTCAAAGCTTCTTCAAACATTTGGCATCAACGCTTAGGACATCCTCATGCTCAAGTTTTCCGTTCAATTATTTCTTATTGTTCTTTACTTGTTTCAGACAAATTATCAAATAACTTGTGTTCTTCTTGTCAGTTGGGAAAATCCTCAAAGTTGTCGTTACCTGATTCTACTTTTCGTAGCAATAATATTTTGGATCTTGTTTATTGTGATGTTTGGGGCCCTTCTCCCACACCATCTCTTGATGGTCACCGTTATTTTCTTTTATGTGTTGACCATTGTACCCGTTATATGTGGATTTATTCTCTGAATCAAAAATCTGATGTTTACACTATTTTAACAAACTTTATTACAATGACTGAACGCCAATTTAACACCAAGTTAAAATAATCCAATCAGACTGGGGGGGGGGGGGGGGGAAGGAATTTCGGCCTCTCGCCAATCTTTGTTGCAACCTTGGCATCATCCATAGACGGTCTTGTCCTCACACCAGTGAGCAAAACGGCTTCGTTGAACGGCGTCATCGTCATGTTGTGGAAACTGGACTAACTCTCTTGGCTCAGTCCAGCCTTCCTCAACGCTTCTGGCACTTTGCCTTTGAAACAGCGGTTTACTTAATCAATCGGCTCCCCTCTCGTGTCTCCTCAAACAAATCTCCCTTTGAACATGTTTTCAAACGAAAACCTGATTACTCGTTTCTACGAGTTTTTGGCTGTCAATGCTTTCCTTACCTTCGTCCATACAACCGTCACAAAATTGAGTTCCGTTCAACTCCTTGTATTTTCCTCGGCTACAGCCCCGCCCGCCATGGTTATCGATGCTTTGATCCCTCCAATGAACGGGTCTACATTGTTAGACATGTTCGCTTCAACGAACATGTCTTTCCTTATCAGCCCTCACCCAATATTCCTTCCCCACCACCATCTACACCCCCTTACATCTCTATCTTTCCTCATCCACCACCTGGCTTCCCACCAGAACCTCCACAATCGCCTCCACCAACACCACCATCATCACCTCCTCCTCAATCACCTCCATCACCACCCGTTCCACCCACACCACCTAACCCTGATGCCCCTCCACCCGAGAATATTCCTTCACCGCCACCAGCCCCTCGACCTCGACCATCTAACCTTCGCCCTAATCCCAAACAACCTGACCGATATAACCCGGCCGCTTATACTGCCACCGCTTCCCCATCTCTTCCTCTTGAACCTACTAGCTTTACCGTTGCTAACAAGTCTATAGAATGGCGCCAAGCTATGGCTGATGAGTTGTCTGCGCTTCATAGGTGTAAATGAGACTGGTATGGAAAGAAAGGAAATCTGAATTGTATTGATTGAATTGTGTATTTTGTACAAGTAATGGGGCTCTCTATATATAGGAAGAGAGAGGGACTAACAAATAAATATAAATAACATACTAGGGCCTAAACTAACTAATTAATACAACTAACACTCCTCCTCAAGTTGGAGCATAGATGTTAAGCATGCCCAACTTGCTACATATGAAATCTATTTGAACCTTCCGGAGGGGTTTTGTGAAGATATCCGCTAGTTGGAATTCTGTTTTAACATGAATTGGCTGAATAGACGGAGGATCCTTTTGAGTGCCCACTATCCGATCTCTGATTAGGTGACAATCAACCTCAATGTGTTTAGTTCTCTCATGAAATACTTGATTTTTGGCTATATGTATAGCTGATTGATTATCACAGTATAATCGCATTAAGTTATCAGAGGTAACCCCGAGTTCCCTGAGAAGGCGACGAACCCATATCATTTCTGATGTAACATCTGCCATAGCTCTGTACTCTGATTCGGCACTTGATCTAGATACGGTGTGTTGTTTCTTACTCTTCCAGGAAACAAGATTTCCTCCAACGAAAACATAGTACCCAGTGGTGGATCGACGGGAAATAGGACAGCCTGCCCAATCTGCGTCTGAGAATCCAGATATACGTCCATCTCCTTCTTCTGTGAAAGCACCTACACGACAATGACCCTGATCGGAATATAAGATCCCTAGGCCTGGTGTGCTCTTGAGATATCTTAAGACACGGAGAGCAGCATCCCAGTGTCCTGTGTATGGAGTGGCCATGAATTGACTTAGGACACTAACGACAAAGGAGATATCTGGTCGGGTGACAGTTAAGTAGTTAAGTTTTCCGACCAATCGTCTGTATCGCTCAGGATCTTTCATTGGACTTCCGTCCTCTGGAATGAGCTTCCTCGTAGGAAGCATAGGACTATCAACCGGTTTGCAACCCAATAAGCCACACTCAGTTAACATATCAAGGACATACTTCCGCTGAGAAAGGAGTATTCCTTGTGGGGAACTAGATACTTCTATGCCAAGGAAGTACCGAAGTCGACCTAAGTCGCTAATCTGAAACTGGGACTGAAGGAACTGTTTGAGCTTGGTAATCCCATCTTCATCATCCCCTGTAATTATGATATCGTCCACATAAACAACTAGAATGATCCTTCGGCCCTGATGATGTCTAAAGAATACAGAGTGATCATATGCACTACGAACCATTCCAAATTCTTCCATGACACTAGAAAACCGACCAAACCATGCTCTGGGAGATTGTTTAAGACCATATAAAGAACGACGCAGTTTGCATACTTTGGATGCCTCCTCCTTAACAATGAACCCTGGTGGCTGCTCCATATAAACCTCCTCAAGAACACCATTAAGAAAGGCGTTCTTGACATCAAGCTGGTGGAGCGGCCAATGATGAATGGCAGCAAGAGCAATACAAATACGCACGGAGGGCATTTTGGCAACCGGAGAGAAAGTCTCGTCATAATCAATACCATAAGCTTGAGAGTAGCCTTTAGCTACCAAACGAGCTTTCAGACGATGTAGCGAACCGTCAGGGTTAAGTTTAACCGTGAAGACCCAACGACAATCAACAACACGTTTTCCTGGCGGAAGCGTTACAAGATCCCATGTATGATTAGTCCTTAAAGCCCCAAGCTCTTCTTCCATAGCTTAACGCCATCCTGGGTGAGCGAGAGCTGTCATCACATTTTTGGGAATCGGATAGGAATCAAGTGAAGTGGTGAAGGCATGAGACTCCGTGGATAGGTGAGCATAAGCAACATAATCCTAGATGGGATAACGGGTGGCATGTCTAGGTTCCTTGCGGAAGGCAATAGGTATATCGGGATATGGGGCACCTGGAAGGTCATAAGCAGGAGTATCCGAAGGGATATCCGAGGTAGTATGGGTAGGAACTGGCACGGGTGTATCTGGTTCAGTCATGGCAGGTTGAACGGATGTACCAGAGGTATGGGTAGGTTGGGGATCAATGGTTGCTGACGTGTGATCCTTTCCTCGCCGAGCATATGTAAAGAGTAATGGCGGGGGATCGGTTGGTAGGTCCTCAGCAGTAGGACCCTGGGTTGTGGTGTCTGGGACCTGAGGGACAGATGGAACAGGAGTTACAGGAAAGGTGGGGATGATGTGAGACTCAGATATATCAGGATCGGGAAACAGATCAGAAACTGGAATGGAAGATTCTGGAAAGAAAGGACGCAACGGATCAAAAGTGACGTCAGCACTGGTAAAGTATCGGCGAAGAGGACTATAACACCGATAACCTTTCTGGACACGCGAGTAACCAACAAAGACACAACGAATGGCTCGAGGGTCGATTTTAGGGACTCCGGGACGATGAACAGTAACAACGGATGAACAGTACTGCGATGAACAGTAACCCGGGATCTGGATGAGGAGGTGAGATCTGAAACTTGGCAGATCAGATCTGGAACAGGTTTGGGTCTGGTGAACAGTAACCTCGAAAAATCTGAACTGGAATACGAACACGCTAAACGAGGCAGAAACAAAAAAGTTTTCGGATCGAAAAATCAACTTGATGGGATGGACGGGAGGTGGATTCCGATCAGACTGGCAAAGAAACGGTGGCCGGAGAGGCAGCGACGCGCCGTCACGCGCGGCGCGTGTGTTACGGTGGCGGAAGAGGCGGTGGCGCGTGGGGGCGCGTGGAGGATCGGACGGTGGCGAGGTTTGACAGGTTTTGTAGATCGGGCGACGACGATTGTAGTGGTGGTGGAGGTGCACGTTAACTCGCCGGAAAAAAGAACAGATCTGAAAAAGTAGGTGACGAGTTGTGGTGGTTTTAGGTGTTTGGACAGATTTGGAACTGGTTTTTAGGACAGAACTGGTGGTGACCGGAAATGGTATGAAAGAGAATCCGTTTCTGATGTGGAAGGTCAGACTGAGCTGCAACCACAGAGCATACTACGAACTTTCTGAACTGAAAGCCGGAAATGATCACCCGAATGAGGATATTCTTGAGCTAAAACACCTTTAGCTCTGATACCATGTAAATGAGACTGGTATGGAAAGAGAGGAAATCTGAATTGTATTGATTGAATTGTGTATTTTGTACAAATAATGGGGCTCTCTATATATAGGAAGAGAGAGGGACTAACAAATAAATATAAATAACATACTAGGGCCTAAACTAACTAATTAATACAACTAACAATAGGAATGGCACGTGGACACTTGTGCCCCCTGTCCCTAATGCTAATAATGTTGATTGTAAATGGATTTACAGGTTAAAAACTGATGAACATGGCAAGATTAGCAAGTACAAAGCCCGTCTTGTTGCTAAGGGTTTTCATCAACAACATGGCGTGGATTATCATGAGACTTTCAGCCCAGTAATCAAGCCTGCCACTATTCGCACCGTCTTATCTCTGGCCGTCACGAACAAATGGCCTCTCAGACAGTTGGATATTCAGACTGCTTTTCTCCATGGTGATCTTCAAGAAACTGTCTACATGCGCCAACCTCCAGGTTTCATTGATCCAACTAAACCTGATCATGTCTGCTTATTACACAAATCACTATATGGGCTCAAACAAGCTCCTCGTGCATGGTTCACAAAATTGTCTACTGCCCTTCATCAGTTGGGGTTTAATGGGTCTAAGACAGACCCTTCACTTTTCATCCTCAACCATTCGGGCTCTCTTGTCTATCTTCTGGTGTATGTTGATGACATCATCATCACTGGTAACAACTCCATTACTGTCGCCACCATTATTGAACGTCTCAATTCTCTCTTTGCACTTAAAGATATGGGGCAGTTACATTATTTTTTGGGGGTTGAGGTTGTCCATCGGGGTTCTGACTTGGTTCTTTCACAACGGAAATATGTTAGAGAAATCTTACATCGAGCTGGTCTTGCAGACTGCAAACCAATTTCTACTCCCATGCATACCTCTCACGTCTTATTACCGGATGATAGCCCATTACTCGATGATCCTTCTCGCTATAGACAAACGGTCGGGGCTCTTCAGTATGCTACTCTTTCTCGTCCTGACATTGCATTTGCGGTTAATAAAGTCTGCCAGTTCATGCATGCCCCCACTGAAAACCACTGGGCCGGAGTCAAACGCATCTTACGTTATCTCAAGGACACGCTCAATTTGGGTTTATGGATTCGTCACAATACGGGCTATCAGCTTCAAGCCTTTTCTGATTCTCATTGGAACACTAATCTTCAGGCCTTCTCTGACTCTGACTGGGCTGGTTGCCCGATCGATCGTCGATCCACGGGGGGATATGCTATCTACTTAGCCTCGAATCTTATTTCATGGTCTGCTCGCAAGCAGAGAACTGTCTCTCGATCCTCAACAGAGTCCGAGTATAAGGCTATTGCAGATACTGTTGCAGAGTTGATTTGGTTGAAGTCTCTTCTTCGTGAACTTGGATTGGATAGCACGGCACCAACACTTTGGTGTGATAATCTTGGCGCAACATATCTCACAGCTAATCCAGTTTTTCATGCTCGAACCAAGCACGTTGAAGTTGACTATCACTTTGTTCGTGAACAAGTTACTCAGGGAAAACTAAATGTCAAGTTCATTTCTACTGACGACCAAATTGCCGATATCTTTACGAAGTCCTTGTCTTCTCAGAAGTTTGAGTTTCTACGATCCAAGTTGCAGATTTCTAACCGCCCTGAACTTGCGGGGGAATATTAGACTGTCTGTTTAGATTATTAAAGTTCATATTGTCTAGGGTACCAAAGTGTAACTAGTTTTCTTATATATTTGGTTGTAATCTTTTATTGTGATCAATAACAAAAACCACGATTCCTATTCTGATTCAGAGGGACAACCTGAATCTATAGTTGAAGACATTGAAAAGATGGTTCGAACTTACGTTGAGAAGGTATATATAATGACTGTTTTGTTAAAACACTTAATGACATGTCATTTTGTTAAAACACTCAATGACATGTGACCTTCCTAGCATCACCATGTTGTAACATTTCAGCCATTTCTTAGTTATTTGCATATACTAATTACCTGATTTTGTTCAGCCCAACTCCATCATACTGGCAATATCTCCAGCCAACCAAGATATAGCAACATCTGATGCAATGAAACTTGCCAGGGAGGTGGACCCATCGGGTATGCTTACCATTTTTCTTTAGTTTTTGGTTTATTTTCATTTGTATTCATATTGGTCAACTTGACTAGGTGAGAGAACGTTTGGGGTGTTGACCAAGCTTGATTTGATGGACAAAGGAACAAATGCATTGGATGTGAGATCAATAAATCATATATTTCTTTCCTTTTAAACGTTATCACCTTAATGAATTAGAGCATTTTAGGACCTTTTTTTAAGATAAGAGTTTATGTGCTGATATGAAAAATCTACTTTGTAAAGGTCCTTGAAGGAAGGGCTTATCGGCTTCAGCATCCTTGGGTGGGAATTGTAAATAGATCCCAAGCTGATATCAACAAGAATACTGATATGATTTATGCAAGGCGGAGGGAGCGGGAGTATTTTGCCACAAGTCCTGATTATGGACACCTGGCAAGTAAAATGGGTTCTGAGTATCTGGCTAAACTTCTCTCACAAGTAAGTTAAGGCCACTGGGGGCGTTTGGATTTACTTTTTGGGACTGATTATTGATTAGACAAACAACTTATGCACTTGATGATATAAAAGGGTTTAAAAGTACGGAATTGTGCCTTGAGGTGTTTTCCCTTCGCCTCATGAGGCGTACGCCTCGAGGTGAACCGAGGCGGAATTAAAAAATAAATATGAAATTATATATCTTATAAAAAATAAAATACTAACTAATTTCATCATCAGATTCGTAAAAAATACACATAAAAAAGACATTAATATTTGAAATTGACCCAAAAGTCAAAAACATCAAAACCCCTTGAGGTGCAACTTTTAATAACCCCCTGAGGAGTCGCCTCAGAATGTTTTTTGGTCTCCTCGCCTCAGCCGTTTTTTTAAACCATGTTCTATAATAATCAGTTAATGGGTTGCAACAAAACTGATTATATAAGGGTGAAATTGTAGTGCCTGCTATTATTAACACACTCAAATATCTGATTTTCTTATTATTACAACTCTAAACAATATAGGCACTTCCAGACACTATTTCTACAGATTCTTTTATTGCAACTTGATTCAAATTATTCATGGCCACTATTCACTTTCAAAATGCACATACAAACACCCTTTTAGAAGGATTAACTTTAAATCTGTTGAATTCATAAAAACTTCATTTTTTCTTTTTTTGGGAGAACAAAATTAGGTTTTTAAGACAATAAAATTCTTCCATGTGCAGCATTTGGAATCCGTAATCAAAGCTAAAATACCAGGCATCATTTCACTCATAAACAAAGGTATTGATGAGATGGAAGCAGAGTTAGACCATCTTGGCAGACCAATTGCAATTGATGCTGGGGTATGCAAATATTATCTTTAAACACAATTTACACTAAAAACATGTCATTAATGTCTCCAATTAACCTAAATCCACATCTTTCAGGCTCAACTTTACACCATCTTGGAACTTTGTCGTGCTTTTGACAAAATATTTAAGGAACATCTAGATGGAGGGTAAGCAATATCTCAGTAATTGCTAAACATGTTTAATTTTGTTGCATTTCATTAAATTTGGATTTATAATGTCAGCCGACCTGGAGGTGACCGGATATATGGAGTGTTTGACCTCCAACTTCCTGCTGCTTTAAGGAAGCTTCCGTTCGATAAGCATCTTTCTCTACAAAATGTGAGGAAACTTGTTTCAGAGGCAGATGGTTATCGGCCACATTTAATTGCTCCCGAACAAGGTTATAGACGACTTATTGAGGGATCGTTGAATTATTTTAGGGGACCAGCAGAAGCGTCTGTAGATGCAGTAAGTGGTTATTCTTACTATTTGTTTCGAATGGGTTATATAGCATCCAGCTACTATGTAAATTGATAAGTGTTTGTATCTTATGTGTACCTTACTTGGGAACCACTCTTCAGGTGCATTTCGTCCTAAAAGAACTCGTGAGGAAGTCAATTGGAGAAACTGAGGTCAGACTTTTGTGAAGCACACTTGTTAACGGTCCGGTTTAAAGGAGTCATTTTGCAGTATGGTCATAAAATCCAGAAACAATTATGTTCACTTTCTAAAAAGATATAAATAATTAAAGAGTTAGTCCTGTATAAAAAAAACTAAAACTTTACAGTTACAATCTAAATTTGTTGATAAAAGTTGACTTAGGAGGTTGAATCCGAATTTACTTTCAACCCGATTTGATCCGTCTTCCTCTTTTTAGTTAATTTTTCAGTTTGACCCATTTTTCAGTTTAAAGTCCAAAATTGATTGTATTATTCTGGTTATAGAATGAAAAGACTGTAACTACATTAAACTACAAAATGCATGTGCATTATTAAAGAATTTACTAATGCTGAATTTTGTAAGTAACATTGAATCATTATTAGAGCAGGAATTAAAGCGGTTTCCAACCCTGCAATCCGCTCTTGCTGCTGCTGCTGGTGAAGCGTTGGAAAAGTTCCGTGATGAGAGTAAAAAGACAGTCATTAGATTGGTAGAAATGGAGTCTTCATATCTAACTGTCGATTTCTTCCGGAAGCTTCCCCAAGAAGGGGAGAAAATGGGGCCCACTCCTTCACCTGGAGACCGTAGAACCTCATCTGCTGACCGCAGAAATCCACCTGGTTCAGACCATGGAATCCCTGGTCCAGATCGTGTGAACCTGTCTGACCCATTAGTGGATCGATATGCAGAAGCACATTTTAGACGAATCGGGTCGAACGTTTCATCCTATATTGGTATGGTATCCGATACACTCAGGAGCACAATTCCGAAAGCAGTTGTTTATTGTCAAGTTAAAGAGGCAAAGCAAAATCTGTTAAGTTACTTCTACATGCAAATAGGAAGGAGGGAGGTAACTCCTGTTCTACATTTTTGTTTTGTTTCATATAACTAATTATAGTGAAAGTCACTCAAAACAATGTTTGACTAGTGGAAGTCAAAATAATCCTAATGTGTAAAAGTGGTATTTTTCAGGGTAAACAGCTGGCAGAGTTGCTAGATGAGGACCCATCATTAGTGTCAAGGAGACGAGAAATTGCCAAAAGACTTGAATTGTACAAGGCAGCACGAGATGAGATCGATGCTGTTGCATGGGTGCGATAGCGATGTTTGCTTGGAAAAAAACATTTCGTACCAGGTTCTTTCTGGTCGTTGAATTTGTTTACCGTGTTATTTCGTAATGCTTTCATGACTAGTTCGTGTTTATGTTTTGGCTTCTAAACATTCTATTTTTATCTATATAAGTTGTATATTTCTGATTTGTGTATATGTTTATATCCCCGAGGATTCCATGTAACGTATTTCAGTCAGAAAACAGGAATCTTTCTATGTTCAGTTATCTCCGTTTGGGCAATGCATCATGTGAAGAAACACTTTGAATGGTCATAAAGTTTTGTTGAGTTGGAATTAAAACACAAAAAGAGATAAAAGTTTAGATCTCCTTGATGAAAAGGATGTCGTCAAAATACCTTTTAATGTTAAAATTTGCAACATTATGTTAAGATTGGAATTAGAATACATAAAAATGATAATACTTAGACCTCTTGAAGGATCTAATGATCTATATTCACTACTAAATAAAATTCGATGGACAATTTTAATATGAGATAATATAATAAAAAACCACTATACTTTCCTTTTTCACGAAAGAGTTTTCAAACATAATTTTGGTATATAAAATCCCCTCAACCCAGTTCCTACACTTGTACTAGTGATCCGTAGCACCATAGTATCTTTATCCAAAACCGACCTGCTTTTGCGTAGATGTAAATCGAGAAGCATTTATACAGGAAAAGGAAGAGAAAACAGAATATAATTTTCTCTATTTGAAAAAAACACAAATCTTTGAGAGTTGAGAGAGAGAGAACGTGTGCGCGCGCTACCACTTCTTTATTAAGAAAGTTTCAAACTCAGTTTAACTCATAAATAACAGAAACAAAATAATCAAAAAACTTGTATACATTCTCCTACTACACTACACAGACGCTTAGTTTTTTTATCCACTCGATAATAATTTTAATCTCAAACAACAAGACGATGTAGAAGGAGAAGATTGCAGATAAAGAGCTATGAACAATGAGAAATACGAAGATGAGAAAGAAAACTGAATTTGGGTTTCGAGAAAAAAGAGAGGAGTCTTATACTCTTATTTAAGCGTTCTCACGGCCCCGTGTCCCTTGTTTACGGTTTACGCAATTTAATTCCTCTTGTGTCTGTAACATACGGGCAAGTACCTGCTTCATTGTGCCTCTTTTACGCTAAAGTCAACTGGACCATCTGTTGTTTCTTTGTATTGATATGGATAATGGATCCTAGAAAAGGAAAAATAAGTTAAAAAACAGAGTCAAAGTTAAAATCAGTGAGCTTTTAGCAAAGAAATGAAAGGTATATGACTATCTCAAATCTTCAAGTTAAAGATCATTGTCAAGTCTCTAAGTTTGAGAAAGACAAGCCAATATCTTTCAGAAATGTTTGAAAATGTGTAACCTAATGTTGTAGCTAGATTGAGCTCAAGCCTCAATGAAACATTGAAAATCACAGTAGTTGAGTTTCCATAGTAAGTTAAACCGTGTTCACAAGTCTAAATGAAATAATAATTTTATGTATGTATAAAAGGATGTGATTCCGATTTCATCAGTCCCTGGAGATTTTAGGGAGTAAATGTACACGCTCTGAAAACACATAAATATGGTTTAATTTAAGGTTTAAATGTTCATGTATCGACAGTTGACCTTTGGTCAAACTATGATATCAGAGCGCAGATGTAGTAACAGTCACTGCATCCTTCATATATTTGAGCAATTTAACAGCAATACATTACCAGTTTATCAGATCAATCCATACATCAGATCTGCATCATCCACCAGCAGTTGATCAGTGACAGTTAAGTAACATCATGTTGCACACTCAGATCTGACTACTTAAATATTTACAAACCTGCTACCTGCACCAGTAAAATAAGAAAATAAAAGATAATGTGCTCATTTTTTATATTTGTTGACTTTCAAAGCCAAAGTTTTCTTTACTGTTTGAAAAAAATATACACCAGCTTTATGTATATTCAATTTAGGGGTGTAAACAAGCCCAGAAGCTCGAGAGCTACTCGTTATCGGCTCGGTTAAAAGCTCGAACGAGCCGAGCTTTAACGAGCCCGAACCCGAGCTCGAGCCTGAAATACAAAGCTCGTTTAGGCTCGCGAGCCTAAACGAGCCCAAACAAAAATTTATTTATTTTTTATATAATATAATAATGACGATAACATTGGCGAGTCGAACTCGAGCCGAGCTTTGGCTCGTTTAAGCGATATTGAAGCAAGCTCGAGCCGAGCTTTTAGCTCGTTTGAGGTTGTTCTCAAAATAGCTCGAGCCGAGCTCGAGCTTTGGTTTAAACTCGCGAGCCGAGCTCGAGCTCAAATAAGTAGGCTCGAACCGAGCCGAGCTTGAGCTAGAGCTTCATAAAAACATGACGAGCTCGGGCTTGGCCCGGCTCGTTTACACCCCTAATATTCATCAAATAAAGTTAACCGCAATCATATTAGTTTCAAATATCAAACACAAAATAGGGCAACTAAAAGTTAGGTGAGAGAAGGAATACCTTTCTAATGGTTCCTTGTGATTAGGCTCTCGAGCAGCTTTAGTCATCCTGCAGGTCGACAGCATGTCTCCCGTAGCCAACTCACAACTGCAGAAGTGATCGCTGAAACTTTGTGCTTTGAAAGAGATGCATCTGAGAGGGCTCAGCTCAATGATTAACTAGGAAGGGTGCAGCCGAGTTTGTGTGTAATGTGAATCCATAAATTTTGAGACCATTCAACAACGAAATGCTCCGTGGAAGATGACTTATGCCCGTATTCCATATAACCAATATTTGCAAACTTTCTATTTCTCCCAGTTTGTCAGGCAGTTTCTCAAGTCTCCTACAGCCTTCAAGGTACAACCATTTGAGATGTTTCAACATAAAAATGCTGTTTGGAATCTCTGTTATATTATAGCACCTTGATAGATATAACCCCTCCAAAGATTCTAACTGGCCAACATCCTCTGGTAACTTCTCAAGAAAGAAACAATGATAAAGGTTCAGCATTTTCAGTTTTTTCAACTTACAAACGCTGCTTGGAATATCTCTAATACTATAGCACCTTGTTAGAGCTAATACCTCCAGGGATTCTAATTGGCCAACATCGTCAGGCAACTTCTCAAGAAGTACACAAAGTCGAAGAACGAGTTTTTTCAAATGTTTCAGCATACAAATGCTACCAGGGAGATGCTTAACATCTGCATAACTTAAATGTAGCTCTTCTAAACATTCCAATTGCCCTATGGCCTCAGGCAATTCTTCAATGCTACCACAACTTTCAAGAACTAACATTTTCAGATGTTTCAATGTACAAATGTTATTCAGAATATCCCTTGTATTATAGCACCTTAATAGATATATCTCCTCTAATGATTCTAATTGGCCGACATCATCAGGTAACTTTTCAAGAAAGAAACAACTTATGAGAAAGAGTTTTTTCAAATGTTTCAGCTTACAAATTGTGTCAGGTAGATGTTTAACATTTGTACAATTTAAATGTAGCTCTTCTAAACATTCCAATTGCCCAAGGGCCTCAGGCACTTCTTCTATGACACATCTTCCAAGGTCAATAGTTCTTAGATGTTGAAAACCCTGTATTCGACACTTCTCAGAGTCATATTTGAAGCACAGCTGAAAAAAAATCATCATCTAATACTTGTTCTTCCAATTCGAATCTGTGGATTGTCAAACCTTTCACTGAATAAATGTTCAGTGGAAGGTGAGTTATGCGAGTAAACTGAACATCTAAGAATTGTAAACATTTTAAGTTTCCTAGTTCCTCTGGCAGTTTTTCAACCATCAGACATCCAAAAAGCTCCAACTTTATGAGACATTTCAACTTACAAATGCTGTTGGGAATTTCTCTTAACCTAAAGCAATCCCGTAGATGTAATATCTCCAAAGATTCTAATTTGCCAACATCCTCAGGTAACTTCTCAAGAAGCTGACAAGCGAAAAGATGTAGGGTTTTGAGATGTTTCAACATACAAATGCTACCAGGGAGATGTTTAACTTTTGTACCAATTAAATATAGCTCTTCTAAACATTCCAGTTGGCCAAGGTCCTCTGGCAATTCCTCTATGTGAGTGAAAGAAAGGTCAAGAGTTCTCAAATGTTGTAAACTACAAATGCTTCCTGGAACACTCTTGAGATTAGAGCACCAAAAGAGATTTAGAGAGACAAGCTTTTGAAGATTTCCAATTGATGAGGGTACTTCTTCTATATCTTCATTACCTTTAAGATTCAGCTCTAGCAAACTATTGTTGGAGTGCCCTGTGAATATATCATCCGGGAATTCCTTCAGATTTAATCCACCTATATCAAGAACCTCAAGAGATTCCATCTGCTCGATAAAAGATATAGACTTCAAACCCTTGCAGCTATTTAGGTTTAAATAGACAAGGGTTTTTAGACATCCACCGTGCACGTCAAGTGATACCAATTTATTACAATTTTCAAGATGTAACCTCTCAAGATTGGGTATCAGCCCAAGGTCAAGGCTCCTTAACTCTTTTGAATTACTCAGATTAAGGAATTTGAGCGTTTTCATAATCTATTATAACATGAAAATAAACAAAAAAAGAAGTAAATATATGCTGTCACGATAACCAGCTAGTAGATATACATATAACATTATATAATTAAAGGACAACCAATCAACCATATTACCTTTCCCCCTTCCCAAAGTTGTTTGATTTTGCTGTAAGACATTTCAAGTGCAACAAGATTGTTTGCTTTAAATGTTTTGGGTAAACACCAATGTGGGTATCCTGTCCAATATAGGTACTGTAACGAGTTTGGAAAGTACTGAAGAACTTCGTCAATCTTCACACAGTCAGGATGAAAATTGTACTCCGTATAGTTCACAGTAAGGCATCTAAGCTTCTTCATGTTTCCCACACCTTCCAAAGAAATACCAGGAGTGATTTTCTGAATTATACATCTTGTTGCATCACTACCCTGTAATTCAAGAACAAGGATCATAAAAGATGTGTTATAACTGACGAAAAAATTGTGAGTTTCATCTCCCACCATAATTACAAGAAAATGGATTATTACAGAGTTATCAGCCAAGACACGTTCAATTTCCTCTTGAACCCATAATCGGCTATGTCTCTCGGGCTCGTCAGGATGCTCACGGCGTACGATATTTTCGCCCATTTCTATCACACGGTCATGCATTCTTATGAATCCACCTCGAGACGTTCGTACAATTTTGATTAGAGATTTTTGCTCAAGAACTCTTAAACCATTTGTAGCGTGAAATCCACAGCTTTCAAGCATTCTTATTGCATTGTCTTTCTCCCAATGTCTAAGGAAGCATGCTACATCTAGAAATATTTCCTTGTAATCATCCTCGAGGCTTTCATAGCTTAGTTCCAATACTTTAAGAGTTTCCTTTGACGGATTTTTTTTGAGTCTTGATAGTGCATCTTCCCATTCAGACGTTTTTTTTTTATCACGGAGAAGTGAGCCCAAAACTCTGATTGATAAGGGGAGACCAGCAGCATAATGTACAGCTTCACGTGATTGATTTTGATACTCTTGAGTTGGAATATTTTTCCTAAATGCATACCTACTAAAGAGGAGAATCGCTTCCTCAGTAGATAACAGGTTGACATCATGGATCCACTTCTCTGTGTATATGTTGAGCACCTGCTCATCTCTAGTTGTAATTATAATTCTACTTCCCGGCTTGAACCAATTAGGATCACCAGCTAATTCCTCAAGTTGCCCTTCTCTATCCACATCATCGAGAACAACAAGAGCTTTTGTACCACGCAACCTCTTTCTCATTAATTTTTTTCCGTCATGAACACCGCTTACAGTAATGTCGTTATTCCTTAATACATCTCTAAGGACTTGTTCTTGCAACTTCTCCAAACCGAAAGAGCTTTTTTCCCTCACATTCTCTACAAAGCTTTTACCTTCAAACTTAATGGATATTTTATCAAACATAGCCCGGGCTAGAGTTGTCTTCCCAATACCTCCCATTCCCTTGATGCCTATCATGCGAGTATCACTTAAACCAATCTCTAAACTTCTATCGAGATCCTGCATCCTTTGTTCCATGCCAACTAAATTCTCATCGACATGACTATCAGTGTGCCATAAGTTGAGTGAAACCTTTTCAACAATTAATTTAATGACTTGAGCTTCATGCCTGTAGATCAGAGAAGAAGAGTCAATTAACATGCTCACATAGCCACATGAATAATTATTTTTCAGGTCTATAATGCACAAATTGTGGGACAAGTGTACATGTTTCATGGTTAAATGGTCATCCTTCCACAAGACTAAAATTTACTTTAATAACTGGACAATAGAACAAGAGATATAATAAAGGAATTACCCATTAGCAGTCTTCTTGACATCCCAACCAGACAAATTGGCTGCTTCTTTAAGAGCCTCTCTCCATTTTCCAACCTCTGATTCACTCTTATTCTTATGCACCGCAAGGGCTTCTCCGACAGATCCAGTTTGTTTTCGGACATCAGAGGGATCCACATCGTAGAACACGGGGAAAGCCGTCTGCTCGTTCGTCTTGTGACACTCCATGATCTTCAAAAGCTCGTTTAAGCACCATGATGAAGACGCGTAGCGTTTGGAGAACACAATAATGTAGCATCTGGAGTCTTGAATAGATCGTAAGAGGTCATCACTGATGTTTTTTCCTTTCTGGAGTTTCTCATCGTCCTTGAAGGTGCAAATACCTTGTTGATCAAGAGCAGCATAAAGATGATCAACGAAGGTCTTGCGAGTGTCTTCACCACTGAAGCTAAGAAACACATCATACACGTAGTTGTTGTTGTGAGCGTGTGAACTTGAAGAAGCCATTGAAGGTAGGTGCTTCAAAATTATATGTTTTTGGAAGAAGCTTTCACCGGATGGTTGCAAAGAACTTTTTGAAGTGGGAAGAAATTGGGAAAGATGTGAACAAAGGAGTCAAAGGAGGTAGCAAAGTCAATAAAATGTCGACATTATGTACTTTTGATTCTCTGCAAATGAATTTAAATCAATTGTTTTACCGATTGATTAAATTAAATAATATTTCAATTGGTTTGTATATTATCATGAGTGTATGCGAATGATCTTTAGATCAAGTCGTGGAGGGCTTGTATTTCTCTTGAGAGATGCAGGTTTAACTTTCACTTTGTGCAGAGTGAGGCATTGGTGGGCAATGATAGGAGACCCAGGGAAATCTGAGTTGGATCCTTGAGCCAAACGGGTTTTACCGGCAATTTCACCGTCGTGCCTACGGGCGGGTGGGTTACCGGGTTTTCCCCGGAATTGGTGGTGGACTCGGGTTACTCTCGGAGTACTCCGTTTGTCCGGTGGGTGCCCCGAGAGTACTCGGGATTGAGTTTGTTAGCCGTTCAAAAAAAAATTATCATGAGTCTATTAAAGGATATTCAAAAATCTTAAATTGTTAGGGTTAAATGACTAAAATTATACAAAGTATAAACCCTAAAATTATGTTATAAACTATTTAAACTAGGTTAGAACCCCGTATATTACACGGGTTGAGTAAATGTATTTTTATATACTAAATAATAAAACAATATATTTTTAAAAACCTCGTTATTTACACGGGTTGTATAAATGTAATTTTTATATTAAATAAGAAAAAAAAGTTATATCTTTAAGAACCCTATGTATAGTACGGGTTGAATAAATGTAAATTTTATATACCAAATAATAAAAAAATTATATCTTTAAAAACTTATGTATTACACGGTTTGAATAAATGTAATTTTGTATACTAAATGATAAAAAAGTTATATCTTTAAAAAATCTTGTGTATTGTACGAGTTTAATAAGTTTATTTATATATACCAAAGAAAAAAAACATATCTTTAAAAACCATGTGTATTACACGAGTTAAATAAATATAATTCTGTATAATAAATAGTAAAAAAGTTACATCTTTCAAAAACTGGTTGAATATATCTATTTTTTATACCAAATAATAAAAACAAGTTATATCTTTCAAAAAAAAAAAAAACTAACATATATACTCGATATACAATGGATAGAGTGATAGCGGAGATGATTCTTGAAAAAAACATTGTTCAAGAAGCAAATTAGCCATTTGGGTGATAAAATGTGGGTACCAATTCAAAAAATTTAATTTATAAACTATGTAATAAAATTGATTAAATAATCGCAATAAAATAATTTTTATTGTTGTTTTACTATCACAATCAGAATTAGAATAAATAAATAGATAAGCATTGCTCCTTTTTTAACCACACGAAGATGTTAATCTAATTATATAGAAAAAAAGATACATCGTTGCTTATTTTATATAGATTACATAAAATGTATTAAAACCCCCATGATAATCTCTAACATATTAATCATAATCAACACTAATCAACGTTATCTCAAAATCATATATCATATATCGCCATCTATATAAATAATTCGCATAACAAACTCATCAAATTAGCGGGAATTTTAGTACGAAGTATCGAACTTGCCATCTTGTTATGATTTAAGCCGGAAAACACAATTAGATAGTGGCTGAGAGAGTGTCATGTGTCCCCATATGATTTACTTTATTATATAGTATAGATATAGATAGATATAGATTAGTATTAACTTTCACTATATATGATGATAAATAAATTTAACTAGTGCTTTCAACCCGGCGCGTTGCGCCTAGGGATTAGCAGGGTTCGATTCGGTTCATTGTGATTCATGGTGGTATGGACACTCTTAAAATTAAAATACGTATATTGTACAAATCTATTAAATTAAATTGTTACAAATACATAACTTCTAAATAGTTACAAATACAATAACTTCTAAATTGTTACCAACTCCATCAAACACCACCTTACCTATGACCAAATCATTTAACTTCCTTGTTATGCTTTTCCAATGGTTGGCCAACGACAATTTCTGACCACTCGCGAAGCGTCTTCAAGGCGCCAATGCATGCCCATATAATTTTTGATGTCGTAACTACAATCAAACAATAAACTTAGAACTTCTCATATATAAAAGCGAGTGTTATTACCATGATAATGGCACATAGGTGACTTAATGACTTGAAACACATATCATACAACAATTATGATACGCATTCAGACAAAACCTTAGTGTGTTGCAAGTAGATTTAAGAACCACCGCCAACCTTTGTAGCCTATGTGCTACTTGTTGTCATAAAGGACAACCCACAGCCATGCTGACTGTTTTGGATTAATAATTTTAAGTCAAAATCTGCAAAAAATAAAAGATCCAGAATATGTCCACACAATATAGAAAATAAATAAACCAAATAAATATAGGTTGTCGGTGGGTTCAACGATTTAACACATCAACACGCCAATCCATCATGATTAAAAGCCGTACCTCAGTTGACGATGAAACTAATTATTTTATGTTTAAACTATAACTTGGGTATAAAAAAGTGCTCCCATACTTTAATTCCATCTTTTTATTGCATAATATAAGGTTTAAACAAAAATAAGGCAAGTTTGGTCATCATTATTGAAGAGCTTAGTGTCGCCCCAAAATGTAACTAAAATCAGATTAACATTGAACTCGATAAATAATTATGATTGGGTTGTTGCCAGGAGTTGGGACATACAAAGTTTTATAATTGTTATAAGCCAAAAGTGAATTGAGAAATTGAGACTATTCTAATTTAGTAGAAACCTTAGAGATCTCATCTAGCAATATATGGTCTTCAAACTCCCAACTTGCTCTTTGCATTCAAGGCTATCACACAATTGATAATTTCTAGGAGTTGCAATAATAATAATAAGATCCATGAAGTTTTTTCACAAATGAGGATTAAACCGGTATGATCATTCTTTAGTAGATAGAGAAAATACTAAAAATCTAAGTTGGAAATTTATGCAACAAACAGCAGTTAGACTTCAAAATTCAAATTGTAAGAAGACTAAATTTAAGACTGCGGGGAGTGGGGCGTTGGTTGGGGCGGGGGAAGCCCTTCGACGACAGCTGCTCCACTCCGGGATGGCGTTGGTTGGGGCGGTGCCCTTTGGCGTGGGTATTCAGCCTGCCGTGGGGCGGGGGGCAGGGTGACTTGGCTGGCTTTGGTTGGCTGGTTCAATATGGCTAGCTTTGGGTGGCTACTTTAATTAAAAAAAAAAATCACATGGCCGGCCACGCCAAGCTAAGCCCCGCCCACCCCACATTTTCCACCCTAAGCTTGTGGATCCCACCCTCGCCACGTGCCGAGCAATGCTCCCAAGCCAAGCCCCTCCACTCCCCTCAGTCTAAATACCAAAACTAAAGAAATTCAAAAACCTAACCTGAGGCATAAGAATGAACCGAGAACTCTCATCACCACCCGCTACCGACTCTTTAATAGAAGAAATTAAGCCTCAATCAACAATCGCAGAAGCCATCCTCATCTCAACAACCACCGACATTACAATCACCAAAACATTGTACAAAACACACTCGTCGAAACCCTTCTCGGTCATCTATAAATTACCAAAAGTTATAAAACCCTTATTTACCCCAACCAGCGGGAGAGATCATCTATAAACTTACCAAAAGTTCGCGGACCCCCTCTCATCACCATTCTATAAAATTAACTGCAACACGTAACACCAAAATATGTATAACCACCTCACCGTTATTTAAACCTTCAAACAACACATGTGCCCCCAAAAGAAAAGGCAAGTACAACTACAAACATGTTCAATCATCATTATCTCAACATTCAAACACAGTAGTAAGTTTGAATCAGATGAAAAACAACTTCAAAAACAAAAGTTACTGGAGGCGTGGAGAGAGAAGAACACTTTTTATGAGATTTTTTAGCTGATGATAATCTCATCAACACGTGGCTGTTGGTTCGGTGACGAGGCCACCACCTCCAAAAAACCCAATTAGCCCTCACCACCACATCAAGCAAGGTGCCAGATGCCTGGCAGTATTAACATATATGTTAATAATTAATGTTAATTAAAAGAAAATTGCTTTATATATCAACAATTAATAAATAAATAAATATAATACGCAATTACTCAAACTCAATCGTCTCAGTGCTAATCCAAAAAGTTCATACCAGAATATACTGTTAGAGCCACTTCTTTTTTTGTAGTCTCTTAAACAAATGTGTGTAGACGGTTTGAAACATTGGCCATCATGATGTCCCTATCAACGTGGGTTTTCTTCGGAAAACATACATCCAAAACAAACAGTTCAAAGGAAGTCCATTAAGCGCATGAAAGTACACAACTTTATAACTCAAACCTGAGCATTTGGTCCCAAAATGTTAGCTCAGGTTTGAGTATATGGCATTCAATGGTCTTGTGATAATCATTATAATCACTGAGTCATAGCAACCATGGTTTTATCAGTTGTGAGGATCTTTAATGGCTTTGACAAATTTCGGGTTGAGATGGATTCAAACCTGGTAACAAATGAGTATATAATGCATGAAATAGACCAAGTGTAACAACAATAATCTCACACTTTAATGACCCTAATTCATTATTGGATCATATCAACCTTACATAATATTATGATAGAATCACTTGAATCATCATTGCGTTAATCTTTATCGGTCATGTTTCTTAGCCTCAAGAAACACATGCAATCAATTGAATGTAAGTTTCAAAGCATTTGAATAGTACAACAATTGCCAGTGTACCTGAATGGTTTAGAATGTATGTTATTTGCCTGTAGTTTGGATACACTTTTGTGTCTACAAAGCTTTATTTATAGTACCTACAAAACCAAAAGTCGGTTTTTAAAGGACACATATTGCAACTTAGCTGATAAAATGACTGAAATCAAGGACGGAATCACTAATATGCAATTGCTGATTAAGAAAAATTGGCGCAAAATAAACAAAATTGTACACTGATATATATGATTTAGTCGTAAACAAAATCACATCATACAATTTTTAACAACAATAATACCAAATCATGTAGTAACAAAATCGTACAAATTATACACTAATTTGTATGATTTAGTCGAAAAAGACAATCATATCGAAAAATTATAACAAATCGAAGAGTGTAAACAGAAGATTAAATAATATGCACTTACCAGAAAAACACGTGCAAAGTAAGACCATAGGATTTGACTGGTGATAAATCGGAAGAGGAGGATGGTTTACTAGATGTTGTCCTTGGTTTTTCTACAAAGTCCAAAAACAATGGGTCGTGTGTCACCTCAGCCTCAAACCACCGCCATGACCCCAAAATTTTAGGGTATACATCACCATCATCAACTAAAACAACAAAATCAGATATCATCCAAAAATTTAGGGCTTACTGACGTGTGCGTATATATACATAATTTTGCAATGAATTTACACACGATTTGGTTTTAAATTTATAAAAGTGATTATTACTTTTACATCAAAACACACACGAAAGAGGCAAGTGTACCCCGTCATATATGTAATAAAGTATCGGTAAGAACCAAGTATCGATCAAAGGAAATGGGCGGAGAAATAATACTAGACCTTTGTCACTAAACTACCGGTAAAAACATAAGTTTTGTTGTTTTAAACTAAACTAAAGTAAGCATAAACAAATACATAATAAAAACATAAGAGATAATAGATAAAAAGCCTTGCTAAATACACAACCACAGCATGTCAACTAAGTCGGTTTTGGCACTAGAAGCATTCGGTCAATTTTCTATTTAAGACAATTAGTATCCCTTTCGGGAATCCTAACATGACAATCATTCAGAAAGCTAAAACGATAAACACACTTTAACCACCTAAAATTGTTCTTTAACGTGCAATTGATAAATGTCTATGAAAATCTCTTAAAAATAAGTTAGTCATCCGTTAGGAGTTTTCTAACCGCACTTAATCAAGGAAAGAGACACCGATAAACACAATGCAACCACCGAGACAAGCATAAACTAGATTAAATCACAACCGAGTTCATTTTACAAATCTTGCACAATAATTCACTAAGATAGCAATTTTGTCCTAAACTACTAACTAAGCTAACAAATCATGGCAAGAATTTATAACGACACCATCTAACCCGTTAAGGTCCTTACGTGACGGCAAGCTCTCTTGATTAACAATAATTACATTTTATTAAATCACTAACCATTTCTAGTATCATGATGCACACATTTAAACCAAGCTAAACTAGTTAACCAAATTCAAAGTTTACTAATACAAGATTAATTAAGCTTCATTTTTCAACTATCTTAACTAACCAAGCATCAATCATCCAACATAATTACTTATAATCAAGAATTCAATATCAATAACAAGGTTGCAAACTAATCATCAAAGATTAACATAGAAAATACTTCAAGTGTCATTACAAACAAAGCTTAACACACTAATGGCAATAATCTAGCAAGGGATTGTTTGTGTTTTTGCCCAAAGGCTACAATAATACATAAACAATAATCTAAGTACTTGAAAGATTAACAAAAACATGGAAAGATTAGAAAATCAAACCATAAACAAGTACTAGACTAAGGATCCGGGTAGTAATCGAGCTAAACGGGACAATGTGGCTTGAATCCGGGTGAAAGCTAACGCCTCCGGAGCCTGAAAATCACCCGTGAAGCTCTCCAAAAATCCAGAATGTCGAACAGAATGTTTCTGTTCTGTTTTTATATTTTTCGCTGTCGCACGGTCGTTCTCCATATGGCACGACCGTGCACTTTAAACAATTATTGGGGATGGGTCACCATACTGCATACGTCATCAGATCTTTGACCGGATACGATATCGCACGACCGTTCTTTGGATGGAACGGTCGTTCATCACCGAGGTCTTGTTGCATGCCGAGTCGCACTGGTCGTTCATCACCGAGACTCTGTTGGTTCATCGGATACGCACGGTCGTTCCTCAGATGGAACGTCCGTTCTTCACCGAGCCGCCTTGTTTTCCTAGAACGCCCAGTCGCACCTCTCGTTCATTGCCGGGTTGATCAACTTTGTCGGAGATGCACGACCGTGCATCAGGTGGAACGGTCGTTCCACACGCCCAGGTCAGTTTTCTTAACAGAATCTTCGCAGCTTTGTCGTTTTGTCCGGAAAGTCCTCGTTTTTGCTATCATCTTGTCTGGAATGCAGTTTTAAGCCTGTAAACAAAAGTGTAGATAATTAAGTATCCGAATGACGGTTTTACTGCCAAAAATGCATAAAATAGGGGTAAAACGGGGGACTAAAATATGTGTAAATTAACGAATATCAAATCTCCCCACACTTGAACCTTGCTTGTCCTCAAGCAAGCTGAACTAAAAAGCAATAAAAGACATAAACAAACAAGAACGATAATTTACACACTATTTTATTGAAAACTACTATAAACGGTTAGCCGGTTTGTCGAAAGACAACATCAAAAGACTCAAACCCAACAAGCATATGCAATTAAAAAGCGACAACCAAAAAGCCGTGACTTCACATTTAATTGACTCACATGTTAATCTTCACACGACTCACAATGTTCACACACTCGTTTTATTTATGAAACATACATAAAACGTGTATGTGTAAACACTCAATGCCTAGTCAATGAAATGTGCAATATCATAAGCTTGTCATAAGATCTCGTCTCCACCAACTAACATGTAAACAAGTGTAAATCAAGAGGTCTTTACGGGTTGTAACGTTAGGCTTGGGCGAAGGGTATGGAAGTGGACATATAAAGTGGCGAAAATGGTTAAAACTCGGTAGTAGCGTTTAACTAGCAAGTAAATAATACAACTATACATACAAACGCCTTAAAAAGGCGACTAAAGCGCAATCGAGCTAATCAACTAAATTTTAACCTTTAAGCATTCAAAATTGCTCGATTTCTATCAACTTCACCCTATCTTAAAGTCCAAATGTGTTGCAAAATTATAATATATAATTTATTATGATAAAGCAAAAATAAATTTGAAAACCAAAACAGTAAAAGATAAAAAAAATATTTCAACTAACTTATGGATGACTTTAACTTAGTTAATAGTCATAGTATCTATTTATTTAGGCGGAAAAAACAATTAAGATAACATCATAGAGCGTTATGTGTGCCTCATATGGTTTATTTTTTTATATAGTACTGTAGGATCGCGAGACGACCTAATGAGTCGATCCGTAGAGTGCTCAGACAGAATCAGAGGCGGAATTCATTGATTCTGTCTTTGTTTAGCTTGTAGAACACTAGAATCACTATTAACTGTCTCTTGTATTGCTCAAAACTCTATTATAAAGCTGGAGACACCTCGACAGCACCTCGGCGTCGGAAACAAGAACCTCTACAACTGAACTCGCTTCAAGGCTATTTATAGGGATGAGGTATTGTCACACCCCCAAAATCCACACGCGGAGTATCACCGCTTGGAGGCGTGACATGACCAGGATCAAACCACCAATCATATTGAACAACGTATTTTAGTAAATAAAGCCAATCACAATACAATTGGTGACCAAAAGGAAGTTAACCAAGTTCAATTTAAACAGCGGAAGCATAAGACGTTAAACCAAAACATAAGTTTGTAGTTCATAAGTTTAAAGACCCCAAACATAAGTTTCATAAGTTCATAACGCTTATTTAGTAAGTACGGGACATATTAGTTCGCATTCCACAACGACCACCTCCATGTGCAAGCTCCACAGCATCTAACGACCTGCAAGGCATGTAACAACTAGTCAACAACAAAGTTGAGTGAGTTCACGTTTGGTTGTTTAGTTAATGAGTTCGTATCAGAAATCGGAAGTTCGTTTCATAACCATGTATTACCCATTATCCTTGATTCCCAAACCTTTACGATATTTAGTGGGGGCTTCCCATTATGTATGTTACTAGACTAGGCGTATCCATAAGTGTCCTTCCCAATCCGAGGACGGTGTTAAGTATGAGTGTACGTAGGTTTTACGTACGTGCCCTTCTCATAAGAGGACAGTAGTAAGTGTGAGTGTACGTAGGTTTTACGTACGTGCCCTTCTCAATCCGAGGACAGTAGTAGGTATGAATGTACGTAGGTTTTACGTACGTGCCCTTCTCAATTCGAGGACAGTAGTAAGTGTGAGTGTACGTAGGTTTTACGTACGTGCCCTTCTCAATCCGAGGACAGTAGTAGGTAGTCTAGTAGTGTTGATAATATAAATAGTTATTCAATCCCATTCCCAACCACCGGGAATTCCCATGCCTTAGTAAGGGTGTGAACTCACCTCGGTTTGCTCGGTTAGACTCTCAGATATAGCTAACAGTCAAGGTCGGTCAATCACGTCCTAGTATGATTTACCAGTTAGTTATTTAGTGATTTTCAAATAGAGCACAAAGTTCCTACACGTATCTATCACATAACATGCATCACTTTAACGGTTTATGCCCATCCAAGTTCCCCATCCATTCCCCACTCATAAGCAAACATACGATAGTGCACGTAACACATATAACATGTTAGATCATTCACCGATAGCATACTCGACATTTAGACACGCAAGTCACAACTTGTGTCAATTCAGCATTAATATTCAAAACCGGCTGTTTTCGGACATTTAAATAAAATAGTTAAATTATTCCAAAAATTCTCAAATTTTTACAGAATGTCTTAAACGTTCCAAATTTTATTGTGTAAAAATATCGGGGTCCGGTTCATTACCAATATTTTATAAAAATTCATATTCCGGACTGAACTCAGATTTATGTATTTCTGACCACAGTCCACGGAACAATTCATTAAAAATTCATCGAGTGTCCGATTTACGAAATTCTAGTGGGGTAATTACAAATGCATCGGTTGTCATCTACTGTACAAATTTCATGGTCCTATTCATCACAAAACTCAGGTTATGACTGAAAGTATGACACCCATTTATTGCTGTCAAAATTCAGCTTAAGCTGTTGTTACAAATCGACACATTAAAAATAGTAAACGAAGTCCAAAAATTACGATTCCGGTGCCATTAGAACCGTATTTCATAATAACATATTTTAGATTCAAAATATCGGTTTTTCGTTGAGTTTATGACCAGTTTACAGCCAACTGAAGTTGGCTGTAAAACCGGGACAGATTCTGTTTTCACTCTCTAGCTTACTAACTTGTGTTTGATTGATTCCGTTAATCATGTTTAGTGACCACAACAACATCACACATCAATATTAATCAGCAAAACATTAGATAATCAAGCAATAATCATAATCACACAAGATCTACATGATTTACACTAATATTCTTCCATTAACCACCTTGTTCATCACTTTAGTAGACTTTTAGTTGGTGATCTTATATGTTAGTGATTTTCAACCGACGAAACTCTTATTAACCACTTTAGAATAGATCAAGAAGATGCTTAGAGTCACTTACTACTAGCTCGAGGCTAGGGAAGAACCAAAGCGAAAACTAGGTGGATAAAAGCAACGTAGTGTGGTCCTTGCACTTCCGAAAACACCGAGCCTTCTTGAATGATCTCTAGCACCGTTGTGTATGCTTGGAATGTTTGAAGGAGGTTGAATGATGGTTGGATGGTGGGTTATAGTTTCAGTCGTGAGGGGGTGTAGAGGGAAGGAGAGTGGTTGTTGTTAGATATGTGTTGGATGGAATGAAGTGCATAACTCTCATATAAATTTATAACCCATGTTTCCTCATAGTCCATCATGTAATGTGTTTCCCACTACCCAACATAAGTCAAATAAAATAATCAAATGAAGGTGGGTGTGTAGTGATGATGGTTTCAGCCGAACTCAACAAGAGGAAAAGAAAAATGGCATTTGTTGTTGAGTGTTTTGAATTGAATTGGTGGTGATCTCATGTATATTTTTATAATCCACCCAACTATGTTAACCTTAGGATAAAGTGTAGGCTAGATATGAAGCATAAATTAATAAAATAGTCAAACAATTGTAAGGGTGTGTCCCCTACATGGGACCAATCGGTTGTGAGGGATGGGTAATTAGTTGGTTTTGAACCATGTAGTTAGGTGCTAGTATGTTTAATTAAGGACTTTAAATTAGTCACTAGTGTGTTATAATTTATAACGGGTGTTAGGGTATTCGGGGACCCTAACTGGCTCAGAAACAGAAAAACAATGTCAATGTCAATATTTTTATATTCCGGGTTAAGTTCGGTTGGATACTGTTCCGTTAAAGCGCTTAATTAATCCGTAAGCGTCCTATATATATATATATATTTTTTTTTTTGTGACGTTTTTACTTTTCAATACTCAGGAAATCATAACGGACTATTTAGTAACTTTTTTGTATTATATTAGTATGTTAATAGATACATGTAAGTATAACACAGATATCAGAAAGCAGTTAAGTAATTCCACACAGTCGTCAAGCACATTAATTATTATTAATAAATTGTACGGAATACATGGAATTATGAGGGTTGTCACATTCTCCCCCTGTTAAGAGAATTTCGTCCCAAAATTTAGCGCGTGGTTACTGAGGAAGCTAGTTAAGTTGCGTTATTTTCCTGGTTTTCCTGGGGTGTCACATCACCCCCCCCCCGTTGATTTGGAATTTCGTCCTGAAATTCTGCAGTAGCTTCAGCCTCAGTAGCGGTTGCGTTTTTCTTAAACAGTTGGGGATACTTGAGTTTCATTTGGTCTTCTCGTTCCCAGGTATACTCTGGGCCACGACGAGCATTCCAACGAACTCGGACCAGAGGTATCCTGGTATGCTTGAGGATCTTAACGTCTCGATCCGTAATCTCTACTGGTTCCTCGACGAATCGCAGCTGGTCGTCGATTGTGAGTTCCTTAAGAGGAACTATGAGGGTCTCATCTGACAGACACTTCTTCAGATTTGACACGTGGAATACGTTGTGAACTCCGCTGAGTTTTTCGGGTAGATTCAACCTGTAGGCTACCTTGCCAATTTTCTCAATGACTTCGAATGGTCCGACATAACGCGGATTGAGTTTTCCTCGTTTGCCAAAGCGGACTACACCTTTCCAAGGTGAGACTTTGAGTAGCACTCGATCCCCAACCTGGAGCTCGAGTGGTTTTCTTCCCTTATCAGCATAGCTTTTCTGACGGTCACGAGCTGCCGCCATTCGCTGTCGTATCTGAGCAATTCTCTCGGTGGTATCTATCACAAGTTCTGGGCCAGTGATTTGGCTGTCACCAACTTCTGCCCAACAGAGAGGTGATCGGAATTTGCGTCCGTACAATGCCTCGAACGGAGCAGCCTGGATGCTGGTGTGGTAGCTGTTGTTATACGAAAACTCCACTAGCGGGAGGTGCTTTTCCCAGCCATTACCAAAATCGATTACACATGCCCTAAGCATGTCTTCAAGGGTTTGGATGGTGCGTTCAGATTGCCCATCCGTCTGTGGGTGATAAGCGGTGCTCATATCTAAACGTGAGCCAAAAGACTTGTGCATTGCTTGCCACAGTTCTAAAGTAAAACGCGCGTCACGATCAAATATAATAGAGGTTGGCACTCCGTTCCTTGATACCACTTCCTTTAGATAAATGTCTGCAAGAGTAGAAAACTTATCCGTTTCCTTGATAGCCAGAAAATGTGCAGACTTGGTCAGTCGATCTACGATCACCCAAATGGTATCGTTTCCGCGTTGAGATCTAGGTAGGCCGATAACGAAATCCATGGAAATTTGCTCCCATTTCCATTTCGGGATCTCCGGTTGTTGAAGTAGGCCTGATGGTTTCTGGTATTCGGTCTTGACTCTCGCACAAGTCAAACATTTGCTAACGTAGGTTGCTATGTGGGCTTTCATGCCAGGCCACCAATATGTAGTCTTGAGATCGTGGTACATCTTGTCCGAACCAGGGTGTACCGAATAACGAGACCTGTGCGCTTCGTCCATCACAAGCTCGCGTAAGTCTCCATAAAGCGGAACCCAGATGCGCCCTGTTACATAGTAAGCGCCGTCTTCCTTTTGTTCTAGCCGCTGCCTCGATCCTCGTAGGGACTCAGCCCTGATGTTTTCTACTTTCAATGCTTCAACCTGAGCATCGCGAATCTGAGCGGGAAGGTTAGACTGGATGGTAAGCTGTAAAGCACGTACACGCCTAGGTATGGTATCCTTTCGACTGAGGGCGTCGGCCACAACATTGGCTTTGCCCGGATGATACTTGATTGCCCATTCATAATCGTTCAAGAGCTCAACCCATCGGCGTTGACGCATGTTTAACTCCTTTTGCTTGAAGATATGCTCGAGACTCCTGTGATCGGTGTAAATGGTGCACTTGGTACCGTACAGGTAATGTCTCCATATCTTAAGCGCGAAAACAACTGCTCCCAGCTCCAGATCGTGAGTAGTGTAATTTCTTTCGTGAACCTTGAGTTGGCGTGATGCGTAGGCAATGACCTTGTCACGTTGCATCAACACGCAACCAAGTCCTTGGATGGAAGCATCGCAGTAAACCACAAAATCGCCTGTGCCCTCAGGCAATGAGAGGATAGTCGCGCTACAAAGTCTATCCTTTAGGTGTTGAAATGCGGACTCCTGTGCATCACCCCAACGATAGATGACACCCTTCTGAGTCAGTGAAGTGAGAGGTTGCGCAATCTTGGAGAAATCTTTGATAAACCTTCTATAATATCCCGCCAAACCCAAAAATTGGCGGATTTCTGTTGGTGTGCGGGGTGCAGGCCAGTTCTTGATCGATTCAACCTTAGATGGATCCACATGAATTCCATCCTTGTTTACCACATGGCCTAGAAAGTGGACTTCGCGAAGCCAGAAGTCACATTTCGAAAACTTGGCATACAACTGCTCTTTTCGAAGAAGTTCCAGCATAAGTCGTAGATGCTGCTCGTGTTCCTCTTGACTCTTAGAATAGATCAGGATGTCGTCGATGAAGACAATAACGAACTTATCCAGGTAAGGCTTGCACACTCGGTTCATGAGATCCATGAAGACCGCTGGTGCATTCGTCAATCCGAAAGGCATAACCAGAAACTCGTAATGGTCGTAGCGAGTTCTGAATGCTGTTTTGGAGACGTCCTCATCTCGGACCCTCAGCTGATGGTATCCCGATCTCAAATCAATCTTGGAGTAATAGCTCGACCCTTGCAACTGGTCGAACAAGTCGTCAATACGTGGAAGAGGATAACGATTCTTCACAGTCACCTTGTTGAGTTCGCGGTAGTCAATACACATTCTGAAAGTACCATCTTTCTTCTTCACAAACAAGACTGGAGCTCCCCAGGGCGAAGAGCTAGGACGTATGAAACCCTTTTCCAAGAGTTCTTGTAGTTGTGTGGACAGTTCTTCAAGTTCTGATGGAGCTAGACGATATGGTGCTCGAGCTATTGGTGCTGCTCCAGGAGCTAGCTCGATTTGAAATTCAACTTGACGATGAGGCGGAAGACCAGGTAATTCCTCAGGAAAATCGCGCACAATAGGAATGTCTTCAATTCTCTTCTCTTTCGTTGATGTGTTAGTAACGAGCGCCAGAATGGCAGTGTGGCCCTTTCGCAAACACTTCTGGGCCTTAAGGAAAGAGATGATGCCTTCGACAGCATCACTCTTGTCGCCATGAATCATGAGAGGTTCTTCACCAGAACGAGGAATGCGGACGATTTTCTCCTTGCAAACAATCTCCGCTTGATGATGAGATAGCCAATCCATCCCAATAACGACGTCAAAACTACCCAGTACGACGGGAATAAGATCGATAGAGAAGGTCTGACTAGCTAAGACGAGGTTACAACCCTTAACTATGTGCGTGGCCTCGAGACTTTTACCATTTGCTAGTTCTATCGTGTGTTTGGTGTTTAGAAGTGTTGGAGTGCGCTTAAGCATTTGGCTAACTTTTAAGGACACATAACTAGTATCGGCACCCGAATCGAATAGAACAGTAACAAAGAAGTCGTCCAGAAGAAACTTACCCATCACAACGTTGGGATCGTTCCTTGCATCACCTTGACCAATCACGAACACACGACCCCTGGCACCGTTGCCATCATTGTTTCCTCCATTGTTGCCCCCATTATTGTTCCCGTTTCCTTGGTGGTGATTCTGATTCTGATTTAACTGTGGGCAGTGTCTCTTGAAGTGATCTTCAGCACCACACTGAAAGCATCCCTTGTTGCCCTGTTGCTGTTGCTGATTCTGCGGTGCTTGCTGTTGCTGCTGACGATTCTGATTCGTAGGCCGTGGGCTCCTGCAATCCTTGGCTTCATGACCCATCTTGAGACACCTCTGACAGCGTCCCTTGTTGTACTGACCACTGTGGTGTCTGTTGCATTTGTTGCACTTTGGGTGGTTTCCTCGATATCCACCCTGCCCTTGACTACCAGAAGAGTGCTGAACAGGGCTCCTATGGTCCTCAGTCCTTCGTTGCTGAGACTGAGACTGAACAGAGGTAGAGCCTTTGCCGGAATTTCCATCCCATTTTCGCTTGTGATCATTGGGGGTATCAGTAGTAGCAGTACCAATACGCTTGGGTAATCTGTTTTGTTCCACTGCCTGGTCGGTGAGACGGTGAGCCAACTTGATGATTTGTTGAATGGTACCCAGGTTAGCCAAAGTCACGTGACTCTGAATCTTGGGTACAAGGCCCTTGAGGTAAAGCTCAATACGTTTGATGGGAGGGTCCACCATAGTAGGGCACAGGATGGCCAGTTCATGCGACCTCTTAGTATACGCCTCAATCTCAGACCCCGTCATCTTCAGATTGAAAAATTCCACCTCTAGTTTGTGGATGTCATCACGACTGTAGTACTCTTCCTTGATCAGTTCCTTGAAGTCATTCCATGGGGTGGCATTAGCAGCAACCAACCCCAGCAGCTGAACCTGAGCGTTCCACCACGTGAGCGCTACCCCTTCAAGAGTACCAGTAGCATACTTCACCCTACGATCCTCAGGGCATTCACACATTTCGAAGACCGACTCGAGCTTCTCGAACCAGTGGAGGAGTCCGACGGCCCCTTCAGTGCCACTGAAGGTACCAGGACGACAGTCCATAAAAGTCTTGAACGTGCATACAGGCGGCTGGGTAAGCTGGCCTCCTGCTTGAGCGGCAACAAGTGCCGCAGTAACTTGTTCTCTGATCAAGGCCGCCAGCTGGGCTTGTGTGAGGCTGATTCGTCCACTCATGATCTTCACCATATGGAGAACACAAGTGAGAAGTGCGTCGTATCATTACGCAAGTGTGGAATGACAGAAGAGAGTGATCACACAAAGTTTTCAAGCAGTAGATACTATGTTATCTAAGCATATCATAAGCAATGTTCTATATAATTAACAAGTAGGTAATATAAACATGAATCGTATCACCTATAGTGTCGAGTCTTGCACGTGGAGCGAAGCGTCGTTGTGGATCGTTGAGCACTGTACAGGTTATAGTCTGGTTTTAATGAAAACTTTTCCCTTATTAAAACCAAGTTCTCTATAACCAATGTCTCTGATACCAATCTGTCACACCCCCAAAATCCACACGCGGAGTATCACCACTTGGAGGCGTGACATGACCAGGATCGAGCCACCAATCATATTGAACAACGTATTTTAGTAAATAAAGCCAATCACAATACAATTGGTGACCAAAAGGAAGTTAACCAAGTTCAATTTAAACAGCGGAAGCATAAGACGTTAAACCAAAACATAAGTTTGTAGTTCATAAGTTTAAAGACCCCAAACATAAGTTTCATAAGTTCATAACGTTTATTTAGTAAGTACGGGACATATTAGTTCGCATTCCACAACGACCACCTCCATGTGCAAGCTCCACCGCATCTAACGACCTGCAAGGCATGTAACAACTAGTCAACAACAAAGTTGAGTGAGTTCACGTTTGGTTGTTTAGTTAATGAGTTCGTATCAGAAATCGGAAGTTCGTTTCATAACCATGTATTACCCATTATCCTTGATTCCCAAACCTTTATGATATTTAGTGGGGGCTTCCCATTATGTATGTTACTAGACTAGGCGTATCCATAAGTGTCCTTCCCAATCGGAGGACGGTGTTAAGTATGAGTGTACGTAGGTTTTACGTACGTGCCCTTCTCATCCGAGGACAGTAGTAAGTGTGAGTGTACGTAGGTTTTACGTACGTGCCCTTCTCAATCCGAGGACAGTAGTAGGTATGAATGTACGTAGGTTTTACGTACGTGCCCTTCTCAATCCGAGGACAGTAGTAAGTGTGAGTGTACGTAGGTTTTACGTACGTGCCCTTCTCAATCCGAGGACAGTAGTAGGTAGTCTAGTAGTGTTGATAATATAAATAGTTATTCAATCCCATTCCCAACCACCGGGAATTCCCATGCCTTAGTAAGGGTGTGAACTCACATCGGTTTGCTCGGTTAGACTCTCAGATATAGCTAACAGTCAAGGTCGGTCAATCACGTCCTAGTATGATTTACTAGTTAGTTATTTAGTGATTTTCAAATAGAGCACAAAGTTCCTACACGTATCTATCACATAACATGCATCACTTTAACGGTTTATACCCATCCAAGTTCCCCATCCATTCCCCACTCATATGCAAACATACGATAGTGCACGTAACACATATAACATGTTAGATCATTCACCGATAGCATACTCGACATTTTCAATCCTGTCAATATAACATGAGATAACAGAAATATATATATAAAATAAAGGACAATACAAACAAAGTGGAATTTGTCCTATGTTATATGTCTAGACTCGAAAGTTTAGAAATGTGCAATTGTGTCATTGAGATCAAACACAAAAGGCTAGTGTTTAATTCACTCAATGTTGGCTCTGATACCAACCTGTCACACCCCGATTTCCACGTGTCACCGGTGGGCCCGGTAGGGGAGTATCGTGACGTGGTTGGCAACATAATAGTCAAACAACACAATATATAAATATGCACAGCGGAAGCAAATGAGAAATATAATTCAACTTTAATAATATTGTAATATCGTGTATCACAACAGTTGAATGTTTTTCCACAGAAGGATCAAAAAAACAAATAATAGTTCAACAGACAGTAGGCATCTTAAGCTTGCGAGACTTCTATCGATGCTAAGGAGAAATTCCAGCCAATTACGCTTAGTACCTGCATTTAATCTTTTTGGGAAAATACGTCAGTTTACACTGGTAAATACAATCAACTGACTCATTTTAGAAAATGATTGAAAATTGATTTGGATGCACGTGGCATAAACATTTTATTTAACTTGGGAGAATTATTTAAATATATATAATCTTGTGAACGAATTACATGTTCCTTATGCGTTCAGTAGACCGGACGTACCGGGTTAAAGATCAATAGACACACCACAGGTATAATGCCCACAAGGTTGATTCCTTTAAGTGGGATACCAGTTTTTACATATGCAGCTGTCAGGTGTCCGCCTACACCCCGTGCTTAGGTCGTGGCCATTTCATGAATGATGCCAAGGATATCCGGGACATGGTCATTAACCCCCCAAAGGCTTTTAAGTAAACAAGACTGTTTAAACGAGCCGATCAAATTATTCAATTAACCACCCATCGATGGAAGATTTGATGCCCGATCAAGCGGTATTCTATATACCGTAACCCAAGCCCGTATAGGGAAAATAAGTTAAAAGTATTTACCTGAGCAATGTAATAATCACAATAAGCAAATGCAAGTAGCTTTTACTGGTACTCCTAATCTGGAACGAAGGTTTATAATAACCTATTAGAATCCTAACGGGTCTTTAATTAAGCTTGAGCTTAGACCGGTTAGTTTCAAAGATACGGTTCGTACGCACGATTAAGCGATGACCGGATAGAATGTGTTTTAGACTCGACAAGTATGAAGACTTGTTTAATATGGGTGTATTATACACATTCTGGATTTTGAGATAAAACCGATAAGGTTTGACCCGTTTAGGCTAGTGTTTGTAAACTAGTTACATAAACCGAACCGAACGTATAATAAACGTATCGGGTATTCATATGAGCCATTTACAGGTTTCCTAAGTTAATATGCTTCATATATGTTGTGACATCAGTAAGATATCATTTATTATGCCCAAAATGAATTTAAACGCAAACTATGCCCCGTAGGGGTAGTTTGGTCATTTATAAGGTGATAAAAGAGTTTAAGTTATATCAGTAGGTTAAAGTATACATGTGAAATTTGTCAATTATAACCAAACTATGCACCGTATGGGCATTTTGGTAATTTCACATAAGCCGAAAAGCTCAAAACTGAAGTCTGAGTTTGTCAACCTTTGCTTACTGTTAAAATATTATAATTTTTCCAACATATCAGTAGGTATCAACCCTTGTATGTTTAAAATAGTTCTAGTACATACTATGCGTTAAAAACGCTTAATTAGGCGATTAGAGGCCATTTCCGGGTTTGATACATAAAGCTGATATTTTTATTATTCCAGGAGGCTTAAAATAATTTATTTATCATATGTGATCAATAGCAAAAGGTTTGGAGTCGTTTAGATATGTAAAACTCATTTTATGGCCCGTAAGGGCAAAACCGACAATTACCGGATTAAGCCTACGACTATAAGTTATGCTCAGCCTAAAATTAATTAAAAATCTTCAAAAATCCCAAAATAATATATTACATCAGTGGGTAATAAGTTTGATATCAAAAAGTAGGTTCAAATAGGCTATACGCTAATTACGCCGTTTTATTAACATAAAGCTTCTTAATTACGCTAATGAGCATAACTCTCAATCTACACCTCAAACTGATGTCAAATTTTGTATGCAAGTTTAAATATCAGTAAGTAAAGTTTCTACTCTTTTACATTTCCAAAAATCATGTTTTAAGGTGAAAAGGGCATAATGGTCAACATATGAGCAATTAACGGAATCATGCATATTAATTGGATAACTAATGATCCGATGTGTATAATCACAGAGGGTTATACTAGCATGTAACCTGGTCCAAATAAATCTCTAAGGCATTTCTAAAACATACCATAACGGGTCAGAACTGAAAGTCAAAGCGAAAGTCAAACTATGCGACTTTCGGTTCCGAACGGGGTCTCTACTGAAAATTGTCGGGTTGAACATGTTTAGACATGTTGTTATATTCATTACCAAGTTATATTGATGATCAAACAGGTTATATGTGTTCTACATTGCTAATCATGCATAAATTAGAATTTAAGTATCCTGTTGACTTTTTATTAACAAGTTTGACCCGACATTTGACCTAGTTAGAGTGGGAATCAGGGGGAACCCTTTTGAGGGTTTATTACCCACATAATTACCAACTTATAACTACTTTTAATTTGAGATTTGACTGAGCCATTATTAATTAATCTCGAAGTCAAACCGTAATTACGATGGTTTGACTTTTAGCTAAATAACTAAGCTAAACTTAATCAAAGAAGGATTAGCAAACTTACTGAAGTCCTATGCACGAAATGTGAAACTTAGAGAGAGATCCTTAGCTCCAGAAATGCTCCAATGTGCAGATGAAGGTGTGAAGAACTTGGTTGCAACTCATGGCCCTTTTATAGTGGTTTAATCACCACAAAATGTTGACACACAAGTCTACTACTGACCACAACTCTCCCACAAGTGTCCCTAGTGTTCTAGGGGTTGCCTAGGGGTCGCACATGAAGTGAAACATCCGTTTTGGGTCGATTATGCGCGTTTACAGGATGCTGTCTAAACTTTCTGTTACTGTGTGTCTGACGCGGCCCGCGTAAGGTTTCATTAACTTTTACGCGGCCCGCCTGAGACCTGTAATCAGATTTCACATTTTCTAGTTTCCGCATCTTTGTCCCTTGGCTCTTCGAAAGGTCAACAAGCTTATATTTTTGCATTTTGACCCCTTCTTATTTATCTACAAGGGTCTTAAGACTTGTACCCACTTTGCCAAGTCCTTGGACATTTCTGGTTAACCCGAAAAGTCATAACTTTCAACGTTAACGCTTTAACCCCTCGCATACGAATTTGATCATAACTTTCTCATACGATAACGAAACTTTATGAAATTTATATCGTGCATTCTAGTGAGCATAATTAACAATTACAAAGGTTCGGGTTTGTCAAAAGGTCACTCAGAGGTATAACTTAAACATGTTGACACATTTAACCCCTGTAGTTTGTAATCTCTCACTTTTAGCTTTGCATGATCCATGATTTATTCGTTTGATGCTATAAACATCGTGTAGGGTTAATGTATAATATATTTATTCTCTGTTGACATTTAGAACTCGTATATTCACATACTTTCCATGATTGTCAACTTTAGTCCTTTCAGAACATTCTTTCACACGTTCAAACATATGACACGTGTCAACACATTATAGGACGTGAATTTTCGAGGTGTTACACATGTTCAAGCGAAATCTCAACTTAAACACCCTAAAATCTGATATTTTCTCATATTACAATCCCTGATCTATCAGTCCTAATCTAAGACTCGAACGAAGATGAAGTCGACAGACAACTGCACCAACAGACTCCCCCTTGAATGTTGACGGAATCTTCAGTGAGAGTCTTCATCATGACGACTCTTCAATCTTGATCAGTCTTCTTCAGGAATTTCTCCTGGAATCATGTAACCGGATCTTTTCTCTAGCTCTAACCTCGTCAGACTCCCCCTTTCATCAAGCTGGGATTTTCAGTCTGGAATTAGTTATTGCCTTTGAAATCAAATCCTGATTTTATCTCTTGATCAGCTCAATACCTACACAATTCTCAACAAAACATAAGTTTTCACTTAAATCAATAAGAAAAACTTACTAGAAATAGTTCTATCAAGTTCAAATTAATGACCCTGATTAACTAATCTCAACTTCTTTCTTAAAACAAAAATTTTCAATTAAACGCACACTCCCAACCATGTTCATTATGTTTAGCACTTGAAATTTTGAAAATCAGTTCTTCTACATCAGTTGTCGAAAATCTTTTTGGAATTTTTCAAAAATGAAACATAAATGCAAGAATAGAATTTTAAATGCAGAAATGAAATATTTACAAACAATATTTTTTTTTCGAGTTTGTGTAAGAGGATCATATCAGTTAATGAGACAAATCACCAACACCGTTAAGCTTTATTCATTTTAAGTTCTAAACAATTCACATAGATTGACGATATTGTTGTCCACTTAAACTCAATCTAAAAACTTTCGAAATGCTTACCGATACATTAAGGTATATTAATATTGCACTAAGTTCTTATGGACCCCACGATCTCAGCATATCCCCTCATCATGCACTACACTGACTCAAGTAATGCCTTTAAACTTTTATCAACTGTGATATGTGCGAAAACGAAGCAGAATGTTTAAACATTAACAATCCGGTCGATACTTCCGTATACGCAGAGAAAGTCCAATGTTTAAACAAAATAAGAAAAATAAAAATAAGTTGAAGTTGTTTAGGCTTTAACCACCAGGTCGATACTCCCGTATACGCAGAGGTGATCCAAAGCTTAAACGAAACACCAAAGAAAATAAAGCAGAATGTTTAGGCAATAACATCCAGGTCGATACTCACGTATACGCAGAGGATGTCCAATGCTTAAACAAAATAAAGAAATAAGACAAGTTTAAATCTTTGCAAAATGAAATGCACAATCACAGTGAATTTTCAGCAAAGTTGTGAAAGTTCACAAACTTAACCAGTTTTTTGTCTTTCGACAATCAGCGATTACTGAGTAGGCACACAATCAAGAAGGACAAAACTAAGTACTATGCTTTCGACCATGTTTCCCACTAGAACTAGGCTTTTTCATTTAGGTTTGTATCGTTATCGCAAATCTACTAGTCTAGCTGAGCCTACCGTCACATCTTTAGTAAGATCGTTTATCACATTCACCCAAGACTGACGGTCCTTGGGTGTTTTTGAATTCTTGTTCAACAATGGTGGAAAATTTGCATCATCCATTGTTAGACCAGAATTCTCATTTTTTACCTCAACACATGGCTCTTCTGGCTTTACCATACCAGATTCATTGCCTGAACGTGGCTTGTCTGACTTTGAAGAGTCAGATTCATCGCCAACAACTGACTCCTTTGTTTCCGGAGAAACAAATTCATCACCAGGAAGTGAATCCTCCACTTTCTTTTGTTTCCCTTTCGTCCTCAGATTTGTATCAGATGAATCCGTTTTGCTTGATTTGTCATTCTTTGGAGAGCAAGACGATTTATCAGAACTTTTATCTATTTTACCAGCTGTATCCGAGGACAAAATCCTTTCGAGAAACTCTCTCGCATTCTTTCTCTTCTTCCTCAGTCTGTCTTTCTGTCCCTGCGAAAGCTTCACTTTCTGTTCATGAACTTTCTGTTCTTGAACTTTAGGTTCTTGAACTTTCTGTTCTTTGGGCTTGACATTGACTGGTTTCTTTGCCATTTTCTGAGAATCAGCCCTCGATCTTCCCTTTGATCTCATAGGGCAATCTCTGGCAATATGACCTCTGATATTACATTCAAAGCATCTTCTCGTCTCAAAATTTCGATTTTGGCAGTTAACAGCAATGTGTCCTCTCATACCACAAGTGTAACACACCCTGTTATCGTACCATTCACCACCTGCAGCCCAAACATTCAAGTCATAGCACTGTTTAGCTTTGTGGTAATCATCACTCCTCTTGAAAGTTGGATTTGTCTTTTGAGCACTGTGGTCAAACCTGCACCACTTATTACCAACAATTTTTGAGTTTTGATTTTCTAATTTTTGTGATTTTTTATCACGATTGGATGATTGAACTGATGAGCTTTTATTTTCTTTTTAATGATTTTTCGGTTTTTTATCTTTTTGTTTTTGTTCCACATTCTTCTTTACAGGTTTTTGCGTTGAGCATTCACCTTTTCCAGTAGAATGTAAAACAGTTTCTTTAAACATTTCATTTAACTTCAAAAATATTTTTCTTTTTTCATCATCATCATCAGTTTTCTCATCACAATCTTCAACTTTGACTTTGTCAAAGTTTGTGACATTGTCACTTATTGGAACTGAATTGATCGGTTTTGGACATGGATAATCTGGTTTCTCAAAACCTTTCAATTTCTTTTCAAGCTCGTTGATTTTATTCCGAGCACTTTCAGCTTCTTTTTCAAGTCGAATAATCGTCTGAAGATGAGAGTTTATAATACTTTGTTTTTCAATGTTATTCTTACTAAAAACGGATCTCTGATCTTCAAGAATTTTTATTTGACTTTGAAAATATTTTTCAGTTTTTACTTTTTCATTTTCAAAACATTTTTCCTTTTCTTTCAAGTTGTTGTTTTCTAATGTCAAACTGTTCAAACCACTTAACAGTTTGACATTTTCAGATTTCAATATCTCCAAATTTTCTTGCAATTTAAGAATTTGTTTATCATCAGATTGCTTCTCATCCTTCATCCTTTTGACTTCCAATGTCAAACTTTCAGCATCCTTCAAGAGTTTGACATTGTCAGCTTCAAATTTAGTATATTTTGAGCATACTGATTCAGAATTTGAAGATCCAATCTTCACAGATTCTTCAATCTTTGGAATTTCTTTTATCTTTGACCTGAATGTACCTGCACAAAAAATTTTAACGAAATCGAGAGGATTCACATTCTCATCAATATAACAACCCCTCTTGTTATCATATGTCAAAACATTTTTTGCTGCAAGACATATACCCACTCTTTTATCTATTTCATCAATTACATCCAAACACATTTTATCTAGATTTCCTTTTATTTTATCCATCAATTCTCTCTTTTTCTTGTTATTTTCATAATCATGTTCTTTGAGCTTTTGGATAAAATCTTTTGGATGTAATTTTGAAAATCCAGAAAATCCAGAATCTCTTTTAAGATTTTTCAAACAATCATCCCATTCTGCAGGTAACGCATCTGCAAACTTTGATACTTTTTCAGCATCTGTCAACCTTATCTCATATTTTTTCAATTTGTCCAGTAAATAGTTAAATCTGCTTTCCAACTCCTCCACTGTCTCATTCTTTTTACACAGAAAATTTTCAAGTCGCATAATCCAAATCTTTTTATCATCTTGTTCATAACTGTTATACCAACCATATCCATCATTTAATCGTTCAATATGATTATTTTCTTTTCATCAAATATTTTCGCCATATTTCAACCACAACCTGTTCAAGCGAAATACCTGCACAACAACTTCAAACAAGATAAAAAATTTCAAGCGAGATAGCACTTTCAAGTGATACCTGTCACGGCCCCCGACCCGGTTTGACCCGTTTCAGGAGCCGCGGGACAGAAATCCCGTGGTATTTATTTAATTGAGTTTAACAGTGGAAGTTTAACATCAGGATCTTTTTAAAACTGAAATATTTCCCGATTATTTTATTTCACAACGCGGGATATAACCCGGTAATTTACAATCTTGAGATTTCACGAAGAAATCTTTTATTTTACAAAACATATTTCTTTATTTTTATACTGAGCCACTTCTTTGAGCTTGTAGTGCTATATGGCACTTTTCCTGGATCATAACAGATTACCTGAAACATGTTTGAAAAAGGTTTTGTCAGCGGAAAATACTGAGTGAATCATTCTATTTTGCATAATGATGCATGGTTATTAATTACAGCATAAGAGCGATTACAATGGCTTCTATCTTATTTTTTATCTGGTCTTCTGTCACAATGGTGACATGTCACAATGGTGACGATGGTCATACCACTATTTAGATCAATGAACCTAAATAGTGATGATTATCCCTGAAGGTTAATGAACCTAACAGTGATTATCCCGAGTAGGTCAATGAACCTAACTGGGAGAAAATTAGTAATGTGCACAATACCCCACTAACCAGTGATTCAAGATATCCACGACTTAGTCCCTGTAATTATAACTTTGAAAATAATTTGAGGTATTGTAAAATAGTTGATAAAAAGAGAACGACTCACATTGCAAATTTATATGGGCAGAGTTTAGCCCACTGATTAGCCTTTTTAACCTAAATTTAATAATAGGCACACAATTCGGGGTTAGTAATCAATACAACATTTACGATAACTCACGAGATCAAATTCTCACAACGAACGACAAAGTGCGATACTTAAACATCCATCGAATTAACGACGAATGACAAAGTACGATACTTAAACATCCATCGATTTAACGACGAACGACAAAGTATAGCCCTAATGTGGGCGGCACTTAAACATCCATTGGATATATTGATCGATCGAACAATGAATCGTAATAGCGATCGAGTTAATACCCTGATTGCGGCGTCGATTAGTGAACCGTGTGTGTTAATTGTGATAAACAGAGATTATCTCGGAGCATAGAACGAATTTCTTCGTCGAACATACGCAGAATTTCAAGTGCCAACCTCTGCTATTTATACACAAATTTGGCTTAGCTTACGGACCGTAACAAATAACACTTACGGTCCGTAAGGGTCTTGAAATTAGCATAGGGTGGCCACGTGTGGGACTAGCTTAGCTGAGTCGATTAATTTCATTAATTCGATTTTGACAGCACATTATGTAGATAATTGTTAACTAGGAAATACCCCCCCTGAGTTTTAGGGGCCCTGATCCTGATTCTGATTGTTCTGAAAATTTTAGGGTTTGTTCAGAATCACTTGGGTGTCTCAATTAGGGTTTCCTATTGGTCAAATTAATTTAATAAATATGACTTTTGATGAGAGTTGTTACAATACCTTCTATTTCAAGCGAAATGACTTGGTTCACTTGAAATGTACACAATTTTCAAGCGAAAACCAACTGAAGCGAACTACCAGGTTTCACTTTATGATTCAAGCTAACTAGCACCTTTTCAAGCGAAGAAAGGTGTTTCGCTTGAAATGTCAACAATCTTTTCAAGCGAAACCTCAATTTCAAGCGAAATGAGGTTAAAAATTCAAGCAAAACCTCGTTTTCAAGCGAAATGAGACTGCTGAGTTCGCTTGAAATGTGCTGACATCATCAATACGATCAAGTTTTAAGCCGATTTTAAGTCTGATTCTTTCAAGGATTTGTTAATTCAATGTTTCGCACACTATATGTGAAAATCAGTCCATTTTAACCGTAAAAACTTGATTAATTTTGAGAAGAAGGTGTAGAAATCAGAAAATTCCAGCGAAAACGAGCTAAACGGTAAGAACACTTCCTCCTGAGCTCTGATACCACATGTAGGATCGTGAGACGACCTAATGAGTCGATCAGAAGAGTGCTCAGACAGAATCAGAGGCGGAATTCATTGATTCTGTCTTTGTTTAGCTTGTAGAACACTAGAATCACTATTAACTGTCTCTTGTATTGCTCAAAACTCTATTACAAAGCTGGAGACACCTCGACAGCACCTCGGCGTCGGAAACAAGAACCTCTACAACTGAACTCGCTTCAAGGCTATTTATAGGGATGAGGTTTCGCTTGAGAGTGACACTTGTCATTTCAAGCGAACTGACTTATGTTGAGTTCGCTTGAAATGATGTTGGTCACTTTCAAGCGAACTAGCATGTTCAAGCGAAATCTCAACTTAAACACCCTAAAATCTGTTATTTTCTCATATTACAAGCCCTGATCTATCAGTCCTAATCTAAGACTCGAACGAAGATGAAGTCGACAGACAACTGCACCAACAAGTACAGATAGATCATATAAAACTCTGCTTGGTGAATATCTATAGTTAAGTGCTAGACGCAATTTTAGAGTTTTTTTTTTATCTAAAAACTTTGCATTTAAAAATTAGCGTTGCATAGACACAATTTTAGATTTTTTTTATCAACAACTTCGCATTTACAAGTTCAAGTTTTACTATTGCATGCAAGTAGAACACAAACATGAATGTACATAAATAATTAGAGTTTCAACCTACAATAGAACACAAATATAAATATAGATAAATGATTAGAGTTTCAACCTACAATGCCTATAAAAACTAGTTGTTCTTTAACCAAGCAGAATGTTCCTTCTTTAAAGTTCACAAACAAAAGTTTCATAACCAAATATATAAACCAACACAATTATTTCATATATGTACCACCGATAAATCCAATAATAAATATGTGAATTTGGTGTAGTTTTGGAACCGAAACCAAATTGTGATTTGCGAGGTTTAAATAAGTAAATACCAAATCGTTGGTTATTAGTTTGGATCAGTCATTCTTTTTCGATATTATCAGTTAATTGGTTTTTCTCATGTAACCTTAATTTGGAATGTTGATGAGTCTCACAAGTTTAGCTATTTACTTCTTACAAATTGTTATGCAATTATGCAAATTGTACAACATTTTAATGCACGAAGTCTTATATACTTTCAATAGTTTTTCACATGCCCTCATACACTTTAGTATTTGTTTTTCTTTGTTCTTTTGTTTAACCATCACTTGATATATGGTAGCAATTTTTTTTCTCTTTTAACTTCAAAATATGATGCTTTGTGAAATTAAGAGTATATCATTGTGACATGCTCATTTTTCTACAATTTTAGTGTTGATTTTGTTCAAAACGGAGTTGTGCATGTCAAGGTTGTTTCAAGGTTTCATGTTTTATGTTGTTTTATTTCCTTTTTTACAACCTTTGAAATATGTAGTTTTAAGAAATCTCAATTTTGGTGTTATGATGTGCTTATTTTTTTAAAAATTTTTCAACCTTAATATTTTGCTGTATACATATTCAACGTCATATTTTTTCGTGGTTCCCTCGCTGCATTGTGCAATATGGGTTTACATAAAGGTTTTATTTTTAGTTTATAAAGTCTTGAGGATTTTTTATAGTTTAACATGTCGCAACGTGCATGTCTCAGTACTAGTTGATATTAATTAATAAGTAGATTATTTTATTAATAGCAAAATAAATAAATAATTATTATAAAAGTAATAATAAAACAATATTAATAATGGCCAACTCATCAACTTAAATGCTATACTTCAAAAAATCAAGCAAAACGAAATAATAAAGTAAGTACTTACGAGGGTGGATATAGTCCATTCTGCATAATTATTAGTGAGCGTTTGGGTTTCCTTTTTAAAAGTCCTTTTAGAGCTAAAATGACTTTTGAGAATGACTTTTCCATCCAAACACTATCTAGAAGTCAGGAGAAGGAGAAAAAAAATCCCAAACACTATGGAAATAAGTTCTTTTGAAGCTTTTTTTGTCTTCAAAAAGGAGAAAAGAAGAAGTTATAATTTGTGACTTTTTGATTTTGAAAAGTCCAAGGAGAAAAGGTAACCCAAACACCTCCTTAGTGTCAACAAATTGTGGGGAAAGAGATGAAGAAGGTCGGGAAGGCTCAGGCTCTATTTTCAAATGGTGAAGAAGGTATGTGAGGATGCGGGAAGAAAGTGTGTGAGAACACCACCCTTTCTATCCGAGAATTTCAGTTTGTTTATTCTTTAAGCTCCTTCTCTAGAGACATTTTGTCCGACCTAAGGATGTGAGTGACAACTAATTGAACCCAAAGCAACCCATAATCAAAGGAATGTCATCTCATCTTTTTTATCCATATTAAACCTGTTAAACCCAAATTGCAAGGGGCACTAAAAAACAAACCCTATGAACCCCAAATCCATTTTCCTTAAACCGTAACAATCATCTCTTTGTCTTCAACATCGGCCCGAGTCATTCGCGACATTCCCGTCCAACCCGATGACCCAAACCCCCGTCCCAAGACTTCACCCTAATTTCTATGAAAATTTACGAAAATAAAAATGCTTAATAAATTTGGTAATTTAGTAAAGATAAATTTTTTTTTAGTAAAGATAAAAAAAAGGTAAATAAATCCGTGCGGTTAGGGTAATTCAACGACGGCGGTGGGTCTTCATCTTCCCCATTTTTATACTGAAACGCTTACGTCTATTTTCCGGTAATTCATTCTCATATGCACATTTTATCTTTTAATTTGAATGACCAATGTTGAAATTTGGATGATTTGCAGGCATGGAGTATGTGTACTCTTCTCCTGCTAAAAGGAGAAAGATTTCACTTGCAAATGATCAACAAATGTTACTCAACAAGAATGAAGATAACATGATTTTGGGGTCTTCTAGTGGGGATGATGCTCAATCTCATTTTAGAAAAAAGCTTCTTGTTCTTGATGTAAATGGGCTGCTTGTTGATATTGTAGCAGACCCCCCAGATGAAGCCCACAAACCAGACACAAGAATAGCTAAAAAAGCAGGTTAAAAAGTGGTTTTAAGAGTGATCATTTGAGATTCTTGTACACTTTTTGCTAATTTGACTATTGTTTTTTATGTTGTAGTGTTTAAGAGACCATTTTGTGATGAGTTTTTGGAATTTTGCTTTCAGAGGTTTAGTGTAGGAGTTTGGACATCAAGAACAAGGTGATCTTTTACCACTTCGTTGTCTTTTGAGTTTGTCGAGAATCGATCAATTTGGGTTATGTTTTATCTGGTATGGGTCAAATGGGGATTTTAAAAAATTCGATGAAACTGGTCCCGGTCGAAAGTTGCCCAAAGTGTATTGATGTTATACAAGTAATTGTGTTTGACACATTTAATTAGTTGAAAAAGTTCAAAAACTTGTAAAAAAATGACCCGCCCTGTTTCGACCCGTAGCAGAAACATTAACCTTTTGACTTATCCTACCCGCCCGTTTTTTCCACTGCTACTTGTGTTGAACTGTATTCATTGATTTAATCACTTGCTCTGTTACTCTTTTGGTGTTGTCATATATATAAACTTTCTCCAGAAAGAATATAAACCGAGTTCTTGACTTCCTCATGAGGGACACTCAACGTCAATTGCTTTTCTGTTGGGTAAAGCCATGCACTAATTAATTATTATTTTGCGTATTTCATATTACAAAAAACTTGCCACTTGGATTTTATTATCTGTTTATTATAATGTCAATCGTTTGTTCATTAATTTGATGAAGTTTGGCTTTTGTGCAGGATCAATCTCACTGCACAGATACCGGTTATAATACCATTGAGAACACTGGCAAACCGTTGCTATTAAAGGAACTTAAAAAGTTATGGGAAAAACAAGATCCTAATCTTCCGTGGGATAGAGGAGCGTATGATGAATCAAATACACTGCTTTTGGATGATTCTCCATACAAGGCGCTACGCAATCCTGTAAACCGTCTTTTTTTTTTTCGTTCTTTTCATTTTTCTATTTTTTAGTGATGATAAAATATGTTAGTTTACTTTACATTTCTTGTTTTTTTTTCAGCCATATACCGCAATCTTCCCCTATACCTACAGTTACCTTGACACCCAAGATAACGATTTAGGACCCAATGGCGATCTTCGTAATTATCTGGAAAGGCTGGCAGCGTCTGATAATGTCCAAACGTTTGTAGAGCAAAACCCATTTGGTCAACAACCGATTACACATGATAACGAATCATGGAATTTTTACCATAACATCATTTGTTCCACTCAACCAGGAGCCGGTCCTTCTCGTTCTCGAAAGAAACTTATTGTTCTTGATATCGGTGGGTTGCTCGTTGATGTCAGAATGGCCCCACGTGAAGGCTTTAGAGAAGGCACAATGCTTGGGTCAAAAGCAGGTATAGATTCATTATTCGTACTATGATGATTTGGGTTGTGTCTTATGTCAAATGTGTGTGACAATATTGAGTGTTGTTTGCTTTTGCAATTTGCAGTGTTTAAGAGACCTTATTGTGATGAGTTCTTACAATTTTGTTTTCAGAGATTCAATGTTGGTGTTTGGACATCAGTTTTCAGGTATTCAGCTTATTAATATTTGACTTTTTTCCGGTTTTCTATTTGGTTCTAACTTTTAAGTGAATAAATCATGCCACTAACCCTATATGTATGTTTTTTTATACTTTTGTGCATTAATATAATTTGTTGTGCTTATAAGTTTTTATGAACTTCATACAGATTCTTTACAGAACGCACTGTTGACTTTCTTATGAGAGAAAATCAACACAAATTGCTTTTCTGTTGGGTAAGCCGATTTATATAACTTAGTATAGTTCATCTATGAATTCAATGTTGTATTCCGTTAATATTGATCATGTTTTCTTGCAGGATCTCTCGCACTGTACTGACACTGGTTTTTTTACGGTCGAGAATAATAGCAAAAAATTACTTTTAAAGGAAATTAGAAAGTTATGGGAAAAGCAAGGTCCCGATCTTCCATGGGAAATAGGAGAGTACGATGAATCAAATACGCTTTTAGTCGACACTAAGTCACACAGGGCTCTACTTAATCCCGTTAGTGCCTTTTTGTAATGATTCATTTTATTTTTATTTCTGTTTCGGTTCTTCACAGTTAAAGTTACGATCTCCGTTAACTACTTAACTTTACCTTTTTCCCCTTTTCAGCCACATACAGCAATCTTTCCTTACCCTTATTGTCACTGGCATACAGAAGATAATTCCTTACGTAAGTTGTTTGACTCAAAAAATCTTATTATTACTTAGACAACATAACTCTGTAATCATGTCTAGACACTTTTTTATTTATATAAAGATTTTAAAAATTATGGACAAAAATGTTCCTGTCAACCCAATCGACCCGAATCATTTTAACCTGTATGAAAGATCACTCTTTTAGCTTGGAACCCGGTTTTACATGTTACGTCGTTACCTGACCTCTAGCCTTTTTGCTACGTGTACTTAATTATGTACAAACAAGCCAGTTATAATCTTAATGTGGTATTACAGGCGACCTTCGTATTTATCTGGAAAGGTTGGCGGCATCTGAGAACGTCCAAAAATTTGTATCGGAAAATTCGTTTGGCCAACGCCCCATTAGGGAAAAGAATCTATCATGGGGATTTTATCAAAAGATTATTCATGCATTCTCATATAAACGTAAAGCTGGTGATTCAGTGAAACCTGACCCCACTATTGCTTCTGTTACTAAAACCTTATTGGAACCCGAACCCATCTCTACTACTACTTCGGCTGCCCATACGTTACTGGAACCAGAAACGGGGACCACTACTGCTTTAGTTGGCCAAGCCTTATCGGAACCAGATCTCGACACGACTGCTCAGACTTCAATGAAACAAGAAACCGTAACTGCTACTACTGCTCATACCTTAGCGGAACCACGAACCAGCACTACTTCTGCTTTGGTGGGTCAAACCGTATCGGAACCAGATCTTGACACTGCTGCCCTGGCTGCTCAGACTTCGTTGGAACAAGAAACCGTAACTGCTACTGTTTTGACTGCTCCAATGTTATTAGAACCAGAAATCGACACTACTGCTCCGGCTGCTCAGACCTTATTAAAAACCGAAACTTTGTTCGTACTTATCTTTGAAACTCTGAAGCATTTTGTCTATGTGATGAGACGTGGTTACTGCACATGTTATGTATTCATTCGTGCTATATAATTCTCGTTATGCTACAGTTTTACACTCTGGATTTATAGACCTTTGGTTGTTATGCATGTGGTAGGAATTAATTGTCTCTTACTCATTACCACATGTTCCGTATGCAAGGGATTGTATAATCATCATTTAAGACTTATCTTGTTAGGTGCTTTTGGGAGATAGCTTACTTTGCAATTACCACTTCATTAAACATTTTTAGATAAATAATATTTTCGATTTTATTTCAGTTTGCATCCGGGTAGGATATACTTTTCATATAGAACAACATCATTGTAATATGCCACATTGCATCCTCACCTTTTATTGGTGTCTCTATTGTCTCTTGTCTATTATTGTTCTGTCGCGCATTTCTTTTGTGCATGATACAGTTCAGTGAAAAGAATTCAATCTAATATTGAAGACTTACATATCTGATGTGATAACTGACTTAATTAAGTATTTTGCCTTTATTGTGGGTTCGTTATTGTAAGACTCATTTACTTTATGTAACTGTGTTTTGCTTACGTTTACTATATTTGAATATATTGGTGGGTTTGTTTGATGACAAATCCCATAGTTAATCTAATTTGATATTTGTACAGTACATCAGATGATGATCATTCAGGCTTCACTACATCATGTAAAGGGGCTCTAACAACTGATGTGGACAACGTAACTGCTGGCACCGCACTTTCTGCTAAAATTAAGAGTCCTTCACCAAAAAGATCTGTGAGTTAACATGCCCTCTTCAGTCCCAATCAGTACGGTTTAGTGATTTGAGGTACTGAATTACCTAATAACATCTGCAGGAAAGTAATGTTGCTGTGAATAGATCAGTTACTCGTAGCATGAATAAAAGAATCGTGAAGTCGGTTAAAGACGTCTCATGTGTCGGATCTGATGATATTCATCAAGATTCACCTCACGTGGAACACAAAATAATCGTCACAGTAAGTAGTTGTGTAGCACTTTGAACAGTGAGCAACTAATTCATACTTGGAAAAGGAACACGTGATGTGATTAACTTTTTGTTACTAACAAGGTCATTTTTGTAAAGATATAATCTCGACACCTAGCAGGCTAGTTCGGTGGTTTGTTTGCATTTCTGTTTCCATAAGGTCTTAAAATAACTTACAATTTTACTTTAACCGATTTGAGATTTGCTGATTTACCTCTTTAACATTTGCAGGAAAGTAATTCTGCTTTGGATGGTTCAGTCACTCGTAGCAGGAACAAAAGAATTGTGAATTCGGTAGAAGACAATTCACGTGGGAAAAGGTTCCGATCTTCAGAAGGTGCGGGAAACTTAAGATCAGTTTAGAGATGACAGCATGGACATAGTGGCCTGGTTGGCCCATTGGTCTAAATGTGCTCGGGTCTAGGGATGGCAAAAATACCCGAGCTCGATGGGTATTACCCGAAACCGAAACATATGGGCCGGGTATGGGATTAGTTTTAAAAAAAATTGTGGGTATGGGTCTATGGGATTAGGTGATACCCGGCCTGATTACCTGAAACCACATACCCGTTTACCCGAACTATATACCCGATCATATACCAGAAATTTTATATTTATATTTTTCCTCAACCCTTATCTATTAATGAATAATTTTAGTAGGTTTGTTATGTGAAAATAAAATAAAAAAATCTTTTGGAATATGTATATGATAATATTATCTATATTATGTGTATTGTGAAATATATAAAAAAAACTATATAAAAATTATAATGTTATTATTATTTATGTTATATGTGTGATGTATATTTTAATTTATAATAGTTATATAAATAAAAATTATACAATAACCATAATAGTAAAAAATAAATGTATTTGGAAATCTCAATCGGTATCTTTTAACAAATTTACGGGTATGCCCGATCCCCAATGGGTAATTACTAATTACCCGACAAATGCACGATTGGGCCGGGTATGAGGCACAATTTTACAACCGGGTATGGGTATGGGATTACCAATACCCGTCCCGAACCTGTCCCATTGCCATCCCTAATCGGGTTGATTGGGTTTGGTTGACATGAAACACCCTCTGTCTTTTTTCTTAAATACAACTGATGTGTCAGGTCAAATATGATCACAAATTATTATATAATTCAGCAATGATCTAATCTTTCTATTAAAGTCATTTAGGAGGTTATATGGATTAAGAATACACCTTGGGCAACTTTTCCCCCGTTTGATCTTTTTCTATTTTAGCTAAATTAAATTTCACTTTACCCGTAGAAAAAGATATAACTCTTGTACAAAATGGGAAAACTTGCCCCCATCTACATTATTGAAATTGGGGATGAACATAATCTAATATTTTTTGGGGTTTTCATGTTATAGGTAGCAAGAAAAACACAAAAGTTTTTGTGCTTGCTTTGCAAAAAACAAGTGGGGCAGATGATGGCAATAGTTGTCAGAAAAGAACGAGTAGACCACGAAAGTTAGTGGTTAAAAAACCAACTGGTGTACTAGAAGGTACCGATTTAGATTTTTATTTCGTAACAAATAATTTTGGAGTTAATTATCGATTCTACCAGGTCAACTCTGGTCTGGGACCAATGTCCTTGGCTGTTTCTACACGGCACGAACCTAACACGAAATTCGCGGGCTTTGGGTTTAGTCTAAACAGACTCGGGCCAGTTTCAGGTTGAACCCGCAAACCCGTTTAGCTAAATGGGTCGGGTTCGTGTCTACCCGGTCGGGTTGGCGGGTTGACCTGTTTAACCCGTTTATATTGTATTTTTTTTTTACAATATGTTTTATATCATTTATAAATAGGGTGTGTATTTTATGCTATAATTATAAACTTAAAAGAGAAATTAACATAAGATTTTATAGTTAAAATGTAATTGTATTATATACATTTGTGTTTTTTAGTAAATTGTTAATTTAATATCTTAATTTGCAAAAAAAATTAAATAAATATAAAAATTCGGGTTGAACGGGTCGTGTTCGGGTCAACCCGCGAATATTCGGGTGGTGTTCGGGTTCATATACATGACACGGTTTTCGGGTTTGGGTCATGTTTGGGTTTCTCTAAAATTTTCGGGTTCGGGTCGGGTTGAAACCACTAACCCGCGAATACGACCCGTTTTAGCACCCCTACCATCATTCATCAACTACAAATAATTGGGTACATTATTAAAATACAAACCGTTTTCAAGCATAACTAAAAACGTTTATATCAAATCTTAATTCGGATAGTATCAGATTTGAATATTTTAGTATATGGTTATATTTTTCTAGATGGACATGGAATCACTACTGATCTTGATGAACAACAACCTCTATCCGTGTGGTATGAACAGATGCTTCGACTTTCAGTTATAAAGAGTAAGCTATTTCAATTATTTCCACCAACATAACATGCTTCCATATCTCATATTTCTTCTTTACTTAAATAATATTGGTTCTTATTTATTGGTGTACTTAGGAAGTGATAAATCACGAAATCAAACCAATGTCGTCACCACTGACGGAACCACCAGCGACTACCAACAAGATTGGCCGTTTATCAAGCTGTGTCCAATCTGGACCACCATCGAATCTCTCGTGTTACACCCAACACCGCCTCAAAAGCCACACTTTTCGCCATTGAAGAAGACGAACGAGCTTTGTCGTGAGGGTTTAGCCATTGCTCACATGGTGACGTATTGGAATCTGGTTCAGAGGCTTTCAGACTTAAAACCGAATGATCCGATTGACATAATCAACAACGGTTTGGAAGTTGCAGTCGACTTGGAGACTCATGGGTTTGATGTGGAAGCAATCCGAGGTCGTTTAAACGAGTTGCTTTATTCGAAATCCAAAGCAGGCAAGCGTGAGGATACTCTTAAAGAGCTTGAAAAGCGCAATTATGAAAAGCTTGTAATCGAGAAAGAGATGGACCGATTAAAAGTGGAAATGCAGAAGTTGCAAGAAAAACGGAAAGCGAAAGAGGAAGAAATTATGAGGTTGCAATCGAACTCGCATCGTGTCTCCACCGAAATCAATGATTGAGAGCTTACTTTTGAAAGACTTGCAGCCACCCTTTGTAAAAGAAAAGGTCTTTTGGTTTTGGCGCTGTTCTTGGCAGATATATTACTATTAATGCTTATGTGAAAAAACTTGTATATAGTTGCTTCTAGTATGTGGATACAAACAACCCTGAGAATGTGCATGTTATTACTACTCCCTTACATACCATTAGTATTAGATATGATTTTGTTCGGAAATGAGTTTGGTCAAATATAAAACGTTTTTATTCGGGAGGCATAAATTTAAGTTTATGTATATTTCGACACTCTCGCAACACCCGGTTTCTTTTCGTAATATAAATACTATCACTGTAAACAGTGGCGAAGCTTGAGATTTCCGACCGAGAGGTCGAAAACGTATATACCAAAAATTTCTATAAAACCGGGGAGTCAAAAACGTATATACCTAAAAAATTCTATACGAAAACCACCTACTCTACACTATTGAGCAAAAAGTTCGAAGGGTCGGCCACCCGCTCCCGCTCCCACAAAGCCATGCCCTTATTGAGCAAAAAGTTCGAAGGGTCGGACACCCCTTCCCGCCCCCACAATACACACCTTTTTAACTTATTTTGTTGCTGACCTGTACACCTCACACACGTGTCACGCATATTTCCGCCACGTGTACATCCAACAGTTTCTCCTCCTGATTCTCCATCTTCAAAAATCCCAATTCAATCTTCTTCGATTAACCCTAATTTCATTTCAGGTCTTCTTCACCCCCAAATTTCACAAACCCTAAAACACTCATTTTCTCAAATGTCACCATAATATTCATTGTTTAAACCACCAATTTCAAATTCAATGGATCAAGAGTTTAACAACAACAACAACAATAATAATAATCTATCAATATCCGTACACAAACCCTTCAATTACAGACTCACAAACGGTTCAACAAATCCTCACCATCAAACGACGTCGTGCTGGCTCGAAATCCGTTTATTCTACGTCAGAATCACACCGTGCACCGTTACCACCGTGCCGGAAAACCTAACGCTGCGAAACCTCCGCCGTGAAATCGGCGTTTCACTTGAAATTAACGGCGTTAGGGTTCCGTCATCCAACACTGCGTTAGTAACATTACGTAGAGACCGTGTGGATACAGAGTCATCAGAAGTGACGTATGTTAGTACGGATAATGTTAGGGTTTCTGGTGCGATTGAATTTGAGGTAATTGATGAGTTAGATGATCGAGAGATGGTTTTGTGTGGGTCGGTTGAGCGAATCGAACCGATTTGGAGCAATGGGGGTTTGGATAATGGTAATAGTGGTGTTGGATTGAAAACCGGTTGGAGTATGGACTTTTACGCGGCGAATTTGTCGAAATTCGGGGGGTTTTCGACGTCGATTGAGGTTTATATTGCTGGTTGTTGCTCTTCGGTGCCAGTGATATTGACGAAAACGATCCAAGTTAGTCCGCGGAGACGAGGGCTTAGGCAGGGGACGCTTGATGCGATACCGGAGGACGAAGAGGTTGATAAGGAAGTGGTGAGGGAGAATGGGATTGTGCGGCAGCGGAAATTGCTGGTAATTTTGTTGTTTGTGAACTTGTTATTGTTATGTTAGTTAAAAATTTAAAGCTAGTGAATTGTGATATTAGGGAGTGTTTGGGATTGCCTATTGAGACTGCTATAGATGATTAGATATGAGAGTATTCAAACTCGATGTAGGAGATACCTGAACACTACTTTACCGGTTTTGCGTATAAGAAAGTTGTACATCTATACACCCCTGCAATAGAACATACAACTAGGAAATATGTGTGTTTGAACCGTGGAAACTCTCAAAGTTGAGGGGAAGAGGAGTAGAGGCAGACCGAAATTGACTTGGGAGGAGCGAATTAGGTAGGATTTTTTAGACTTGCACCTTTCTGAGGACATGGTTGAGGATAGGAGTTCATGGAGACGTAGGATTAAGGTTAAGGACTTTTAGGAGGAGGTTACGGTTTTGTATTAGTTTTATAGATTTAGGACTGTAGCTTTTTTTTCAGTGGTCTTTGAATACTATAACTTGCATGTGTGTCTATTTCATCATGTGTTATCTGATCCTATTATATGTCTTCACTATTTCTCGTCATCTCGTGTTTGGTAGCTTAGTAAGAATATCCTCATTACTTTTATGTGGTTATATGCCTATACATGTTTTATTTGACTCTTTGGTATGGATATGAATTTGGAGCTGGAGGTCTCACTGGAAGCAGTCTCTCTATCCTCCAGGATAGAGGTAAGGCTTGCCTACATCCACCCTCCCCAGACCCTACCAATAACTTGGCTATGGGTGGGATTATACTTGGTACGATTGATTGATTGAGTTTACCCAAATAACCAAACTTAGTTTACCCAAATAACCAAACTTATATACATCATCATCATCATCATCATCATCATCATACTCATAACCAAACTTAGTTTACCCAAATAGTCACTGACATCTCTTATAAAAAATGGTATGACCATTACAGGTAATTGATTACATTCAATCAATACAGGCGGCGTGTCTCACAATTATGAATTTTTTATGCATAGTGTGGCGATTTATGTGACAATAGATACATGAGGCTAATACGATAATGAGACATTAGCATATGGTGCAAAAGTCTTGATATTTTGCGCAACGGTGTGTTTAATATACATGTGTCAAAGGCTATTGGGCAGTTAGTCTAATCGGCACAATACCTTCTTCTGCGCCAATTAGTTCAAATCTTGCCAAGTTCTTCGCCCAATGTTATCCACATGTCTAGTTGTGATTCGTGTCTTCCATGCCATTGGAAGGTTTTTAACATTCAAATTGATTTTTTTAACAGCAAAAATTTTGAATTATATGTCAAAACCAATTAGTCAATTTAGCCTGGGTCTGGAATGCATGAAACACCCCGGTGATATCCTTCCACCATATTGCAAATTGGGAAAGTTCAGATAATCGATTTTAACCACTCGATCCAATCAAGTGAGTTTAGCTTTTTGCTCTATTCTTAGTCCATAAAAACGAGTTAACTTTGATCTCCTTTAACACCTTTGCGACTGATGGGGACAACTATCAAATTGATAATTTTAAAGCAAAAGAAGTTGAAGACTATGTTGATAAACAACTTTGATCAAATTGATAGTGCTCTTTTTCTTTTATCCCGGTTGTTATTGTTTTTTAAGTTCCATTGATATTGTTTTTTTAAAATTTCGGTTGATAATGTTTTTTTTTTTTTTTAAATTCCGGTGGCTATTTTGATATTATATTTAGTAAAAGTGGCTATTGTCGCTTGATTTTTCTGTTGGATTGAGACCATATCATTGACTTTTTATTTTTTTGACCACTTAACATTTTCATTCTAATTTTTGTGGCTGTCATTTGCATTATGAGAATAAACCCAAAAAAGGAAATAATTGCACTTTTTTTCGTGACAGTAGGAGCATAAACCAATTTCTAGTTGCTTCTGTAACCTTTTCATTCTTTGGTGCCTTTGTTAACCATTAAACAAATATTCCTTTGACTAACGGAAAGTGATGTTGATCCTTTTTTTTAATATTTTTAATTTAGCATACAGGGGAAGAAGGCTATGAGTATGAATCAGGAGTCAAAGTCGGACCAAGCTACTATTCAGATGAAATGTACTATGATGAAGATGGTCAACTCACCTGGTTCAATGCTGGTGTAAGAGTTGGTGTTGGGATCGGCCTCGGGATGTGTCTTGGTATCGGGATTGGTGTCGGTTTGCTTATGCGCTCGTATCAAGCCACCACTCGCAATTTCAGGAGGAGATTTTTTTGAGCTTTCCCTCACTTGCATCTTCAAAAATGGCAAAAGGAAACATACTCTGGATCTAAGTATCCGGTTTTGTTAGAGCAAACCTCCCATTACCCGGGGGCATAGAAAATGGAGTTTACTGATGTATGCGGATAAAAATGCTTGCGGGTTTGATCGAAAAGTTGTTTGCTTGCGGGTTTGATCGAAAAGTTGTTTTTTGTAGATAGGTTTCGGGTTCGGTTTTAGGGTTGAAGTCATCCTGAGGTTTGGTTTATAATGTTTGTTTCATGTAAATCTCCCTGTGACAACTTTTGTTTTTGCTCATATCTCTAAATAAGTTGGCTGCCTTTGCACAATCTTGATTATTCTTTATCTTTTTGTGTAATGTAAAATATTATTTGTTTAAATAATACTCAAAATATGTATATTAACTGCTTTCTCAATCGGCCTTAGAAGTCATGTAATCTTTTAAGTTGGATTTATTAGTTTCTGGTACGAAAACTTTTTTTTTTTTTTGTTTTAATAGATACTTATTATTGTAGGTATAGCTTAATAATTATATTCTTAATTGTTAACATTTACTTATTTATTCTTATTTTTTATTATAAACTACGTTGGAAACCTTAGTATTACATGTGTTGAATAAAGAAAATATAAAATAGTTAGTAAAGAAGATTTATGAATTCTGATACCACATTTTGAGATAAGATATGACTGAAATCACGTATAAGTTTTTTTTTTCTTTTTGAATGACAAGCTCCTTATTAAACCCAAACAACATTTAGCCCCATAGCAAGGTGCCATAGAAGCCTTAGTACGACAACAAAGGAAACACAAAAACTCGGTTCAAACCGAAACTGACTGAACAACATTTGTATCATTACCAACCAATTACAGGAGAATGAGGCAAACTAAACTAGGTAAATTATAAGCTACATACAAACTACTCCACGTATAAGTAACTTAAGTAATAAAATAATAATAATAATGAAAATGAATGGTGAAATAAGAGGAGCAGGAAGAAGAATTGGTATTCACAAAATCGTGACATGTGGCATAACTAGTTACTTAAGTAAGTATAGATATATCTCGAAGTTAAATTGCTCATTAGTGTTTTCATCGCCCAAGGGAATCACAAGTGAAGGTGTAAACAAATCGAGTTATTCGTGAGCTGCTTGAGACCGGCTTATTAAAAGATTAAAATCAAACGAGCTCAATCCAAATTCAAACCTACACTAGGGACCGAGCTTTAGAGTTCCATTCTATAAACGCTAGGGATGGCAATCGAACCCGAACCTGATGGGTAAACCCGAAACCCGACACATTTGGGACGGGTTTGGGACACAAGTGAAGGTGTAAACAAATCGAGTTATTCGTGAGTTGCTTGAGACCGGCTTATTAAAAGATTAAATCAAATGAGCTCAATCCAAATTCAAACCTACACTAGGGACCGAGCTTTAGAGTTCCATTCTATAAACGCGCCTAGGGATGACAATCGAACCCGAACCCGATGGGTAAACCCGAAACTCGACACATTTGGGACGAGTTTTGGGTTGGTTAATCGGGTTTGGGACGGGTTTGGGAGTAGTTTTTATTTTTCACGGGTTTGGGATTTGATGATAAACCCGTTTACCCGACCCAATTACCCGATAAAGTGTACCCGATATAATTTCTTTAATATTATTAAATATGCATATATATATATATGGTACATCCATTTTTTATACATATAGGTATTTTATTCTGTATACATTGTAGTTATTTGATATATTTTTATAGTGATTAAATGTAACCGATTAGTAATGGTACCAGATAGATACCCGATGGGTTTTGGGTCGGATATACCCAATGGGTTAGCTTTTTAAATTAACGGGTTTACCCGTATACCCGATACCCGATGGGTATTTACCCGCTAGAAACCCAACGAGTTTTGGACGAGTTTGAAATAAGCTTATCTAACCGGATTTGGGGTTAGGATTACCTAAACCCGTCCCAAACCCGACCAATTACCATCCCTAATAAACGCTCGACGTAAATTTTTAGTGTTTTTTTTTTAGGGAAATAAGGAATATACTTTCTCTTATATATTCCTTTTTTTGTTTAAGAAAAATAAAAGGTAACATATGAGATTGTGGTTATTTTATTCAAACCCCAGACACGTGTCCGGCCATCATTTATCGTCAGTATTCTTTCTCTCTCTCTCTCTCTACAAAACCCAAAACCACTTGTAATCCTCAGAACTTTCTCAATTCAACTGGAAGAATCCCAATTCTAAAACCCTCGATTCAACCAAACCCTAATCCCCAAACAATCACTGATTATCGGAGTCATTGCTACTTGTATGGGTTTCGATTCTCTGATTCAGGCGCCGGTGAGCACTAACAATTCAGCCGTCGGCGTTAATTTCCCGTTAGATGACACCAATAAGAAGATTCGAAAGCCCTATACAATCACCAAATCTAGACAGAATTGGACCGACGTTGAACACGATAAGTTTCTCGAAGCGCTTCATCTGTATGTTTCTCTCTCTCTCTCTCTCTCTATATATATATATATATGTATTTGTGTATCTATCTATGTGCGTGTGTGTGTATAGTAAGTTAATTGACTGAAATTTTTGTTGTTGAATTATATTTGGGTTAAATTGGCACTGTGTAGGTAAAATTATGAGAATTAACTTCATAAATATAAGCACATGCAATAGTTTGTTAACCAAAGTAGGTTTTTTTTTTTTTTTTTTTTTTTTTTTTTTGTAGTGTGTCACATTTGAATGAAAAAGAAATAGTTTGATTTACTAGGTGAAGACTTGATCTTTTATAAAAAGGGAGGATTTTTTTTATAATTAAATAGTTATTTATTTATGAATTGTGGTATTTTTAAAAGTTTAAACATGGCTTTGTCTATATAATAATTTGAAGTTATATAAATTCTGGTGCTTAAAGCTCTAGGGGTCAAATCAAAGATCGTTTTCCGATTGAACATCCCATGTGATATACTTACTCTGGTAGATTTGTAATGCTATTTCTGTCAGTATCAAAGATCGTTTTCTGATATGTTTGTTAAGGATGTAATTTATGTATAAGCAAGCTATTAGGATTCAGTTATCTTAGACACTATGTCAATAGAACCCTTGTGGCTCGGGTTTGTGTTGGAATGTGGATCGCTGTATTTTGATTTGGGCCCAATGCCAACTCAAATGAGCTTTATAATGTGCTTAATAACATTTCTGAGAGCTATATGAATTCTTGAGCTAGAAGCCTAGAAATTAGAATGGATAGCTACCCTGTCTAGTAGACTCATCAAGAGGGCAAAGACTAGATCATAAATGACGATTTAAATGTAGTTGGACCACATCGGATGTGTTTAAACATCATCAATAAACTGAGTGATGAGATTCCGACTTCTTTTACTAATTTCTTATTTTATAATTTCCAGCTTTGATCGTGACTGGAAAAAGATTGAAGCTTTTGTTGGGTCCAAGACTGCTATCCAGGTAATCTGATAAAATGCCAATCTGTTTACAGTATCTAAATATCTAATATTTATATAGAGCAGCAGCTTCTTAAATTTGCATAAAAAGGAAATCAGATTGTAGGTTTTGTTTTTTAACAATAAAAACATGAAATCAAATTTTAATTCTTTTCATTTATATTTGGCAGATACGCAGCCATGCCCAGAAGTACTTTCTAAAAGTCCAAAAAAGTGGGACCAACGAGCACGTCCCACCCCCACGGCCAAAGAGGAAAGCGTCACATCCGTACCCTCACAAAGCCCCGAAGAACGGTTGGATTATTATTTAAGATTTTTCCCCTACAAAAGTCTAAAAAGTATCCAAACAATCCCTACTGACACTTATGTACTTTTGTTTTAAATTTCAGATGTACCTAAATCAGTAGGATCTCAACAGTCCGCTACTGATGTAATCAGACGTGACGATATAATCATGAACAATCCGTATCAGTGGGCTACAAACCCATGGATGTACAATACGATAACAGCACCTAACGAGCCCACACAAGGTTTGGGCCCACGTTCACATTTGTTTGTTTTTTATGAGTAAAGTACACGGATGGTCCCTGCGATTTACCAAAATTTTGGATTTGGTCTCTAGCTTTCCAAAGGTATATGGATGGTCCCTGTAGTTTAGACTTTGTAATGCATTTAGTCCGTAGCCATTAGACAACCAATCTAAAGGTTTTAGCAGGTCCAATTTAGGGACTAAATGCGTCACAAAGTGCAAACCACAGGGACCATCCATGTACTTTTGGAAAAAGCTGGGGACTAAATGCGTTACAAAGTGCAAACCAAAGGGACCATCCGTGTACTTTTGGAAAACTAGGGACCAAATCCAAAATTCTGGTAAACCACAGGGACCATCCGTGTACTTTTTTATCCTTGTTATTATAGAAAAACAATGGATTTTAACAAGTATTTTTTTTCTTTTTTTTTTGGGCATTGCAGATGATGTCAGATCACATAACTGTTGCAGTAGCAGCAGTGAAGGTGATCCGAAATGGTCGGCTGGTGAAACAACGAGCGAACATGAAGTAAAGCACAGTAAGATAGCACGAGGTATAATCCGATAAAAATATTGGCTTCTCAACTATTTCAAAGAACTCAAAAAGGTATTTTTATATAAAACTCATAATCCTTAGTATAGTTGATGGTTAGCTTTCTGTTATGTGCAGTCATGCCAGACTTCCCGAAAGTCTACAGATTCATCGGTGGGATCTTTGACCCCAATGAAGGTAACCACTTGCAGAAATTAAAGATGATGGATCCTGTGGATGTTGAAACGGTATGACTTATTTGTTACGTTCAAGGTTACTTATTTTGAACTACATAAAATATCTTGTTTGTAAGGACAATATAACAGTTATTGTTACAGGTGGTTGCGTTGATGAAAAATCTATGTGCTAATCTCAAAAGCCCCCAGTTTGAGGACTATGTAAGTACTTTTTATTGGTCACTATTATCTTTATATAGATAGAAGAAGAGAAGTTTAATAGTGGGCCCATGCTAATGTGAGCCATAGGCTTAGCTAACTTGCACCTACTTTTTTTTTGCTTGTTTTAGTCTTTTTTTTAGTTTAGGTTTTTTAACGAACGCGGCGATACCCTTTTGGACATGTTTTTTAACTTTTCTTTGCTATAACGAGTGCATTGAAACCGTCCGAGTTCCTATCGTTTACCTTTTTTTACTTTTGTTATTTACCATATTGTTTTACCTTTGCTTATTATTTTGATGTTCAGAGCCGAGCTACGACGCAAATAACATAACACTTTTAGATATCGTTCTGTATAATTTTACGAATTTATTCATCGGTTGTTATGGTGTGCGATACGTACCGATTCCAACTGCGTTGACCCTAGTTACAAATGAAATTCGACATTGATTTTTGTCAACAAGTTTCAATGAAAAAGTCAACCTTTTGGGTCAAACAATGCAATTTTGTTTTAGTTTTACTATTTTTATGAGTGATTTAAAACGTTTTTCTTTTTATTTTGTGTTTGTACAGAAGAAATTATTTTCTTCATATGATGCGGGAACCGGAAAGGTTACATCAGGCGGTTCATTTAGCGGTCTTCAAGCGCTGCCCGGGAAAGCAATCCCGACTTCATAAAAGTCTTGAATATGTTGTATTACTTCTGGTTTTTGTAAACCCCAGGTATCGTGTAAAATAACGCGAATTTCCAGTTGCAAGAATATGGTTTTTGTGTGTTTTTGGTGGCAGGTGTGTAGGTGTTTTGTTGACTTGCTTCTGGTACATATAAACTACAAGAATGAAGGGCAGATTTGTAAATAGCATGTGGTGTTAATCTGTCGTCATTTGTTTTTGGGGGACAGAATAATCTCGTTTCAAGATAGTGTCTGGTTTTGGAAATCAATGTTATCTTGATATGAAGTATGAACAAATGATCAAATTTGTTGGTGTGAGTTTTGGTATCATGCTTTCTGTGTAGGCTGTGTTCTCTTAATCATGTTTTGTGCCGATTTGTAACAAATTAAACATGTTTACCAGAATTCATGCATCAAAAATCCATAGAAAACAATAAGCACATATGTAAAAAAAATTAATCTAATTTTTTTTTGAACGGCCAACAGAATCAATCCTAAGCACTACAGGGGCACCTACTGGACCAAACGGAGTACTCCGAGAGTAATCTGGGTCAACCACCAATTCCGGAGAAAACCCGGTAACCCATCAGCCATAGGTACGATGGTGAAATTACCGGAAAAACTCGTTTGGCTCAAGGATCGAACCCAGGTTTCCTTGAGTCTTCTATCACTGCCTATCAATGCCTTGCTCTGCACCAAGTAAGAATTGAACTTGCATCTCCTAAAAATAATCTAATTAACGGTCATAATTTGACAATATGAGTTGTGACTTTTAAGTGTTAAAAAAGATGTTTGATGAGGACAAATTATATGTAGCTAGTACCAATAATCATTTTTAAATAAACATTTCTTTTATAAATTTCAACAAAAGGGAGTTGAGAGATATTTTCATGAAAAATAAAAGTATATCTGCTATTTTTTTTTATTAATATTACCCCTAAACATTAAGACGTTAAAAAATATCACAAATTGTTATAATCTTGTTTTCACAGCATTTAAGCTTGATTATAAAAATCAATTGATTAATGCAATTGTTAAGAAGGTATTACTCTCTTATGTGTGCCACACAGTACCTGACAATGACCTTGAACCAGAAAAGAAAACTAAAGTGCAAGTAAATATGCACTACAACATAAAATATGAAGAATCTACATTCCGAATTTCTGCAAATGGTACCAGAGAACTTAACTAGAAAACTTTTGCCCAACAATCTAAAGAAGTAACACGAAAAACACGGCCAGAAAACAACTTCCAAAACATCTTTGTTTTCTTACGGTTTCGGTAACGAACACGCTAACCTCGTCAGCTACAAATGGACTCCAGGTATAGCACACAACATCATTGCATGTACAAGACACCACAACTATCACCATATCTTACCACCTATCTGTATCTAAAACCCATATCCAACCCATGCCCATGCCCATATATCCCTTGGCTATGCCCCACACTGACCGGACGCACCTGCTTTGACTGGGGCCGCAGTTCCATCTCCACCATCCTCTGAAACGCTTCTGGATGGTTGCTACCATCAGCAACTGGGACCGACAAATTGCAGTATTAGAACATGTATACGAATGCAAAAAACTGATTCATAAAGGTGTTCGGCATTGATTTTCAAAACACAATGCCGAACGCCCCTAAATGAAGTTATGAAGAAATTACCAGATAATGGCAAACCGGGCCCACCGATGTTCATCTGCTGATTAGCAAACGGGAATCCATGATCTGGCGTAAAATTGGATGCCTGAGGTCTCTGAAGATCAAGTAGTAATTGAGGTGACTGGAAATTGCCTTGCATCCTCATTTGTGACAACATCTGACTGTGAATATTAGCATTAACATCAAACCCTGAAACCCTAGCGTCACGTTGCATAAGATGATCCGGAAATCTCATCTGGGAGTTCATATGCTGTGGGTTAGTATCTGATGGATGAAACTTTGGTCTCGGGTTCTGATTTTTGTTAACTTGTCTTTCAGGCTCCAGCATGTCATAGGGCCCATGACCTCCAAAACCAGAACTGTTAACAAGTTTCTCGGATATATCAAACGCCACATCACCATTCAACCCTATGTTCGAATTACGGGTGTTGGCAGCATCACCAACAATAATAAAATTCTCTTCTTCAGGCAGGTGGATTTCACCCGTGCCATTGGTTTGTTTACTGAACACTGACGGGTCAACTTCAACACGTTGACCATCAAAGTGTAGCCAATTTTCAGGGTCATCTGATTTGGCAGGCTGTTTGGTTTCAAAAATTTTCATGGTGGGTCCCATTCCATCGACGTTAGATACAGATGGTGGGGCCCTCTGGGCAGAAACGGGTGCTTGAGCCGATTGCAGCTCTTTCATGAAAGCAGCCCCGAAAAGGGCTTCAAGCGAAAGATTCTGGCCTGAATTAGCAACTTCCTGATTATTACCATCTTTTGGATTTCCAGAAGTAGAACGGGCATCAACCGGCCCAACAGGCCCAAAACTTGTATTTAGGCCATCATCGCTGACGCTTCCTTTTTGTAACAATGAAAGCAAGTGATGAGTTGCTTGACTATCAACCGCTTTAGTATCCACGTTTTCTTGGACAGGTTGCGGAAAATTTGAACTTCTCTCGCAATATTCCGACATTATTGTCTGTTCAAGGTCTTCACATGTAAGAACTGCAGCAACCGGAGGAGGTACAGATTCCTGCCCAAAACTGTTGAACAAATGTTTCGGGTCTGAGGGCGTTTTGGTAATTCCAAAGCCCTTGTATAATAATTCGGGTGCGTTAGGGCCAGCTTTCTCACCACCACCAATCAATGAAAGCAACTCATTTGTTCTGCTAGACAAAAAAATCATCCACAGGCTTCTTTTCTGCAAAAAACAAGGAAATGTCACAGAAAAGAGTATGTACTATGTAGCTGAATAAATGCAAATAGTTAGCTGTGAAGATTAATATACCGTCTTCATTAAACCAATGAGCAAATCTGGAAGATTCAACATTGCGGGGACTCAAGGAATCATCTAGCTTAACCTTCTGCTACCAAACCCCAAAAAAGAAAATTATTGTTACGTTTACTTTGTTATTTTAAAAAATAAACTAGTATGGCGTAATGGAATGGACGAGGTAATGGAATGGATCATTACCATTCCATGTCTTGTTTGGTTACCATGTGAGAATGAAATGAATCATTGCTTTATGTTGTTTGGTATGAAAGAATAGACGAAGGAATAAAATCGGTGGTGAGTGACGATAGTCGGTGGTGGGTGGTGATAGGTGCCAGGTGACGCCGGTGGTGGGTGGTGGCGGGTGACGGCGGGGGTGGAGATGTCGGCGGTTGGTAGCGATGGGTGCGGCGGAGGTGGGTGCCGACGGCGGGAGTGGGTGGTGGCGAGTGATGGTTGGGGCGGCGGTGGGTGGTGGTGGTGACGGCGGGTGATGGCGGCGGTGACGGTAGTGGTCTAGCCCGTGGGTGGCGGCAGAGGTGAATGACGACGGTGGGTTATTAAAACGATAAAAATATAATTTCCTCAATAATGGTAAAAAAATTAATAATAATAATAATAATAATATATTTCTTTCCATTCCTTTTAGGAATGAAAGAGAACACCCCCCTTACCAAGGAATGTAAATTGTTATATTTGGAAGGAGTTACATTCCTTGTGGAATGCTCCATTCCATTACCATATGATAACCAAACATGTTTCTTTTCATTCTATCAGAATTGATCCATTCCATTCCGCCTTCTATTCCTTCGTACCAAACGTTACCTAAAGGATTATTGGATTTAAATAACCCCAACTTTCACCATTTGCCCAATAGCACTCCCTACTTACGAATTGTACCACGGCACTCCCAATTTTCAACTTTTTATCCTCTGGCACTCCCAAACTAACTGAACCCTAACCCAATTTGTTTTTTGTTGATGTGGCACTTATTTAGTGACGTGGCATTTTTAATGGTGTGGCATCTGATGTGGCACTTATTTAGCGACGTTGCATCTGACGTGGCTTTTTTGATGACGAGGCATCTGACGTCAACCTTGGTTTTGAAAAGCGAGAGGCGCACAAAAGCGACGAGGTCTAAAACCGAGGCACGAAGCACAAAAGCGGTGGGCTTTCCGTACCCGAGGCGCAAAGTGATTATATAATTTTTTATATATATCCCATATGTTTTTAGCATCACTTATCCAAAATATAGCTATAAATAAGATTTATATATGATTTTACCTACAAGTACAAGCCAAAAACCCTATTGTACAACAGTTTGATGCTTAAAAATTGCATAAAAACACCTAACTACATGAGGCGCGCGCCTCAGGCCAGAAAACCCCTAAAAATTTGCGCTTTTTGGGGGCTTTTTGTAAAAGGCGCGTCTCAGGCTACCTAAGGCGCCTAGGCGCGCCTTTTAAAACCCAGACGCCAACTGGCTGGGTTAGGGTTCAGTTAATTTGGGAGTGCCAGAGGAAAATAAGTTGAAAATTGGGAGTGGCGTGGTACAATTCATAAGTTGGGAGTGCTATCGGCCAAATGGTGAAAGTTTTTTTTTTTTTTTTTTGAAAATTGACTTTCATTCACACACCACTGAACCCGAAAACCGGGCCAGCAAAAACAACAACGGAAATTACATAATTACAAATTTACACCAGTTGCTCCACTCAACCGATCGAAAACGAGACCTATGCTTGAACCAAAAGAAACTCAAGGATCTAATCTCACTAAACACAACACCCACACACACCCGCGAACCCGAAAAAACCACTTTATTTCTTGCTAGCCAAATACACCAACAAGAAGATAAAATGATACCTTGAAGAACCTTTGATTCATAATTTAAGTTGAGCTTATTTAAATCCATAATTTAAGTTATTTACCTCTTTCTCGGTGAAAGAAATTGGTTTTGTGGTTGAACTCTTCTCGAGAACTGTGCTTTTAAATCCAGCTGGCACCGGTGGTCGGGATTTGGAGGACTGCAACAAAATATCATCCTTTGGAACAGACTGGACTGCAGAATTCAATGCACCACTAGCCTCCGAAACCCTTTCTTCCTTAGCCTCCGAAACCCTTTCTTCCTTAGCCTCCTCCAATATAAGACCCGTAAAACCGTCAATATTAACCTTACTTGCACTTGTTTTCTGTTTTTCTCGCAACACTTTCTGCTGTTCCTTCCTCATCAACTCGAAAGAAGCTAAAAAAAATTGAAAGGCATAAGTCAACTTGCAGATCATTAACCATCAATACAAAAAAATAAATAAATAAATAGAGTTCATAAAAATAGCTACCTCTTCTCTTTCTTTCCTCTTCTGATCTATCCTGATTTGTGGATTCTAAGGGACCAAATGTTTCATCATTAAAAGAGTCATGGGTGTTTGTCGGGAATGTGGCACCGCCTAAACATATACTAAATATTAATACAGGTACACACACATGCTAGAGCCTAGAGGTGGCAAAATGAGCAGGTCATGTAGTGGATCAACACTGATTTGGATCATAACAGAGGCTTTTGATACAAGACCTTAACGGGTCATGTTGGCCCGGAACATTTGTATGAATAAAATCAATATTATATTTATATAAATCTATTTTTTAATAAAACGATTTAGTAGGTTTTGTACATTATAAAACAAGTGACTTCCGACTTGTTTGACCTGTTCATTAATTATAAGTAAATACGTCGAAACTGCCACCTCAAACACACACTAAGAGGTTCATTTGAACTTAAACCTTGAAAGGACGAGGGGGCTGATATGCCTCGGTACTCCTATTTGTGGGGCCCTTTGAAGCGGAGGTCCCACTTGCAAGTCCCAAGGGTCTTGGAAAAGAACCACTACCCAGAAGTCCGTCATGCTCTGAGTTTTGCCATGGTCGGCGAGAATGATTGCCATGATTACGCCTTCGGAAATCTAAACAGGAATATTAGGATCATCAAAAATGTGTATATATAAGCAGGCTAAGAGTCTAAGATAGAGTCATTAATATTGTTTAGTTGATACTTGGGAATCGATATCAATATCATATTTGCTGTTTCGTTGTCGGACATGTGATACAATCAATGAAAATGTGCTTTGTATAAGGGTGTTGTTAAATACACCTAAAACGTCAAACTTTTTTTACTTTTACCCATAAGTCAAACCATTTTAGTTCAACTTTTTTCCATAAACCAACTTTAATGGAACAAGTTTCCATAAAGCAAGAGTTTTTTTCCATTATTGTGTGGGTCCTACAAAATTATTTACCAAAATATAGTGTTTTTGAATATTAATTTGTTTCTCACTCTTATTTTCATTGGATAACAATTTATTAAATATTTATGGATTAAATCATATTATGTAATCTCTAACCTGTATTTTTTTTAATCTTAAAATAACTCTCTTTTTAATTAACTTATTTTAAAACTCAATTAAACTTATATACAGTCAGGTAGAGGATCCTGTAAAAAAGGCCTAAAGTGTGAGAAGGGTAAGAAAGAATCTCAGCCATTAGATCTTTTGATCTAATGGTTGAGATCAATAAGGACCAAATTGTAAAATATTTTCATTAATTTGGACTGATTTGAAATATCTAGGGGCAATATAGTCTTTTAAACCCACTAGAAATTAGGTAATGCACATGTAACTTCCCCCCGTCTTTTTTAAACGTCAATAACTTTTTATACGTAACTTTTTTGAAAAAAAAATTACACCATAATAACGAGCGTTTTTTTATCTTTAATATGAGTACCATATTGCTATACTTATATAGAGAAAAAAATATGTTTCGATCAGATGTTTAGTCAATGAATGGTGTTATATACTTGCTGAATGGTGTTATATACTTGCTGAATGGTTTATATACTTGCTGAATGGTGTTATATACTTGCTGAATGGTGTTATATACTTGCTGAATGGTGTTATATACTTGCTGAATGGTGTTATATACTTACTGAATGGTGTTATATACTTGCTGAATGGTGTTATATACTTCCTATAATTAAGGTGGCGGTTATGGGAAGTTTTTAATTAATTGAATTAATGATAAAATTACTTGTTTACCCTTTTTAATTAATTTAGATCTAATTGATGAGATTCTTTCTTACCTTTCTCACACTTTTGGTCTTTTTTACAATAACCTTACCCTATACAGTCATTCTATATTTCCTTTAACTTTAGAAAACATTTCATAGAAGCTTGTTTTACAAATATGTGTTCACATAAAAAATACTAGTTATTCTAAAATTTCTGTATCGTTCTAAAAAATCTTCAATTAACAGCTGATTCTATAATTATATTTATACCTTCTTAAAGTTGTATTAAATAAAAAAATATATATTATTTTATTTATTTTATTAACTAATGATGCAAGGATTAAATTTGAACCCACTAATTAACTCTTTCATGTTAGTTAAATCTGCGAACTTTGTTTTTATTAAAAAATAAAGTAAAGTTTCTACTAGAAAAGTGTTTACTTTTTAATTACCAGTTAAATCGTATATTTTTTATTTTTTTATTTAGCTTCTACTAGAAAAGTATTCATCTTTTATATACAAGTAAAATCGTATATTTTTTATTTGTTTATTTAACTCGTTATTTATTTATGATTAACTTTTTCACTTTCGTATTTATAATAAAGTGTCTTGATTATTTATTTATTAATATTGATATTAATACTAATAATAGTATAATAAAATATAAAAAAGTAACAAAAGTATTATAAAATAAAATAACATAAAAAACATAATTATTACTTTTGACTTTATAATAAAACATAATTATTACTTTTAACTTTATAATAAAATAATATAATAAAGTAGTTAATCATTACTAAATTATTACTAAATTTGACTTTTGGTATATTAATCTTTATCTTGGGTGTATTTATCACACCCCTTGTATAAAATTGTAATATGTTAATAGGCTTTCTAAATTATCACCCCCGCTATATAATAGAAAAGGGAATATCTTATAATGCCTGTTAGTTGGCCCCAATACCCTTATCAGCATAAGCACACTTTTAATACTCACAAAACATACTATTAACTGATAAGAAGCAAAAGTGTGAAACAAACACGTGTCGTCTAGAAGGCGGACTCACAGAGAAGATGATATTTATTATCTCAAAACATCATCGGTCAGTGCAACAACATTCGTGCGCAAAGAAAAACCGGTTGTCTTTCAACTTCCTAAAATAACATGCTCTAAACATAATGTCGGTCATCTAATGGAGGAATAAAAAACTTACGAAATAAAACTACAATATAAATCTGCAAAAATGTGGAAGAATAAATAGATCATCACAAAGTCATGATAAACTATACCCTGTAATCATGTATGGATATGATCAGTTAAACCTAACATAAATTGAATACGACCGAACTCCAATAAGTAAACAGTGTCAATAAGTACAATTCAGCATGGCAATGATAAGTAAACCAAGCCATTTGCTTACAATAATGGTCTGAGTTGCATCGTACTTTATACATATTAATGAAATGATTAAAAAACAAAGTGCATATGTATGGCAATCAACGGAAACGATGATAAATTCAAGGTGCATAATGATTTATCAACCATAGAATGTTATGCACTCAAAAACCAACCTGGATCCAAATCAGATTGCGCATCCCCGTCTTTGTAACCCCATCCAGAAGAACGATTGTCCTATCTTCCAAATGCTCCACGAGATATATTACTTGAATCACTCCTAGTGGGTGGTGAAGAGCTGTAATCATTACGACGGAGACCTTGTAATGGAAAATTCCTGTGCGCTCTAGGCCGTTCTTGTATGTTATTCTCTTCGAACTCCCTGGCAATAGTAAAGCAATATTGTATAGTTACACGGTACAATGACAGTAATAGAACAGTTCACATATTGGCAGATAGTAACTTAAATTCTCATTGAATTCTAGAAGAATCTACCTCAGAATTGATTTTATTTGGTCGAATCCACTGGGCAGGCTTTTGCATATTTCCAACTCACTCAACGAAAGAAGAAAATCTCTGGTATACGAAATTCGCGGCTTCCTAAATCACACAATACAAAACTAACCCAAATTCAAACCAGAACTGAACTTCAACGAACAAGCATCGAGCAAAAATACTGTTACACGTTACAATGACAGTAATAGAACAATTCACATATTGGCAGATAGTAACAAAACATAAATTCTCATTGAATTCTAAATGAATCTACCTCAGAATTGATTTTGATTGGTCGAATCCACTGGGCAGGCTTTTGCATATTTCCAACTCACTCAACGAAAGAAGAAAATCTCGAGTATACGAAAATCTTGGCTTCCTAAATCACACAATACAAAACTAACCCAAATTCAAACCAAAAGAGAACATCAATGAACAAGCATCAAGCAAAAATACAGTTACACGGTACAATGACAGTAATAGAACAGTTCACATATTGGCAGATAGTAACATAACATAAATCCTCATTGAATTATAGAAGAATCTACCTCATAATTGATTTTGATTGGCCGAATCCACTGGGCTCCAACGCACTCAACGAAAGAAGAAAATCTCTAGTATATGAAATTCTCGGCTTCCTAAATCACACAATACAATACAAAACTAACCCAAATTCAAACCAAAAGAGAACTTCAACGAACAAGCATTGAGCAAAAATACTGTTACACGGTACAATGACAGGACAGTAATAGAACAATTCACATATTGGCAGATAGCCAGATAATAACATAACATAAATTCTCATTGAATTCTAAAAGAGTCTACCTCAGAATTGATTTTGATTGGTCGAATCCACTGGGCAGGCTTTTGCATATTTCCAACTCACTCAACGAAAGAAGAAAGTCTCGAGGATACGAAATTCTTGGCTTCCTAAATCACACAATACAAAACTAACCCAAATTCAAACCAAAAGAGAACATCAACGAACAAGCATCAAGCAAAAATACAGTTACACGGTACAATGATAGTAATAGAACAGTTCACATATTGGCAGATAGTAACATAACATAAATCCTCATTGAATTCTAGAAGAATCTACCTCAGAATTGATTTTGATTGGTCGAATCCACTGGGCAGGCTTTAAAAGAGAACATCAACAAACAAGCATCAAGCAAAAATACAGTTACACGGTACAATGACAGTAATAGAACAGTTCACATATTGGCAGATAGTAACATAAATCCTCATTGAATTCTAGAAGAATCTACCTCAGAATTGATTTTGATTGGTCGAATCCACTGGGCAGGCTTTTGCATATTTCCAAAGCACTCAACGAAAGAAGAAAATCTCTAGTATATGAAATTCTCGGCTTCCTAAATCACACAATCTATACATATAATAAAAGAAACTCTAATGAGGACACATGTCAGCCTCTTAGGCACTCTCTAATTGTGTTTCCCACTTAAATCATAATTAGTTTTTGTAATTTTATTTCTCAAAATATGTTAGATATATCTCATTCCTCAAAATATGCCAAATATTTTTTATTATTTACCTCTCTTTCATAAACTCTATCCTTCACCTTTTAATATTTTTTCACCAAATCTATTATGTTTTTTTCGAATATAAAATATTAAATTTAATACCTTTATACTTTTTTTTCAGCAAACATCTTACGTTTCATTTTTTGAATATAAAATTTTAAATTTGATTAATTTTAAAAGATTGCACTGGGCATAATCAATTTTAGATTTTTCATTTATTATTTGTTAGTTTAAAGTTTAATTTAAGAAATTGTATATATAGTTAGGTTCTTAATTTTTTTGGGTCATTTTCTTAAATAATAGGTTATGGTCTTGTGTATTATATGGACGGATTTAGTAATAAGAAAACTGTTTATTTACATTTTTTATAAACAACGAATAACCATGTTTAAATTGGTAAAGTAATTTAAAGATATAATCATCATTATAAATCTAATATAAAAACACTTTCGTAAAATCTATTTTTGTAAGGTTTAAATAAAAAAATATAATTATAAGTTATAAATCGTAAAAGTTGATTTTGTACGAAGGTTTAGAAGACCTAATCTAACAAAAAAAATATTGGTTAGTGTAACATATATGTTTAGAGGTCGAAAATTAAGGTAAATATTTTAAAATAAGAACTATCGATAGTATTCCCTTATTCTATTTTATTTCGGATAGCTAAGACTTGAAGTTTAGTTATCGGAAGAAGTTATGTCTCAAGTGAAGTCATCTGATACCAATCCTCGACTCATAACGAGTAATGTCGGCAGTATCGATCGAAGGATAGGGATGTTCCAAAAGCAGTCTTAAGGAAAGTTAGCATGTTTATGCCAAGGCAGGGCAAGAACCGGTTGGCAATGAGTAAGAGAATGAATTCCCCGCCGAGTAAGTTGACGAGAAAGTTTCTTAACTATTTATTATTGTTCTTTAGAATATTTACTTAAAGAATATTTTTTTTCATCAGTATTTCATTTTTCAATGTTTCTATTTTTTTTTTTTTGCTTATTTAATAATTTAATATTTTATTGACTTAACCCCGTGTAATACACGGGGTTCTAACCTAGTACAATACAATACAAAACTAACCCAAATTCAAACCAAAAGTGAACTTCAACGAACAAGCATCAAGCAAAAATACAGTTACACGGTACAATGACAGTAATAGAACAGTTCACATATTGGCAGATAGTAACATAAATCCTCATTGAATTCTAGAAGAATCTACCTCAGAATTGATTTTGATTGGTCGAATCCACTGGGCAGGCTTTTGCATATATCCAACTCACTCAACGAAAGAAGAAAGTCTCGAGGATACGAAATTCTTGGCTTCCTAAATCACACAATACAATACAAAACTAACCCAAATTCAAACCAAAAGTGAACTTCAACGAACAAGCATCAAGCAAAAATACAGTTACACGGTACAATGACAGTAATAGAACAGTTCACATATTGGCAGATAGTAACATAACATAAATCCTCATTGAATTATAGAAGAATCTACCTTAGAATTGATTTTGATTGGTCGAATCCACTGAGCAGACTTTTGCATATCTCCAACTCACTCAACGAAAGAAGAAAATCTCGAGTATACGAAATTCTCGGATTCCTAAATCACACAACACAAATTAACCCAAATTAAAAAAAAAAAAACATAACTTCAACGAATGAGTATCGGCAAAATAAAGTAATTACTTTTCGGATTGAATAACTGATTCAGACGTCTCCATAACCGAACTGTCATCTTCGTTTTCCAAGCTCATTTTACAGTACTAACCAAAACCTAACTATTCACAACCTTATATAAGTTAAAAACTGAGTTAAACAGTTAAATTTACTGCCTTCACAAATACACTAATAATATTAGATCAAAATCAGAAAAACCTGCCCTAACACAACATATTAAATCAATCTCGAAATCACTTCATACTACTACATGAGCAAATTATACATCTGCATCAAACGCATTCATCTAAAACATCACTCGTCGATACGTATACCTAAAATCTAGGGTTTATGTGTTTGCTTTATGATTTTGTTTCGTAAATTAGAATAAAAAGGCTCCAGTTAGCTAGGGTTTTGTATATAGGATGGATGAAAAACCAGCATATTTAGGGTTTCAATGGAGTTTTATTGATGATTGATCGCTGATTAGCAGAAGAATTTCGAAGATAAAACGGTTTTGGAAAGAGAACGTTTGAAGAGAGATGGGATATGTGTTGGAATTAAGATAATGAGGTAGCTACATCTTTTACCCCTTGACTTTCTTTTTTTATGCAGTTTTAGCCCTTCCTGTTCCTGTAACTTTTAATGTGAGTTTTAGCAAAATAAATTATGAGATTAATACCATAAAACATCATTTAATTTGATATTGAATTGCTATATTTTTTAAACATCATTTTTTTAAAGATTTTGTTGCCGGCTTGATTGCAACAATGTATCTAAACATGTATATAATAGTGCGTCTAACTCATTACAATGGTGCATCTAACTTTCTACTTTTTATTTTTATAATGAGTGCTAATTATAAGTGTGCAACCAACTTTCCAAATCTAAGTGATTGTTGTGAATAGTGTTGATTATACAAGTATTATTCCTCATTACAAAGAATTTGAAATTCGTACAATGAGAGATTAGTTGTATACGTATCGTTCAAAGAAGGTTCTTTCAAGGGTATTAGTTATAACCATGGTTGCAAAAGTCGTTTGGCGCTCCCTAGTCGGTCGACCGGGGAGTTGAGAGTACTCGGCCTAGGCGGAGAGTACACGGGGAGTACTCGGACATGCCAAATTATAAAGAAATTAGTTTTCAGAAATTAAATATGTTTCAAATAACATAAATTTACTAATAGTTATAACAAAATACGTGAAATTGATATTCATTCTTTAATATGATAGGAATAGAAATTGTGTTTTATTTTATTTTAAGTCAAAATCGACCCAAGTTGACCTATTTTATCCGATTTTGACCGATGTTGACCGCATTTGATTGATTCCAAGTAATTAGTCGGAGTTGAAGAAAGTCGGCTCAGCAGCCTACCTTGTAGCGACTACTCGGCCTTGGAGACCTTGTTTTACAACCATGGTTATAACTAGCTTTTTGTAAAAAAAAATGGTGTTTTTAATAGGTAGGGGTGCAAACGAGCCTAATTGCCTATTTCTTCCGCGATGGAGATGGTCTTAATTTTGTTTTTATTATATTCGCATCAGAGTTGGCTCATTGTTTTATGTAGTCTAGCAAATCTGAAATCCTAAAATAGTGGTCTTTTCATTTCATAATAAATGTAATAATTTTGTTTACAGTCATAACAATAACAACGGGCTTATTATCATTACTAAATAACATCAACATAAACCTCCAATAAACTCCTCGTATTGGAATCACAAAATTCCGCCACCTTATAATATTTGTATTGACAAATTATTGAGAATGATTAACGCAAGTAAATCAAGAAAAAATTTACATATATAGGCGAAAAAATTTACATATATAGGCTCTCTTCAATGGTGTTTTTGTGTCAAAAGAAGCTTGTATTGAGACAATGGGTGAAGAATATAAACAAATGACTAAACCAAATAAATGGTGCACGGTAGTGGATATAGAGTGGGTCACAAAGGGTCGGGTCAAAGCGAGGCTTGGGCGTGGAGGAGACAACCAATGGGCAACTTGGAAATGGCTGAACTGGGCCAGCTCCAGGCATCGTTACTGCAGCTGGCAGTTTCTTTAAATAGGAAAAAGTGGTCGACGGGTCAGGTTATTTTTCTGTCAAAACTGGAGTGTGAAACAACATATTGGCTCGCATAGGTATACAACATTGAACATACGAGTGGAACAATTGGGCCCTGCAATTTTGGCATGGAGCGTGTTCAGAAACAGGATCCCAACGAAGGATTTGTTAACAGGGGCGATGCTTTGAAGGGGCCGGGAGGGGCGCCCGACCACCCAAACTTTTCGGCCTTATATATGTAGTTTTCGTATAGAAATTTTTGGGTATATATGTTTTCGACCCCCCGGTTCTATAGAAATTTTTGGGTATATACGTTTTCGACCCCCCGTAAAAAATTTCAAGCTTCGCCACTGTTTGTTAATTCGCAGGAACATCTATGTGAACTCAGATCTTTGCTTCATGTGCAGTGATTTTCCAGAAACAATATTTGTTTCCTGTGCATTCTCTCAACATATGTGGCATATTTTGTCTCAGCGGTGTAAAATCCCATCCATATATGCTTTCAGCCTCAGTGATCTACTCGGAATACACCTTCACAATCACAGGTCCAAAGGCAAAAGAAAGGCTCTCCACGCAACACTTCTCACGGCGCTGTGGAGCCTTGGGAAAACAAGAAACGACGGTAAGCAGCCTACAATAACAACGCTAGTCGAAGAAATTACCGCTCAAAGGAACACTCAATGACTTGGAGATCTTATGATGTTTTTGACTAATGTAACTGTTGGTGTATTAGTGTTTGGTTGGTTGCTGCAAGTCAAATTCTGGTGGTCTGTATGTTCTTGCAAAGCATCTTGCTTGCAAGCTTGTTTTATATTAATAAAATTAGTTAACAATTAAAAAAAATAAAAACCACGAGTAACCTTTTCTGAAGATACCCAACGTCAAGTCATCTCTTTCTGTAACCTACACAATTTGTCTCATAGCTCTTGAGATTCTTTGAATTGTCGGTGAATAAGTCGGACTCATGAACTATAACTTTATGAGACAAATAGCGTGGGTTGTTGAAAGTGCAAATTCAAACAAAGTATTCCAACTTCACCAAAAATCGGTATTCAGTACCTCGACCTCGCCTATGGTCAGACTTAGGGGTTGTTTGACAACTTCTAAATGGTTAAGTACTCAACCAGTAAGAGGTCAACCATTAAGATCCAGTATAATGCTTAACCGTTTAGAGGCAAACGTGTGACCAATTCAAATTACATGTCTTAACCATTCAAACTCAGTATAATGCATTCAGAGGCAAATGTCTGAACCATTCAGACATTTGCTCGCAAAACAAACAGTCTGAACCATTAAGTGCTGAACCAGTAAGAGGTCTGAACCATTAAGAGCTAAACAAACAGCCCCTTAGGTTCCTCAACTTTCCATTTTCTTGCAGATTTCATTCATGTATTAAAAAAGATTTCCAAGTTGATTCAGGGGATACAAACTTCTTTCCTGTGGAGGTAGGACTACACCAAGGGTCTGCGTTGAGTCCTTTTCTTTTTGCGGTTGTCTTGGATGAGTTGTCCAAGTTGATTCAGGAGACAGTTCCGTGGTGCATGCTTTTTGCAGACGATATTGTCTTGATTGCAGAGAATAAACAGTCCCTGAACGCGAGGGTAGAGGAGTGGCGTGTAGCTCTAGAGGGCAAGGGCCTAAGGATTAGTCGATCCAAGACTGAGTATCTACACTGTGATTTCAGTGGCGCAGCCGATGACGATGACACCCAAATCACCATTGAGGATCAATTGGTCCCGCAGGTAACTAAATTTAAGTATTTGGGGTCGTTTGTACAAAGAGATGGTGACATAGATAGTGATGTAACCCATCGCATACAGGCGGGCTGGTGTAGATGGAGGGCAGCCAGTGGAATATTGTGCGATAGGAGGTTCCCAACTAAACTAAAGGGGAAATTTTACAAGGTAGCAGTTAGGCCCGCTATGCTATATGGAACAGACTGTTGGGCTATCAAGAAGACACAAGTGCGCAAGATGGAGGTAGCAGAGATGAGGATGCTGAGGTGGATGTGCGGACACACGAGGTTAGATCGGATAAGAAATGAGGTTTTTAGGGAGAGATTAGGAGTGGCTAGTATATCGGATAAGATTAAGGAGGGGAGGTTGAGATGGTTTGGGCATGTGAAGCGGAGGCAAACCACGGCACCAGTTAGAGTAGTGGAAACTATCACTGTAGAGGGGAGGAGAGGAAGAGGCAGACCCAAACTGACATGGGATGAGCAGATTAGGCATGACTTACTAGAGTTGCATCTTTCCGAGGACATGGTCCATGATAGGACTTCGTGGAGACGTAGGATTAGGGTTCAGGGCCTGTAGTGGATATTACAGTAAGATCTTAGGTGTATTTTAGGGACGTAGGTTTTCCTATCCTTTAAGTGACTTTACCGGTGATTGTCTCCTTGTGTTTATGCCCAAATGATGTTGCATGCTATTATACATGATTTACATTATATTGTGTCATTCGTATCACTTTCTTGGTATTGGTCATGGTATTGGTGACTTCTTTTTTTCTATATCCTTTGACTTGGTGTATTGGTATGCGGTTCGTTTTGGAGCTGAGGATCTCTCTGGAAGCAGCCTCTCTATCCCTAGGGATAGAGGCAAGGTCTGTCTACATCCCACCCTCCCCAGACCCTACAAGTAGCTTTGCTATTTGTGGGATTTACTGGGTATGGTTGTTGTTGTTGTTGTATTAAAAAAGATTTCCAAAGCAATCACAAGTTTTCAAAAAAAAAAAAAAAAAACGTATGAAGAATGTATCCGTATAGAAAAAAAGACCGATGTTTTCTACCCTTAAACATGTGTGTAGACAACTAGACGCTAGTGTTAACTCTTGGTTGCAACATGCAGAAATCACATATCAGCCTCTCATGTTGGTAATGCAGTAAGATGGGTACTTCATTTTTAACAGGAGCCAGACCCTTTTCTATGTTAATACTTTGTAATTGAATCAACATTAACATACGAAGATCCCAATCCGTGGACACATCATATTTCGAATTTGATCTTTTACACTTTACTTTTGGACTGAATCACACAGAGTAAGAAATCAACTACAAGACTTGAATCTTGTCCGACCTCACCATAGTCTAAATCTAATCAAGAGACACAACCAAAACATCAACTATTTGTGTGTGTGCACGCACGCATATACATGTTATGGTGATTTGCCCAAATCCACCAAGTTGCTGGCAATCTCACTTTTCTCTTGTGAATCAAGAAGAAAATTGAAGTCAAGACAGCGTAAGATAAAGTCAAACGACGTGTCTAAAGATGCCAAAACCTGTTCAAGATGCTTAACAAAATCTATAGCAAGTTTCTAGACGACAATAAACATATATAGGCAAATTTGAAGCCAAAACAAAACACATATAATAACCCAAGTACCTAGCAACAAAAGGCAACCGAAATACAGCATAAAGACAACACGGCGTACATAATTGACCGTAACAACTATACACATACGATAATATCGAAGAACTTTCCAACGAAAATCACATTCTAACCTGCTGCACGCCTCTTCTGGGTGGCTGCTGTTGAAAATTGTCCAACAAAGCCATACGCCCGTCAACAACTACTTTGAAAAACCGATCCATTTCCGATTTAAGTTCATCTAACCCCACCAGAAACTTCTCATTACATTCCTTCAACTTGGAACAATACCCATGGAAAACTTCCTGTGTTACTTCACCCAACCCATCATGAAGCAAAGGGTACAGTTTCTTGACGTTTTCGTCAAGCACTCGAAGCTCCTTTAATGTATAAATATCCCCAGAGGCATAAATGTTCTTGATTTCACCGTTCATAACGGTTTGCAATTCGGTAAAAGATTCATGCCACAAATACTCTTTGGGAACCTGCAAATCTACAAGAGTCCGACATGTAGTTGAAAATGCAGCCACTAACGTGCTGAAAATGAACATGGTCTGAACCTTGAGTCCGTACATGGCTCGGACCAGGTCCTTTGCTTTGGGTATGTTCTTGATTTTCGGCAAGTTAAGCGTTTCCTCAAGCTTGGATATGACATCACAACAATCCTGTAGTTTCGAGTTGTCATAACGCCTTTGATACTGCATCCATTCATGAAACGAAGAAGATGCCAGCATGAGCTTTTGTGGATTACCGGATTCTAGATCGAGTAACGCGCATTTCAACATGACATAGCCGAATCTTTGTCTTACGATATCGGTCCCGTAAGCACTGCAAAAATCAAGTAGATTCAAACTGTTGTTTAAGTACATATCGACCCATTTGCCGTCCCAGCTACATATAGGGAGCTCCAAATCTACAATGAGTTTTCTTATGTCATTAAGTGTCTCACAGATAGAGCCCAATGCGAATTTCATCCATGAAAAGCTAATGACATCGGTTGCGTTGTTTGGTTTCAGTTGGCGAAACCTTTCGGCTAGATTTTTCTCATAAGCGATTAGTACCGCTGATGGTAGATGAGAGGTTTTGTGCATCATCATTTTAAACGGATTCCCAATTGGGAGAAACGGCCTGTGGGGTCCATCTGATCGACTCATCGTTGATTATCTGCAAATAACCAAAATTGCAAGAAAAAAAATATGAAGCAAAAGAAAATAAAATAAAAAATCCGCCAACAAAAAGGAGACCCCGGCGCACCGAGGCTCTCTTCCATCTTTAGGTTTCCAAGAGTTGGGGAGAAAAATCTTTGTACAAAAGTTGTTTCCATAAGTCCATGACTCGACCCAATGATCAAGGAGTAACCTTTTCGGTTGCTCCATGGTTCAGCCTGAAACGAATCAACGATCGATAATAACGCGCAAATTCATGAGCGATAGGACGATACTATGATTTTCTTTTGAAAGGCCAACATATTTTATTCATCTTGGACTAACAACCGTTAGACCACGCCAAGTACAAAAACAAAAGAATTACACGTCCATACACGAAAGTTCCATATTACACCATTAATCCCATGTTACCGAGTGTCTCTTTGTTCTATACTTGAACCAAAGGAAACCCAATTGACGAATTTGTAAATTATACGATTTGTGAATTCTACTTTGTATGTATAATTTGCGTTTATTCAAGTGTACACATAATCTCTTTTGTAATCAAATCATAGTTATTAAAGCGAGCGCCCAGGCGTGCCTAGGCGCAAATAAAGCCCCGGGCCCAACAAATCGGCCTGAGTGCGCCTCGCGCCTTTAATAACTATGCTTCAGGTCATAGTTATTAAAGCGGGCGCCCAGGGGCGCCTAGGCGCAAATAAAGCCCCGGGCCCAACAAATTGCCCAGAGTGCGCCTCGTGCCTTTAATAACTATGGATCAAATCAAATAATAATCTAGTTGAGTATACACAAAGAATGATCATCCTCAATGATATACAAGTACAAAGTCCACAAATCCGATGTATACAAGTAAATATGTGAATAATGAATCCATAGAAAAAACTAATTATAAAAAACTGGTTAATATATTCAAAATTAATACATCTTAAAATCCTCCAAACAAAAATCAATAAATAAAAAAAAAAAACCCAATTTGAAAAACCTAATTTTATCTATATGGTTTTTTTATTTCAAATTAAAACATGTTAACCCTAGACCAAAATCAATGAAAAAACATAGCAAATCATATGAATAAAACACACAAAAAATAGTCAAAATTGAACTAGAAAACTGGTCAACAAGATGAGAGAGAAACTTACCAACAGCGATCGAGAACAGGAACTATGAAATTGAAGCGATAAAAAACCAAATCAAGCTACGTTAGATCTGTACCAGTATCTGAAAACAATGAAATTTGGCATCAACATCAAGAATCAAACAAACTTTGAGTTATTATGTTAAACAAGTAACGATTAAAAAAAAAACCTAAATTCCGATGTAAATGATGAATAAACGATTTATTAAGCGGAATTAAAACAAAGTAATGAAATTATAAGAAGAGCGGAAATTGGATTTGATGAAGGGATGGAGAGAACTTGCCTGTTGTTTGTTGTAAGAAGCGCAACTTTACAAGACTTTTTGTGTCATTTTGACCCAAACCCTAGCTCTCACCAGCCTTCTTAAACATGTGGATACAATTTGTCAATTTACCACTGGCAGGCAGGCTCTCAGCAATATCTTCTTAATTTTTTATATTATAATATATAACTAGTGGACTTTCTCCGCGCGTTACAGCGGGGAAGTCGATTGGTATCGGTTCGATTTACTAAGATATCGGTATAGTAATCAATCCTTTATATGGCGATCGAAAGATAAACCCCAAAAAATAAAGTCATGATACGCATAAAGGATATCGACACATGTTTTACATCGATCAAAAACCAAAAGAATATTGATAAAGGTCTCAAAAGTACAAATACCGGTACCGATGTTCGGTTGAAAGCAACATGGTGCTGATGTTGTTCGAACAGTATCAGTTTTGTTCATCACCGACACTCGTTATAGCTTATAATATAAAAAAGTTACTCCCCCGTGCTTTGCGGCGGGAAGTCGGTTGGTATCAGTTCGATTAAATAAGGTATCGATATAGTAATCAACACTTTGTATGGAGATCGTAAGATAAATCCCAAAAAATAAAGTCATGATATGCCTAAAAGGATATCGACACATGTTTTACACAGATAAAAAACCATAAGAATATTTCATAAAGGTCTCAAAAGTACAAATACCGGTACCGATGTTCGGTTGAAATCGACAGGGTATCGATGGTCGGACGGTATCAGTTTTGTTCATCACCGACACCGCTATAACTTATGATATAAAAAAGGCACTCTATACCACTACCAAAGTTGTTCGAACAATACTGATTCAGTTTGTCATAGTAAAGAAAAAAAAACAATTATAATTAACTCGTTCAATTTTGAACAAAGCTTTTATCGAAATAGAGATAAAATAAACATGTCACAACAGTATATTCGGAGTTTTATAAAACATTACACAATATTATTAGGGTGATGAAAAATAGTAAACGACATTAATTTATAAAACATCGTGTCCTTAAAAATTCTAAAAGAAACAAAACATATTTAAGATTAATTATAATAATAAAATGTAAATAAACACTATAAGTTAATTATTATCATATCCACTCAAGTTATCACATATAATAATAATATTATAAAACTCTTATACATATTCTTATACATAATATGACATTAAACCTATTATATATGACATTATAAAAACAAAATATTAAAGATTTAAAAACTATAATAATATTTAAATATTATATTACTATTCATGAGGACTTTAGTTTAATATGTATAATATTAAGAGAAAAATGCTCTGATAGTAGGGCTGAGCAGTATACGGTTCAGAACCGTCAGAACCGAGGAACCGAACCGGAATCGCTAGATCCAAACCGTAATTTTGTATATAGGGTCCGGTTCCGGTTCTTAAATTTGGGTAATAACGGTTCCCGGTTCGATTCCGGTTAAAACCACGGTTCCGGTTAAAGAACCGCTAGAACCAGTTGGGATTATAAATATTTAAAACCCTATTTATTAATGGGTTTTTCAACATCATACGACCATCCTAATTCTTATTCCCTCCTCTTATATTCATTCCACGATCTCATCTTTCATCTTCTAATTCTTCTCCATCTCTCAACCCTAACCCTAATTGTTATCATACAAGTTCATCTCCATCAACACCCTGCAAATACAGGTACACTATTCTACATGACTTTTTTTATGATTGCGTATATTTTCTTTCTAGATGTTTGCTTTCTGATACATATAGTTTTCTGTATGTGAAAATAAAAAATTGAACAAAAAAAAAATCAAATCAATGTTGAATTGTAAATGTGTATATAAATACTGTATCGCTTGGTAAATACAGTAGATGCATTACTGATCAATCTATTCACGTGAACCAAAAACAGTTGATGCATTATTCGTTTATTTTTTTTTAATTGCTAACACTTGGTTTCATTTAGATGTTTATAAGAAGATTGAGAGGATGAAGATCGAATGAAATTTGAAGATGTTTGTTTTAATTGTTAATACGATGGTTATAATAGTTTTATTTAGAGTTTGTTTTATGGCTTGAAATTTTTTATTGTTGCTTTGCTACTTTTATTTTGGTTGGTTTGAACTTTGAATGTTGCAACTCTTAGTTAATGTTTTAAATGATTTGATTCGGTTTTATTGAATTGTTAAATTACAATTTAATTGTCAACCGGTTCCCGCGAGAACCGTTTACACGAGAACCGTTTAACCGGTTCGGAACCGAACCGGAACCATTATAATACGGTTCGGTTCCGGTTCTTAAATTTAGCAATTAACGGTTCCGGTTCGGTTCGGTTCTGAACCGTTGCACAGCCCTATCTGATAGTTTCTTTGTTTTGCTTATTTTTCATCTTTAGACCCCCCCTAGTGGGGCGTTTTTTTTTTTAAATTTAAAAAATAATGCCGAAAAACGCCAGGAACCCATTACATAGGGGCGTTTTCGAGCGTTTTTTTTTTTTTTTTTGAAAAAAATTGAATTAGCGTTCTTTCAAACACGCTGGCGAGCATTTTGACCGACCAATCATAAACTAGCAACGGCTAGTTCTTTAACGGCTATTTTTTTATTTATTTTTTTTAACCTTTTACCTATATATATATATATATATATATATATATATATATATATATATAAACTCATTCAAAATTAACTAAAACTCTCTCAAAAACTCTCTCAAAAACACTACCATTTTATAAAAAAAAACTTGATGGATTCCCCTAGTTCTTCATCCATGGTAAATTTTTACTACAAAGAGTTTTTTGCGGATGACGATGATTCCACCGATGAGGAGGTCGAGCAAGAGGCGGTTACGAGTGCTTGTCAACTAGCGGGTCAACTAGCGGTGAGATAATGCGCGAGAGTTGCGTTACGAACCGTACCATTCCGCGTTAACGGTTGATTTGGTACAACACGCATGGCCGGTTCGGTATGTACCACCTGAGGGTGAAGAAGAAACGGAGGACGAGGAAGACGAAGTTGGCGAGGGTAAAGAAAGCGAAGACGAAAACTGGTGTATTTTTTTTTAATTTAGTCGGATTTTTTTTTATTTCTAGTATTGTATTTTTTTTTAATTTAATGAAGTATTTTAAGTTTTTAATTAAAAAATAATAATTGTTTAATGATTGGAAGGGGCGTTATTGGGCATTATTCCCACTACACCACTTTTGCAATAACCCCCAATAATGCCCCCATGCTGACTGGACTGCCACGTGTCGCAAAACGCCCAAGGGTGGGGGCATTATTGCTCAAACCACTACACATGGTCTTAGTATCTAACTTTCTAAAGTTGCACATATGATATCTAATTTTTTGAATTTTGTTCACGGATAGTCCCTGGCGTGGATGAGGGTTAGTTTTTGGTGCTAGGTGCATGTAAAATGACAAAAATACCCTTACTGTCAAATTAATAACTAAAAAGTTAAAAGAAATATAACTAATATTTTACAATTTATGTGAGACCCACCACCCACCCACCCTACCCACTTCAATCTTCCCCACACCACTACCACTACCACCACCATCTCCACCTTCACCCCCACCCCCTCACCGTAATCACCACTGCCACAACCATCCCCGCCACAACTTCATCATTCTCCTGCACCGTCTCACCAATATCAAACCCTAGCTTCCACTCATTAAACTCCACTACATCCTCAACCTCCTTCAAATACGTATTCATATCATTCTAATTTGTGCATCTAGTCTCACTATCATCAATAATATTATTATCAGAATCAGAATAATCAACGACTAGAATTGAATCCTCACCGTGAGTAATAATATCAGTGACGGTGGCTCCGAAATCGTCGATGGCTTGATCGACGGTACCATTACTCCTTCTGGTACTCCCTCCGCCACTGCTACCACTTCCGGCGGTGCTACTGCCGGATTATTGTTTCACCTTAAAATACTAAAGGCGCCCTCTGCAACTCCCCGTCAAACCAGAGGGTGGTGGTTTTATCTTTTACAGAGGGTGTTCGTTGATGGTGGTGTAGAAACAAAGAGAAAGAATGAGAGAAAGGTGGGGGTGGGGTTGTTATTTCTTTTATTACAAGTGGGTCCCACAAATATATATTTTTTGTTTATTACTTAATAAATTTATTTTGTTTTATATTAAGGGTAATTTAGTAATTTAACACCCACTTAACTGAGAAAACTAACCTCCATCCGCACCAGGGAACAAAATTGTAAAAATTGGGGACTATAGTTGTAATTTTAGAAAGTTAGGGACTAAAGGTGAACAATGGACAAACCACATGGACTATCTGGACACTTTTCTCTAATATTAATATACTATAATTATCCAGTATATTTGTGCTTATGGTTGTTATACCCTTGGCTTTGAAAGTTTTTCAAAAAATAAATAAGTTTTTCCTTTCTAACTCTAGCGTTTCAATTTTTGGCAATTTAAGTCTAAAGTTTCAATCTTTAGTAATTCAACCCTTTTAATTAATTTGATTTTGGCAATCTAAGTCTAAAGTTTCAATCTTTGGTAATTTAGCCCTTTTAATTAGGGCTGCAAACGAACCAAACGTTCGGTGAACAATTCGTGAACCATTCGGCGGGAAGTTCGCTTGTATTCGTTCGTTTATTAAACAAACGAACACGAACACGAAATTTCGTTCGTTTAGTTAATTGAACAAACATAAACATAGGTCGTGTTCATTCATTTATGTTCGTGAACGTTCGGTAACGTCTTCATTTGTGTTCGATAGTTCGTTAGCATTTTTAGTTTTTATATTTTATTTAAATACTTCAAAACTACGACAAATAAAATACTTAATAAGTGTCATTGGATTAAATATTTTGTTCTTGATGTTTGTTTGTATTCATTTGTTTCCATTTGTGTTCAAGAACATTAATTTGTGCTTATCTGTGTTTATCAACATTCGTTTTCATCCGTTGCCTAAAGTTAACAAATAAATACAAACGAACATGAACAAGTACATTTCCTTAACAAACGAACACAAACATAAAATCTCGTTCGGTAAGTGTTCATGATTAGTTCGTTAACACATATATTTCTTAACAAACGAACACGAACAAGGTCTTATTCGTGTGGTTCATTTTGCAGCCCTCCTTTTAGTTAATTTGATTAAAAAAGTTTTCATGTTTTGCAATTTAACCCCTTTGATTTTTTTATACTTTAACTCAAAACTTTTAATCTTTTGCAATTAAATCCCAACACCTTTTTACTTTCAACTTTGTTCCTTTATACTTTTCATTTCTCGCAAGTTTTCGGTTTAAGGTTTCGTTCTAAATTTTCCGAATTAACACGCCGCAACGTGTATGTCAGGTGAGGTCAACTTTTTTCATATTTTTTTTCATTTGATAGGTCCATCGCAACGCGTCTATTTTTCCCCGTTTGATTGGTCTGTCACAACGCGCAGGTCAGAGATCAACTTAGTTATTTATTCCTATGTTTTACCCACAGGCTCGCAGTCATATAAAAACATTTGTGTTTCATCTAATATGATATATAACTAACGAACCTCCGCCGTATTGCGACAAATGGTAATTCTAGTTCATAAAAAAATTACAAGACTAAATATTTTTTTGGTAACTTAAGCAATAGTAAGTGCCGGTATTAGTGGCGGAGCTAGCCCATTAACTTAATGGTATTCCAAATTTTATTTTATATTTTACTGTGCAATCGTACAATAATAATAAAAAAGCCGATAATAAATAAAGTAAAACAAATAGCAGATTTGTCATTTAATTGTTTTCATAGCTTGAAATCGTTCCAGCACATCGTAGTCTTTTACTTTATCAAAATTTTATTTTTCGACCACACAAACCAACAGGTGCGAAGTATAATGGGTGTCCGGGGGTGCACCCGCCCACCCCAATGTTTCGGTTAGAAGTGTATATGGTCCGATTTTTCGTCCGAAACTTTTAAAATTATATTGGATCGCCCCCCGATTATTTTTCATAAATGATGGGTAGTTTGGTAATGTCACACCCCGAATTTCCATGTGTCACCGGTGGGCCCGGTGGGGAGTATCGTGACGTCATGGTTGGCAACATAATAGTCAAACAACACAATTTTATTAAGCACAGCGGAAGCAATTGAAAATATAATACAACCGAATTTATTATTGTAATATCAACTGTCACAATATTCGGAAGTTTATCCACAGAAGGATCGAACATAAAATGGAACAATAGTTCAACAGACTTCAGGCATCTTAAGCTTGCGATACTCTTTATTGATGCTAAGGAGACAATCCAGCCAATTACGTTTAGTACCTGCATTTAATCTTTTTGGGAAAATACGTCAGTTTACACTGGTAAATACAATCAACTGACTCATTTTGGAAAATGATTGAAAATTGGTTTGGATGCACATGGCATAAACATTTTATAATTTGATTAGAATGCACAGAGGCAAGATTAATCTTTTTATTAACTTGGGAGAATTATTTAATATTATAATCTTGTGAACGAATTACATGTTACTTATGCGTTCAGTCGCCCGGATCTAGTCCAGGTTAAAGATCAATAGACACACCACGTTATTGAGTTATACACTGTCAGGTGTACGCCTACACCCCGTGCTCAGGTCGTGGCCAATCTCGTAAGATGATGCCAAGGATATCCGGGACATGGTCATTAACCCCCCAAAGGCTGTAAAGTAAACAAGACTGTTTAAACGAGCCGATCAAATTATTCAACTACCCACTAAGCGTGGAGATTTGATGCTCGATCAAGCGGTATGCTATATACCGTAACCCAAGCCCGTATAGGGAAAATAAGTTAAAAGTATTTACCTGATGCAAAGTATAAATCACAATAAGCAAAATGCACGTAGCTTTTACTGGTTATCCTAATCTGGAATGAAGGTTTAATATAACCTATTAGAATACTAACGGGTCTTTTATTAAGCTTAAGCTTAGACCGGCTAGTTTCAAAGATACGGTTCGTACGCACGATTAAGCGAAGACCGGTTAGAATGTGATTTAGACCCGACAAGTTCAGATATTTGTTTAATATGGGTCCTTCATGCACATTCTGGATTTTGAGATGAAACCGATAAGGTTTGACCCGTGTTGGTTAATTTATGTAAACTTGTTACATAAACCGAACCGAACCGAACGCGTAAAATGCGTAACGGGTATCCGCAAGAGCCATATACAGGTTTCCTAAGTTAATATGCTTCAAATATGTTGTGACATCAGTAGGATGTCTTTCATTATGCCCCGAACTAATTTAAACACAAACTATGCCCCGTAGGGGTAGTTTGGTCATTTTAAAGTTTGTAAAAGCGCTTAGATGTTTGACTGAGTTACAGGTCTGATGTAAACAGCAAACATACTCAATTTGATGAGTTATAACAGTAGGCTAAAGCATATATGTGAAATTTATCATTTTTAACCAAATTATGCCCCGTATGGGTATTTTGGTAATTTCACATAAGCCGAAAAGCTCAAAAACGAAGTCTGAGTTAATCAACCTTTTCTTACTGTTAAAATGTCATAATTTGCCTTATATATCAGTAGGTATCAACCCGGGTATGTTCAATATGATTTTAAAACATACTATGCGTTAAAAACGCTAAATAAGGCGATTAAAGGCCATTTCCGGGTTTGATACTTAAATCTGATATTTTTATATTTCCAGAAGGCTTAAAATAAATTATTTATCATATGTGATCAGTAGCAAAAGGTTTGGAGTCGTTTCGATAAGTAAAACTCATTTTATGGCCCGTAAGGGCAAAACCGACAATTACCGGATTAAGCCTACGACTACTAGTTATGCTCAGCCTAAAATTAATTAAAAATCTTTAAAAATCCCAAAATAATATATTACATCAGTGGGTATTAAGTTTGATACAAAAAAGTAGGCTTAACTAGGCTATATGCTAATTACGCCATTTTATTAACATAAGGCATTAATTTAGCGATATTGAGCATAACTCTTAATCTACAAGTCAAACTGATGTCAAATTTTGCATACAAGTTTATATATCAGTAACTAAGGTTTCTACACTTTTACATTTTCATAAATCACGTTTTAAGGTAATAAGGGCATAACGGTCAACATATGAGCAATTAACGGAAATATGCATATTAATTGGATAACTAGTAAACCAAGGTGCATAATCACAGAGGGTTGTTCTAACATGTATCCTAATCCAATTAAAGCTCTGAGGCATTTCTAAAACATGCCTAAACGGGTCAGAACTGAAAGTCAAAGTGAAAGTCAAACTATGTGACTTTCGGTTCCGAACCGGGTCTAAACAGGAAATAGTCGGGTTGAACATGTTTGGACATGTTCTTACACTAATTACTAAGTTATAACAATGATCAAACAGGTTGTATATGTTCTAGATAGCTAATTATGCATAAATGACATTTTAAGCATCCTGTTGACTTTTTAATTATAAGTTTGACCCGACTTTTGACCTGGTTAGAGTGGTGATCAGGGGAAACCCTTTTGAGGTTTTATTACCCACATAAATACCAACTCATAACTACTTTTAATTCGAGATATGACTGAGCCATTATTGACTAATCTCGAAGTCAAACCGAAGTTACGACGATTTGACTTTTAGCTAATTAAACAAGCTAAACTCAATTAAAGAAGGACTAGTAGACTTACAAGAGTCCTATGCACGACTTAAGATCAGTTGGACCTGCTTGAGAGCTCCAGAATGATCCAAGAATGCAGGAGAAGTATGAATGATCAAGTGTTGCACCTTGTGTGCTTTATATAGTGTTTAACACACCACAATATGTTGACATCTTAGTCTAGCACCCATCCACAACTGATCAACACTTGTCCTAGTGCTTAGGGGTGCCTAGGGGTCGTCCACATGTGAGAAAAACCGGCTAGATGGGTCAAATTCGCGCATAACAGGCTGCTGCCTGTTTTTCTGGTTCTGGGCGTCCCACGCGGCCCGCCTCCCACTTAACAGATATCAACGCGGGCCGCCTGGACCTTATAATCAGAATTTTCAATTTTCTTTTGTTTTGCGAGTTGTCCCTTGGCTTCACGAAAGGTCAAGTGAGCTTTATACTTGCAATTTGCCCCCTTATTATTTACCCACAAGGGCTTTAGGACTTATACCCACTTTGCCAAGCCCCTGAACACTTCCGGTTAACCCGAAAAGTCTTAACTTTCAACGTTAACACTTTAACCCCTCGCACACGAATTTGATCATAACTTTCTCATACGATAACGAAACTTTATGAAATTTATATCGCACATTCTAGTGAGCATAATTTATAATTACAAAGCTTCGGGTTTGTCAAAAGGTCACTCAGAGGTACATATTTAACATGTTGACACATTTAACCCCTGTAGTTTGTAATCTCTCACTTTTAGCTTCGTATGATCCATGATTTATTCGTTTGATGTTATGAACATCATGTAGGGTTATTATGAAGTATATTTATTCACTGTTGACACTTAGAATCCGTATAATCACATACTTTCCATGTTTGTCAACTTTAGTCCTTTTATAACATTCTTTCACACGTTCAAACTTTATGACACGTGTCAACACATTATAGGACGTGAATTTTCGAGGTGTTACAGGTAAATATATTTTAACTCTTATTTTATTTGTTTAACACTAGATTACCCACCACACAATAAACTTAATATCTCACAAATAGCTTGATGATTTATATAGAAAAAGAAATTGCTGATAAGTTTGATTCGGAAGACATAATTGATGAATTCAAAAATCTTAAAGGTCGTCGGGCTGAGTTGTAATTCTTCGTCCAGGTTCCATTTTTCTCGTATCGTTATATATATATATATATATATATATATACAGGTCTTTTGTTTGTTATACAATATTTAATTTTTCTATGTGCAAGAACAAATCCTTTGAATGAATGAATTTTTTTAGTTTTATTTGGAACTATTATTATTTGACCCGACCTGAATCGAATAGCCGACCCGACCCGAAACATAATGATAGGAAATTTTTTTTGGGTGCCATCACTTTACGCCCCCTTGAGATTGTTTTTTAGATTATGATTTCATCTTCACTTCAAGGAATCAACCTTCAACTTCAAAGAATTCAAGTACCTAGTTTAACAAGAAAACTAGAAAACTATAACTTTTTTGTTTTGGGGCTTGGGCCAAGTTTATCAATTTGGCATCTTTCAATTATATTATTCTTAATGTGGGTTAACTCTATCATTTGTGCTTAATTATTATACAAGTTTGGTGTTGTAAAATGTTTCGACTTATAAAAAATTGATATTTTAATACATTATTGTATCCTATTTTTTAGGGGTATCTTTTATATAAAGCCGAAAGAAAAATAAAAAATTTACACTACGAAGACGGGGTTGAGCCGTAGCCCGTGCTATACCTCCTTACACTTTACCCTCGCCTCTGGTCGTTATTGTACCAATATGATAACGAACTGGAAGCGATATTGTCCGAACGATAATGATACCGAAATAATATCGAAACCAATACTGGTATTTGTTTTGATGATTTTCGATCAATGTGAACACGTGTCACGTGTCGATGTCCTTCTTGACGTATCACAATTTTATTTTTTGGGCTTTTTCTCTCAGTTGTTGTAACGGGTATCGTTACCATAACAAATCGAACGAATACCGACATATTCCCATGTCGTCGCACGAGGAGTGATATTTAATTTTTTTAATGAAAACAAGATATTTCCTCACGTCGTGCATGAAAAATCCTACTAGGTTAAATGAAAGCAAGATAAATAATCAAACAGGTTAACAAAAAATCTGGAAGTGTGGGTTAATAATATTTTAGTGAAGGGAAAAATGGTCTTTTAATGATTTATTATAACAAATTGAAAAAATTTAACCATTTTGCCCTTCATTAAAAGGGAGGAAAAAGATAAAAAAAACTCGATTTAATTGGAAAATCTGACCAGATTTACTTTTAGATGGAAATGACAACAAAATTGAAACCACATGGTTCCAAATTCATAAGATTTGAGTTTTGCACTAAAGTGGCAAAAGTTACCAAAACTCAAGGACCATTTTGGCAGTTTACTCTTTAATCTTTTACAATTTTAGTGTCCAAAATTAACAATCAAATTCCGATACAAAAAAAATATTGCAATTGCTAAATTATACAAAAAAATCACGGGTTAACAAATTTTCAGCATTTGTGTTAATCAAACTTGATAATGTAATTTTCACGCTACCCGTTCACAAAATAGTAAATATAAATCAAATTATTCAAACTTAAAAATATCAATGGTTTGAGTTTATAATGTAAACTTTTATATTGATCAAACTTATAAAAGTCGTAAACGGTCTTCGATTGAATCGGTTGCACCAACCGAAAGTTATTGGACTGCATATTTGGCTACGATGGGAGTGGCTTTGGGATAGAGGTGCACAAAAAACCCAAACCTGAAAAAAACCCAGACCTGGGTATTTTAAACCCGAACCCGGGTTTTCTTTATACCCGTACCCAGGTTTAATAATTACATAGCTTAATTGAGGTCTTACAATACCGAACCCAACATAAACGCATAACATTTAATTAAGTCACTTATTACATCAAATATGTAGGTCTTCAATCTCGAATTCAATTCTTTTCACTGCGTTGTAGGCAGCATGCACAAAAGAAAAGCGTGACAGAACGACGATAATAGATACGAGACAATATGGATATCGATAACAGGTGAGGAGACAATGTGGATGCAAACTCAAATAAAATCTTTTCTAGAGAATCATATCTATGAACGTACAATCACTAACATAAGGATCATGTGGTAATGAGTATGAGACAAGTAATTCCTACCACATGCATAATATACCATAAGTCTAATAAATCAGAGTATAAAACTGTAACATAACGACAAAAGAAATCAGATAGCGTATACAAGCGAATACATAACATGTGCAGTAACCACGTCTCATCACATAACCAAAATGCTTCAGAGTTTCAAAGATAAGTACGAACAAAGGTTTGGGTTCTAATAAGGTTGGAGCAGTGAAAACAGTAGCGGTTCGGACATCAACAAGCAAATCATCAAAGTAAGAATCTATACCTGCTTTTGACCCAAGCACTGTGTCTTCTCTAAATCCTTCACGTGGGGCCGTTCTGACATCAACAAGCAACCCACCGATATCATGAACAATAAGTTTCTTTCTAGTACGAGAAGGACCGGCTCCTGGTTGGGTGGACCAAATGGGTTTTGCTCTACAAAGTTTTGGACATTATCAGATGCTGCCAGCCTTTCCAGATTATTACGGAGGTCGCTATTGGGTCCTATGATGACATCCAAGTAAAAATTTCAAATATAATCATGGCTAGAAATTAGCAAATATAATCAGAACACCTTTAGTCATGACTAAAAAATAGATATGAAAAAAAGGAAAACCAAAAGACAGCTTACAGGATTGCGTAGCGCCTTGTATGGAGAATCATCCAAAAGCAGTGTATTTGATTCGTCATACATACGCTCCTCTATCCGTAGCTTTTTAAGTTCCTTTAATAGCAAGGGTTTGGCAGCGTTCTCAATAGTACTGAAACCGGTCTCTGTGCAATGAGATTGATCCTGCACGAAAGCCAAATTTCAACATTTGTCATCCAAATACAGTATTATTTTTGCTTTCTTTATGTGGGTCAAAATGATCAACAAATGCATCATTCTGGTTGACTAACATTTCTTGATTATTTGCATGTGAAATCTTTCTCCTTTTAGCAGGAGAAGTTTACTCGTACTCCATGCCTGCAAATCATCCATATTTCAACATTTGTCATCCAGATTACTCAATAAAATGTGCATATGCGAGAGAAAATCAATTACATGAAACTGTACCAACGTTTCAGTTAGAAAAATGGAGATGATGAAGAGCCACCGCCGTCGTTGAATTAGCCTAAACTGCAAATATTTACCTTTTTTATCTTTACTAATTAGGGTGAAGCCCTTCGGATGGGGTCCGGGTTCATCGGGTTGGACGGGAACACTGCAGCAAATGGCTTGGGATAAGATTCGGGAGTTTTTGCTGGTGAACCCGAAGAAGTTGAAGCGGAAGAGATGACCGTCGAAACGGGTCATCTCAAGAATATAACTAGTTTGTACATGTATAAGTACACTTGGCAAAATGGGTAGGTCGGCTAACGTGTCAAAATGGGTTTCAAGCAAAAGGAGTGATCTTTCGTACATATCAAATTGATCCGGGTCCGTCATCTGATCCTATCTTTGTTTATGTTGATAAAAATTCGAGTTCCTCTGATGATGATTCAAATATAAACTTTTGTTCTTCCGACGATGATATCCATCCATGCGGAAACAATTATTGGAGACCTGAACTGAAGAGGCTAAACTACATTTGTTCAAATATGATTCTTTGATTTTAACTATATTTTGGCAAATTTGTTCATAGTTTTTAAAATAGACATGTTCTAAACCTATGAACTGTGAAGACCAAGTTAATATTTTTAAAAGTTACAAGCTGTAATTTTAATACATTTTAAAGAATTAAACATATTGGAAATATGATCCGTCGGAAAAACTTGTATTCAAACCCCTCCCATTTTAACAAAACACATGGAACAAACTTGTGACCGATAAGCGATATCATAATAAAGTTTCATAGATTATACATATCCAAAATTCTCATCAGTGTTTCCTTCATACAAGGTTTTTTTCACATGAACATAGAACACATGAGGGTTAATACTAATCTAATATCTACCAAGAACAATGCCAAAAGCCCAAAACCAAAAGAAGACCTTTCTTACAATGGGGTCGCTGCGAGTTTTCCGAAAGCAAGCTCCCAATCATTGATTTGGGTGAAATCAGGATGTAAGTTTGATTGCATCCTCACAATTTCTTCCTCTTTCGCTTTCCGCATAGTCTCAGCATGCATCATCTTTTCTTGCAACTTTTGCATCTCCACTTTTAATTGGTCCATCTCTTTCTCAATTACAAGCTTTTCATAACTGCGCTTTTCAAGCTCTTTAAGAGTGTCCTCATGCTGGCCTGCTCTGGATTTCAAAGAAAGCAACTCGTTTAAACGACATCTAATTAAATCCACATCAAACCCATGAGTCTCCAAGTCAACTAAAATATCCAAATTGTCGTTGATTATGTCAACTGGATCATTCAGTTTTATGTTTGGAAGGCTCTGAACCAGATTATAACAAGTCAACATGTGAGCAATGGCTAAACCCTCACGATGAAGCTCGTTCGTCTTCTTCAATGGGAAAAAGTGTGGCTTTTGAGGCGGCGTTAGACATGACACAAGAGAGTCAATGGTAGCCCAAATTGGAGACTGCTTGATAAAAGGCCAATCTTGTTGGTAGTCAGTGGTGGTTCCAGCATTGGTTTGTGGTTCTGTTGAAGTATAAGCACCGAGAACAGTATTGCTGAGATCTGGTTCTGATAAGGGTTGACCAACCAAAGCAGTAGTAGTTCTGGTTTCCGGTTCCAATGAAGTCTGAGCAGCCAAAGGAGAAGAACTATTGACTTTTGGTTCTTAGGAGTTTTTACGTTGGGCATCCATTGAATCACCAGCTTTACGTTTATATGAGTATTTGTGAATAAACTTTAGAAAATCTTCCGATGATATCCATGGATAGTTATTACTAACATGGACAAGGTGTTGGTCAAACAAATTTTCTGATACAAATTTTTGCACGTTCTCTGATGCTGCTAACCTTTCGAGATAGATACGAAGGTCACCTTCTGGACCTGTAATAAGACCTCAAGAATATAACTAGTTTGTACATAATTATGTACACGTGGCGAAATGGGCAGGTAATACCCACGTTCTCTAGTAAAATGAAAATGAGGATGAGACATCAGGAATAGTCGGGATAGCTCAGTTGGTAGAGCAGAGGACTGAAAATCCTCGTGTCACCAGTTCAAATCTGGTTCCTGACACATGATTAATTTGTATGAGTCTCTATTCTACCAATTAATTGATATGAATACGTATTCATTAAGAATTTTCCAAATTTGAGAATCCCAATGAATCCTTAATTTTATTGTATTTTTTTATTCTATACATAATAAAAGTAGTAATCAGATTTTTTTCTGGGTCGGTCGAGTTGACAGAAACATTTTTGCCCAAAATTTTAGAACTCTTTATATGAATAATAAAAGTGTTAAACATGATTACAAAGTTATATTATTTTAGTAGTAATCAGATTTTTTTCTGTATAGCAAGACCTAGATGGTTTTCATGCATTAAAATTTGTAATTTGGACAACTTTTGCCAGTTTCTTTACATGTTTAACTCATTAAACGGGCAAAAATTGCCACCTCTAAATTAAGAAAATCACATAGACCATGAAAGATCTAAGTAAAACAATTTACCTAAAGAATTATCTTCTGTATTCCAGTCGTAAGGGTAAGGAAAGATTGTTGTATGTGGCTGAAAATGGGAAAAAAGGTAAAGTTAACCAAGGTCATAACTTTATCAGTGAAGAACCGAAACAAAAATAAAAATAGAACGAATAATAACAAGAATGCACTAACGGGATTAAGCAGAGCCCTGTGTGGATAATTTTCCACTAAAAGTGTATTTGATTCATCATACTCTCCTACTTCCCAAGGAAGACCTGGATCTTTTTTTTCCCATAACTTTCTGAGTTCCTTTACAAAGAAGATATGGTCCTCGTTCCCATGATTAAAACCCATCTCGGTACAGTGTGCTCGATCCTGCAGAAAAACAAGATCAATATCAATGGAATATCATATCGAAGTCGTAGACAAACCATATTAATCACATAAACCATCAGTAATGGCTGTGATCATTTTACATTTTAGCATACTATTAGCGCCTAAAAGTGAAATAAACAACATAATACAACTTATAAATCGGGTTACCCAACGGAAAAGCAGTTTGTATTTAGTGTCTCTCATAAGAATGTCAAGAGTATGTTCCATATTGCAGCTGTATGAAGTTAGTAAGTACATATAAGCACAACAAATTATATTAATACATATAAAAGATTAAAAAACAGGCTGTTTGGCAACTTCTGAATATGGGTAAGCGTTGAATCAGTAAGATGTATGAACCATTAAGTGCTGAACCAGTAAGAGGTCTGAACCATTAAGAGCCAGTATAATGCTTAACTGTTCAGAGGCAAATGTCTGACCAATTCAGATAAGAGCTCTTAACCATTCAGACTCACTATAATGCTTAACCATTCAGAGGCAAATGTCTGACCAATTCAGATAAGAGCTCTTAACCACTCAGACTCACTATAATGCTTAACCGTTCAAAGACAAATGTCTGACCAATTCAGATAAGAGCTCTTAACCATTCAGACTCACTATAATGTTTAACCATTCAGAGGCAAATGTCTGAATCATTCAGACATATGCTCGCGAAACAAACAGTCTGAAAGTGTTGTGCTGAACCAGTAAGAGGTCTGAACCATTAAGAGCCTCGTTAAGAGTTAAACAAACGGCCCCTTAGTACTTAGTATAATAGCTCACAGTCCAAACTAACCCATTCACAAGTAGTAACAAATAGATCACCTTGTTGTTGATGTCCAAACTCCTACATTAAATCTCTGAAAGCAAAATTCCAAAAACTCATCACAAAATAGTCTCTTGAATACTACAACAGAAAAAAAAAAAAAAAGTCAAATTAGCAATTAGTTGAGAGTCACAAAGGTATACAAGAAGTTCAAACTGTTACTCCTATTATCCCCTTCTGCTGCAACATGAGTAAGTAACCCTTGTACATCAAGAACAAGAAGCTTTTTTGTGTTGTCAAAGTGACCCTCTTTAGTTGAATGTGATATCTTCTTTCTCCTTTTAGCAGGAGCAGCAGCAGCATACTCCATTCTTGCAAATACATTTCAAAAAATACCAACATTTGTCATCAAATTACTCATTAAAATGTGGATATGAGAGAGACAAGAGAATGAATTACCGGAAAGTAATAAGTAACGTTTCAGTAGAAAAATGGAGAAGATGAAGACCCACCACCACCGTCGTTGAATTACCCTAACTGCAAGTATTTACCTTTTTTTATCTTTGCATTCTTACCTGTGAACCCGATGTTGAAAACAAAGAGATGTATGATTACAACTTTAGGAAAATGGAACTTGGCCACTTGGGTTCATAGGGTTTATTTTTTTTACTGCCCCTTACACTATATGGTGTGGCCGTTTGGGCGTGGTCCACGCCAAGCTAACCATTCTGTGTCTGGCGTAGAGCACGGCGTTGTGATTGGAGTCAAGGGCGGTTCTTAGAAGGCCTATGCCAGGGCCACGGCCCTGACAAGTTTTTCGGCCGTAGTGCTAATTTTCCGCATTTCGATCGAAATTTTTTATATATAGTATGTTCGGCCGGGCATTTTTTAGTGACCGTGTCTTTCGGCCCTGGGACGTTCAACGGGCAAGATCCGTCACTGGTTGGAGTCTGAGGATCTCCACCAGCGTAGGGGGAAAATGTGTGGGTGAGGTGGTGGTGTTTCATTGGTGGGTGGAGTTTCGGTTAGTTTTGATTGATTAATATTTTTTTTATGAAAACGTCACTTTCCACGCCCCGTTTCACTTCTCCTTTTTTGCACCACGTCACTTTTCTGACGTGTGCTGACGTGGCTACCACCTGTCGCATAATGCCTCATTTTCATTCCCCACACACCGAACGTTCTTACAATTTGAGTTCATCAGATTCAATTTCAATAAAAACTAGGTTAGTTCCCTGTGTGTTACACGGGTTGAACAATTTAAACTATATAATAGATATTTCTTGTAAATGCAAAACAAAGACGAAGACATTTATATGCAAGATTGACATAAATGAGTTAATATAATGTAATATTATATGATTAATAATAAAAAATAATGTTTTAAAAATTATGCATTGCATGGTTGAATAATAATTGGATAAAGTATAATGTAATTTGTCAACATATAGAATTGTCAAGATATGTATAATGAACATTCATGTGAAAATTATAAATTTTGTTAAGTTTATTTTTTAAACATTTATCACTTATTTTTTAATACTATAAATAACAATCAAGGTAAAAAAAAGCCCTAAAATATTTTTTAATACCATTAATGTTATACGATAGATTTGCTTCCAGTTAAATGAAAGGCCATAAGAGGTCAAGACCCAATAACTGATTATTCGAATATTTTGAAGTCATCATCTTCCTCCTCCTTCAAGTGCATAACCAGAAGCGAGATAGAGTCGTTGCAGCTTACCAGAAAAATTCTCGTATCGGTTCTTTACTCGGAGATACAAACAAAAGTGATTAAACATGGAAAAGTAATAATAATTGTCATTGGGTGAGTTAAGCGTACCCCTTGTCGCTTGTCATACATTCTTTCTAAAAAATCATTTTAAAAATTGTCAAATTTTCCCCTAAAAGATCTTAATTTTTTAATAGGTTTTGTTTAAATGAAAATAAAAATCTTTGAAAACATGACACAACTTTGATTATAAAATTAGGATCTTCCTTTATGTAAATATAGAAAATAACTTGCATAACTTTGTCTATAAAATTGAGATTATCATATAATGAATATAGAATTATAAATTATACAATTTCCGAAATCAAAAAGTGTCCATATCAACTCATACATGTTAATTATTATGAGTCCGGTAATAATTTAATATATAAGGGCACTGGGGGTGGTGAGGATTTTTAACGCGTGATGGAAGTTCAACGCATGGAAGTTGGGTTTTGTTCCACCGCCACCATTCAATGATCACGAGTGATGGAAGATTACGTGAAAGAATTCACGCGTTATGGATTGTGAGTGATGGAACATGTGAGGGGGTGTGAGGGTTATTGTTGGGTGTTGTGAGTGATAACCATTGCCACTAAAAAAAGGTTGTGAGTGATGGAAAAAATGGTTGATGACATGACGGAACTTGATTGGGTGTTGTGAGTGATGAGTAAGTGATGAGTGATGACCATCCACACCCTCTAACTAATAAAACAAAAGCGCTTCAACATGGAAAAGTAATTTGAACTAATAAAAAAATTATAAAGTTCGAATCATATGAATATGTCATGTTTCATAACCAAGTTAAAAGAAAAGAAAATTAAATATAGTTAAGATAAAAAAAAATCATCACAATTTTTCTCTCTATAACCACCCACGTAGCTTTGGGTTTGAGCCAAAGTAGATTAAATAAAACATATTATTAGTAGATAGTATTTTTATTAACTATTTCATATTTTATTCAATATGTTTCTTGATTTTTCTTATTAAAAAAACTAGGTTAGAATCCCGTGTAATACACGGGTTGAATAAATGTAATTTCATATACTAATTTTTTAAATAAACCAAATTATCAATCACGAAAACCAAACTTTGTATTAATATATTATTTATTTTTCTTTTCATTAATTAAAAAATATTATGTCGATTTTATTACTTAATTTATTAATCAAATTGGATATAACTTTCAATATTATCTGATATATAAAATTAATAAAAAAAATTATTTCTAACATATGTTATATAATTTTAATTACTTATGTAAATTGAAATTGATACTTATCATAATTATTCGAATTTGAACAATTAAGTAGGGACAAATGGGGAAAATACATTTTAGACGGGAAATTCATAAAAAGTGTCATACGTCCACCATTTGATTTCTTTTATTATATGGTAGTATAGATATAGAATAATCTATAAGGTATAATTTCATTAGTGAATCATGATTGTGAGCATTGGCGAAGTATAGAAGGGGCGGGGAGGGGCACCCGACCTGTCACACCCCAACCGATGGCGGAATCATTGGGGCGCGGCACTAGGCGAATCAGATTGCTCAAGAGAATCCATAACAACTATATTGCGATAATATTTAATACATTCGTTATCCCATACTAACAAATAATACAATCACGTAAGTTATCACAGATTTATTGTCCTCTCGAACAATGCAAATCCAACAACCTAGATTTTAGTTGAGTTTCTAGACTTCCTAGCTTGATTTGACATAGTCTGCGATCTAACCTGCAACATACGTTAAAATAATTGTCAATACAAAAGTATTGGCGAGTATACAGGTTTGATAAGTATAGCATAGTATATAAAAAGTGTAGCGAATTTCCATATGCATAAACGTAATACACGACATATATACTCACAAAACTGATACTACCAACTAAGTCCTCGATGCTCGAATGTACGATGGCATAACTAGACCCCGTCGGGCGCAATAGTACTATACTAGTCGTGGTGGGACGTCGTGAGTATAAGCCCAAGCACATATGCAACTAGCATCACGTATATCTATGCATAACAGTTATTCGCAAGTAATAATTCGATTGATTGAATAGTTCGTTTGATGAGTTTGATTGGATAGAAACGTATGTTACACCCAAAATTCGATTAAAAAGGGATCAAGTATACTCACAGTGCGTATTTAGCGGGATTACAACTGGTTTGAGTCGGTTACGAGTTGTCTGTAATGATCCTTGAAGAAATAGAGTAAACGAAGTACGGTTAAGCAAGATTGCCTTGAAAAGTTACTTGTTAGGTCAATTGGTCCTCATCCGTGCGGATTGACTTGTTGTCCGTCCGGATGACAAGTCATCCGTGCGGATGATATGTCATACGTGCGGACAGTGGTCCGTGCGGATGAGCGATGCGTGCGGCTGACAGTGTTGTGCGTGCGGATGAGTGTGCGCGCGGTTGACTTGTACGTGCGGTTGACATGTGCGTGCGGGTGACATATCATCCGTGCGGTTGACATGTGCGTGCGGGTGACATGTCATCCGTGCGGACTGACATGTCATCCGTGCGGACTTGTGTCATCCGTGCGGGCTGACATGTTGTCCGTGCGGACTGACATGTTGGCCGTGCGGACTGACATGTCTGTGTCGCACTCTGAGCACTGTTTCGAGTGTTTAACGGAAGGAATACGTTCGTTTTTACTAGGGTAGTGTGATTTCGCACTAACACTTGAAGTTCCGTCAATTCCGACTCGTTCTAACAGCCGGGAATCACCCCGTTCCATCAGATCCGGCCGTTCATGATGGTTCTTCATGGTTAACTCGAAATCGCACAGATTTAGGTGAGATTTGTTACTAAAACATGTGGAAATCACCCGGATCTGAGTCGTTTATAGTGAAATGAGATCCCAACTTGAAGTTCATAAGAACTCTTGGTGACATCACCTCAAAACGCCTCAAATCCGCAGATTTCACGGTTAGAATCTGAGTTTTGAAAGATGGAATGATGTAGATTCGAGTGTAGATTGTAGAAGTACAAGTTTTAGGTTGAAATCTTACCGGAATCGCGAGGAAATCGAGAGAAAAGGGTCTTGGTGCGCGTTTGGTTGAACAGGAGCTGTCACATCACTGTTCAAGTGATGTGACATGATATTTATAGGCAACAGAGGAGAGGAAAAAGGGTTTTGGCCCGGATAGCCCATCCGTGCGGATGGCCCATGCGTGCGGATGGCCCATGCGTGCGGATGGCCATCCGTGCGCATGTCCATCCGTCCGGATGGTCCATCCGTCCGGATAGCTATCCTGACGCGTTGGACTTCTCCGTTTTTTGATCGTTTTGATAGTTTCGAAGTGCGTACTTTTCATAATTAATTTATATTATCAACATATTGTTATTATTATATATATATATATATATCACTAGGGGTCGTATTTACGTATCCATAATCCAAAGTTTCGATAATTAACAGTCAGTTTCCGATTCGAGTATGCGATTATTATTGACGTTGCACGGCCATCAATGAGGGTAGTATAGGTCCTTTCTTGATGTAATCGTGAACGTTATTTCGTGTAGTGCCACAAAGACTGACGGGGTACCGTTTACTCGCATTGTCATCATCGTCATGACGACTGGAGCTACAGCACTCACCCGAGGGTCCTTGTTAGCGTTAATTGTTTACGTTCGACACACCACGGCCACTGAGGATGGTAGAATGGGTCCTCGCTCAATGCCTCCGTGAGTGTTAGTGTGATAATAGTGTAGTATAGTGATATTGTATTTCGAAAATATGCGATTATCCTTCGAATAGCTATATATACGATATGGTTACATTATGATCCGAATCTCCGGTGCTAGGCGTAACGAGTATAACGAGTAGTAACAACGCACAAAAGTGCGGGTTGTTACAGTCTCCCCTACTTTAGGAAATTTCGTCCCGAAATTAATCCAATAGGTAGACTTCTAAGAGTTGATCTTGTATAAGCAGCGATACGGCGAGTGATTTGACCGTAAGTTGACAGCGAGAACGTTTCGAATAAGAGAGATCGACTGCGATTAGCGAGGAGGCGTTGTAAAGACGGAAGTATTAATCCCACGATTTGGCATTTCCAAGTGCCTTGTTTGTGTAGAATTTGTTAGTTCGGTGCGATTGTAACTGGAAAGGTTTCTCACGACGTAGAGTTAACTGAGTCGATCGTTAACCAACGTTGCAAGAAGCGTTCGTTTTAGATATTCAAAAGAGATTTAGGATGAAAATCTTTGAAAATTTTCCTTTTAACGGGCAGTCAACAGAGTCGATGTTAACCGACGTTGCAAAGAAGTTTAAGTTTCTAACATTTTAAGGAATTCGAAAATGAAAACAAGGGTTACGTAAACTCTCCTATGATATGGGTTCCAGTTGAACTCGATGTTGAACCAACATCTCTAGAAAATCTTGTTTTTGATCTTTGAAAAATGTTTTAAGGAAAAATTGAACTCATGAAGTTCCCTTTGAATATGGGGTTAAGCTGATTCGATGTTACCTCCACATTGTGAGAAATTTCACTTGTTCCATGGTTTTGATAAAAGTTTTATAAAAATCAGTTTTAACCTTTTGAAAAGAATGATTTAGCATCGCGCCCCACTCGGCACTTTCCCACAGAAGTTCGTTAATATGTTTAAAACACTTATATATAGGAATTACCAGCGGCGTATCCACCATGTTTTGCCCATATTACTTCCGTTTCGTGAGCCAGTGTCAGGTGTGCCGATATGACTCGGATAGAATTGCGTTTACTCGGCCTAACCGATAGAAAGTTGGACCGAGCATAGGATAGGATTGAATAGATTAATCCAGCGAGTTGATAAGAGAGAAGCGAATAGCGCGTTTTCGATTAGATTCCACATTACACCCACATGGCACGTTTCCACGGGGGTTTGCCAACATGGCGAAACACCATGCTTAACCAGGTTAGCTTTGCCTCGTGAAGCGGTGTCATGTGTACTTAATACCATACAGACTGCAATGAACACCAAGCGAGCGATAAGCGGTAGATTATATACGATAGGCGACCAGTGATTAGGTGATTAGAATAAACACGAAATACTTGCGATGACGGTGATGATAAACGAATTACAATAATCGGTAGTTGCGTTGCAAGCGATGGAGGTATGCGGTTCGATTTACGCGGTTCGGTTGGATTGATTAACACCACAGAGTTGGACTAGCATTAGATCCCACATGGCCTTTTTCCACGAAAGGTCGCTGATATGGCTAAAACACCCTGCCTTAACCATATGAGCTTCATCTCGTGAAGCGAGGTCATGTGCTAACTTAACACGAATATTACGGATAACGATATAGCGATAGATTGATACACAGCAGGCGATAGAGACTCACATAATAAGCGATAGAGGTTTCGAGATACACATAATAAAAGTTTGTGATTTGTCGAGTTTTGTTTCGAGTAAGCTTAACGTCACGTTGCGACGTATCACGGCTATCGAGGAGGGTAGAATAGGTCCTCACCCGATAATATCGTGAGCGTTAGTGTGTTTGATGAGGTTGCCCGCTATAGACTTACGACCAGTCGTGCGTTGATGCAATTGTCCTGCGAGGTAGACTCCCAGAGTCCATCGATGAGGCGATTGCATTGCGTTTGCAGACTTACGACAAGTCTTGCGATGATGCAATTTCAGTTGTTACGCCTTGCGATTGAGTGTAGTGTGTTGAAAATAGTCACAATAGTATATAGGTCTAATAACGTTCAACTCCTCGTGGCACTTTCTTCACGGAACTTCGGTAGTATGGTAAAGCACGCCTTGCCCGACCCCTACTACTTTCATCCTGTGTTTTGGTGTCACCTTTTGTCAAAACGCTATGGCACCTTTAGAATTTACTACGATCACCGTGCACTGACCCAAATAATCCCGTGTGCACCCGCGATTAATCGTTCCTTGCACGTTTATCGTACCTCGTTCTAGAAGTGCAGTGAGGGTAAAACACACTATTTCGTGATATAGTATATAGTATATAGTATGTGTGTGAGTCTAGTCTAAGTGCGATGATTAGAGAGCGGAAGAGAAAACGAAAACGAGAGTTAATGTTACATATAGTGGTAACTTCGAATAAGAGAGTAGGTTCAAAACTTAGAAATTAACGTCGAGAATCGTATCATTACAACTTTATCCTATGCTTGTTAGATGTCTGATGTTTGAAGACCTTTGTTGGAGCTGTTGTTGTACTCAAGTTCACGGTTCGATGCGGCAGTTGCGGGTGAAGTGACCGTAACGGTTGCAGTTATTGCAATAGCGACAGTCATCCCCAACTGGATGATGATAGGTACACGAGTAACACTGAGGATGAGCTCCAGTGTAAGCTCGTTTTGGAAACATCGGAACTGTTCGAAGAGGTTCCGGTTGCAGCAGTTCGGTTGCTGATGAGTTCGGGCTCGAAGTCTTTCGTTTGCGGCTGGGTTCGTCGGTGTCTTGCGAAGAAGTGTCGTCGTCGGAGGGTTCGTCTGAAGACTCGCTTGCGGAGTCTTTGGCTGATTTGTCGGAAGATCCGTCGGCAGATTCGTCAGAAGAATCGGCAGCAGATTCGTCCGAAGGATCGTTAGCAGATCCGTCAAAAGAACCGTTAGCTGATTCATTAGAAGATTCGCCAGCAGATTTGTCGGAGGATTCGTCAGTAGATTCATCAGAAGATTCGTCAACATGTTCGCCTGAAGGATTACTGGCGATGACTTGATGAGCTTGCTTGACAGGATTCTTTGAGAATAATCCTTCCATGAGTCGTTTGTGGTTGATTTCTGCGGCTAAGCGGTAGGTTTCTTCGATGGTAGCAGGCCTTGCAGTTTCGACAAAATCACCCACACACTCAGGCAAGCCACGAATGTACTTCGCGATGGCCTTCCCCGGAGTGTTGACTTGACTTGGGCAGATTATGCTAAGCTGTTTGAACCTTGCGGTGTAGCCATCATTGTCACCTTTGGTTTGCTTGATTTCCCAAAATTCGTTTTCCAGCTTCTGAATCTCGTGAGGAGGACAGTACTCTTTTTCCATGAGCTCCTTCAGCTCATTCCAAGAGAGAGCGTAAGCTGCGGAGATCCCACGTTTGTTACGTTCGGCGGTCCACCAGTCGAGTGCTCGCGATTGAAATACTCCGGTGGCGCAAGTAGTACGGAGACTATCGGGACACCCACTTTGACGAAGGGTAACTTCGATAGAATCGAACCACTGGAGTAGTTGAGTCGCACCTCCTTCACCCGTGAATTCCATCGGGTCACAGGCTTTGAAGTGCTTGTAGAGAAAAGTAGATTGCGGCTCTCCTGTCTTAACGTCTTCCGAAGCTCGAGAGTGGCTGAGAGAGTGTCCTCGAGCGGCAATTTGAGAACTAAGCTTACTCACTTCCTTAATCACAAGTGAAGCAATTCTCTTCTCGGCGCTTCGTTTGGCTTTCCTCCTAGCTACTCGTCTCGAGGTAGAGTTGTTGTAAGGCATCTAGACAGGAAGAGACTTGGAGTGAGATTCGATCATAATGATTTTTGAGTTTTGCGTTGCGATTGAGCGCGTTCAAAACTTGGTGCGATAGTATAGTAATAATACGAATCACATAGGAGTCACATAGGAGACACGGAATTCCTAAGTTCTCACACAATGACTTGTTTGTTTATACGTATATAGATATATATATATATATATATTTATATAGCTGAAATTTGTATTCATACACATACAGGTCGGTTTAGAATAAGCGAGGTCGCGTCGAAGTGAGAAAATGATAGAGAGTGTGAAACCCGAGTGTTAACGTGCTTATTTTACGTATTTTATTGTCGTTTACGTGACTGTGTGCGTTGAATGTGTTAACTACGAAGGTTTGCGATTTTTCAGGTTAAACACGTAATACGGTGAAGTTGGAGAGTTTAAAGATGAAGTGGAACGTGTTCGGTTAATGAAGTGGTTTGAATGTGTAAGAATTATAAACGAATGAAGTCTAGGGAGTTGTTTCTCATTAAATGGAAGTTAAAATTTAGCCAAAAGAGTTCCAGCCAAAGTCAACCGTAGCCGACGGTTGAATTCCGTAACCTACGGTCAACAGAAATACAATTGGACAGAATGCAGAGACCGTAACCTACGGTCTTTAACCCGTAGGCTACGGATTCAATGAATTGGCAGCACGTGCATAGGATGTAATTGGATATTAAATGGTTTGTCAAAACCTAAAGTCTAAGAGGGTTCTTTTGGGGAAATCACATGGAGGCAAGGCCAACAACACACATCATTAAAAGTCACGTGAATATTGAAGGGGCCATTATTGTTTTTATATTAATATAATTCATCTTATCAAAGAAAAGGAGGCCATCATCACGGCAGTTTAAGAGAGTGAGGGGACATCATATACAAGTCAACAACATCATCAATTCATCGACATATATATTGACGGCAGAGACAAGGGATTGAGAATCATCATTCATCACTCATCATCTTTGACAAAGTCAAGATTAGATCACCACTTCATCATCATCAGTCACGTGGATTTGGAGGGAACATGGGCAGCAGATAACATGTGGGCTGGACATCTTGGGCTTTGTGAAAGGCACACATCATCAGAAGTCATGTGGACTTGTAATTGGGCCGAATAGAAGAGTGGACTTGTTGACTCACAGTGGGCCGATTAACTAAGGAATATCATCATCACTTCAACTTTTGGTCAACATCCATTATCACATCATCGACGGCAGGAGAGGGAGATATACGCGCGGACAGGAGGGTTTCAACCATGGTTCGAGATCATCCCACCCTAATGAGCAGCTAATCTTCTAGTGGTTTCCTCCGGATGGAGGGTTTTGTAAGTTGGATAATTTTATGTGTTTGTGACAATCGTATAACTCGGTGATCTAAGCATTCGATGCTTTTCACCTTGATTTGATTTATTGATTGTAGACAATTGCATTTATTTAAACCTTAATTTCTAAGCATTCAGTTCCCGAGAGTTCTAGTAATTGGGATATATTTGACATGGGGTTAGGGTTTGTAATTGTAATTGATAATCATTTGATAACCTCCCGTTATGTATTGACCGGAGTACTTAGTCGTTGGTTATCACAATTTATGAATTAGGTTAAACACTTATGTCTATGTGAGTGTTTCGATTAAACACATAATTGAATCTAGCTATAAAACCTGAAATCTGGAGGAACCATTGTTCTTTCTATTGATTTAAATCTCACATTTAGTTTGTAATTTTTAGTTAATCCACAAATCAAACAATCATCAGTTTCTTTTTTTTATAGTTGTTAATAAATACTTAACATTACACACTTTCCACAATCCTCCTCTGGTTCGATATCCGACTTATCCTATCTACATAGTTTAGTTGGTTTTTGCATGTCCATAACGACAGACATCAGAAAACGAGAGCGAATGCGATAGATTGTGCATTAGTTTTGTTGTGAACATTCGGATTTCGTTTTAGATTGCGATGGCTGTGCGAATTGTGTGTTTATAAAGTAGGGAGTGAAAATCGTCACATCGAGAAATCGATAAGGCGTAAAGTTTCAAAACGTAAATAAGTTCCAATCATTGTAAAATTGGCGGGTCGTACGATATAGTGCCTTGGGTGTTTTAGGCGTCGACTACCCAAGGTAACCCAACTATATCTAACAAGTTCGAGCATGCGCGTTGACCTAGAGGACTTCATGCTTCCACTGGGATGCAGCTCATGACATTCGTCTTCCTAGTCATCGCGTGGCTCGAGTTATTGGGATAGTCGAGTCCTTGGTGAGAGCTTTTGAAAACCAGTTTATAGAGAATGGGACGACTTATTAAGGTACGGGTTTCACCCCTGGCTTAACAGTTTCGTTCCTAATTGTGGCTATGCTCCTCGAATAAATTCGTGAGTTCCACTAGATTTAGAAATGGAGACTTTTGTCGAGATGTGGATGTCACTCCTAACTCGATGAAAAGTTCTCGTGCTAGAAAAAAAATGCGCTGAGTGAGCAATCATATCGAGAGTCCTTGGTTTTCACACCTGGTCTCGACTAGATCGCTCGGTTCTGTTTGCGAGTATTGTTGAAAACACGTGTATTGTGTCGGCCTTAGGAAAGGCTAAGTAGTATTTCAGCCTTAGGAAAGGCTCCTTCGTGTGAAGTTGTAGTATGCGGTGTTCACACAAAGTTGTAGCTTTTAGTAATTTCGATCGAGAGTATCAAGTAAGCCCAATACAAACCCCACTGGGTTCGTACGAGTCGGCCTGTTGGTACTTAGACTATAGACTAGGTCAATTTCTAAGACGTCGACCCGGACTAGGTCGAGTCTGACCTAATTCCCTATAGTTATGGCTCTGATACCAATCTGTCACACCCCAACCGATGGCGGAATCATTGGGGCGCGGCACTAGGCGAATCAGATTGCTCAAGAGAATCCATAACAACTATATTGCGATAATATTTAATACATTCGTTATCCCATACTAACAAATAATACAATCACGTAAGTTATCACAGATTTATTGTCCTCTCGAACAATGCAAATCCGACAACCTAGATTTTAGTTGAGTTTCTAGACTTCCTAGCTTGATTTGACATAGTCTGCGATCTAACCTGCAACATACGTTAAAATAATTGTCAATACAAAAGTATCGGCGAGTATACAAGTTTGATAAGTATAGCATAGTATATAAAAAGTGTAGCGAATTTCCATATGCATAAACGTAATACACGACATATATACTCACAAAACTGATACTACCAACTAAGTCCTCGATGCTCGAATGTACGATGGCATAACTAGACCCCGTCGGGCGCAATAGTACTATACTAGTCGTGGTGGGACGTCGCGAGTATAAGCCCTAGCACATATGCAACTAGCATCACGTATATCTATGCATAACAGTTATTCGCAAGTAATAATTCGATTGATTGAATAGTTCGTTTGATGAGTTTGATTGGATAGAAACGTATGTTACACCCAAAATTCGATTAAAAAGGGATCAAGTATACTCACAGTGCGTATTTAGCGGGATTACAACTGGTTTGAGTCGGTTACGAGTTGTCTGTAATGATCCTTGAAGAAATAGAGTAAACGAAGTACGGTTAAGCAAGATTGCCTTGAAAAGTTACTTGTTAGGTCAATTGGTCCTCATCCGTGCGGATTGACTTGTTGTCCGTCCGGATGACAAGTCATCCGTGCGGATGATATGTCATACGTGCGGACAGTGGTCCGTGCGGATGAGCGATGCGTGCGGCTGACAGTGTTGTGCGTGCGGATGAGTGTGCGCGCGGTTGACTTGTACGTGCGGTTGACATGTGCGTGCGGGTGACATGTGCGTGCGGGTGACATGTCATTCGTGCGGACTGACATGTCATCCGTGCGGATTTGTGTCATCCGTGCGGGCTGACATGTTGTCCGTGCGGACTGACATGTTGTCCGTGCGGACTGACATGTTGGCCGTGCGGACTGACATGTCTGTGTCGCACTCTGAGCACTGTTTCGAGTGTTTAACGGAAGGAATACGTTCGTTTTTACTAGGGTAGTGTGATTTCGCACTAACACTTGAAGTTCCGTCAATTCCGACTCGTTCTAACAGCCGGGAATCACCCCGTTCCATCAGATCCGGCCGTTCATGATGGTTCTTCATGGTTAACTCGAAATCGCACAGATTTAGGTGAGATTTGTTACCAAAACATGTGGAAATCACCCGGATCTGAGTCGTTTATAGTGAAATGAGATCCCAACTTGAAGTTCATAAGAACTCTTGGTGACATCACCTCAAAACGCCTCAAATCCGCAGATTTCACGGTTAGAATCTGAGTTTTGAAAGATGAATGATGTAGATTCGAGTGTAGATTGTAGAAGTACAAGTTTTAGGTTGAAATCTTACCGGAATCGCGAGGAAATCGAGAGAAAAGGGTCTTGGTGCGCGTTTGGTTGAACAGGAGCTGTCACATCACTGTTCAAGTGATGTGACATGATATTTATAGGCAACAGAGGAGAGGAAAAAGGGTTTTGGCCCGGATAGCCCATCCGTGCGGATGGCCCATGCGTGCGGATGGCCATCCGTGCGCATGTCCATCCGTCCGGATGGTCCATCCGTCCGGATAGCTATCCTGACGCGTTGGACTTCTCCGTTTTTTGATCGTTTTGATAGTTTCGAAGCGCGTACTTTTCATAATTAATTTATATTATCAACATATTGTTATTATTATATATATATATATATATATCACTAGGGGTCGTATTTACGTATCCATAATCCAAAGTTTCGATAATTAACAGTCAGTTTCCGATTCGAGTATGCGGTTATTATTGACGTTGCACGGCCATCAATGAGGGTAGTATAGGTCCTTTCTTGATGTCATCGTGAACGTTATTTCGTGTAGTGCCACAAAGACTGACGGGGTACCGTTTACTCGCATTGTCATCATCGTCATGACGACTGGAGCTACAGCACTCACCCGAGGGTCCTTGTTAGCGTTAATTGTTTACGTTCGACACACCACGGCCACTGAGGAGGGTAGAATGGGTCCTCGCTCAATGCCTCAGTGAGTGTTAGTGTGATAATAGTGTAGTATAGTGATATTGTATTTCGAAAATATGCGATTATCCTTCGAATAGCTATATATACGATATGGTTACATTATGATCCGAATCTCCGGTGCTAGGCGAAACGAGTATAACGAGTAGTAACAACGCACAAAAGTGCGGGTTGTTACACGACCCCCCCGAACTTTTCGCTTAGTAGTGTTATATATGTAGTTTTCGTATAGAAATTTTTGAGTATGTACGTTTTCGACCCCCCGGTTCCATAGGAATTTTTTGGTATATACGTTTTCGACCCCCCGGTCATTCGGGTCAAGCTTCGCCACTGACTGTGAGCGTTTGATATAATATTTACTTATCTTTTCTTTCACAAAATCAGGAACGAAATAAAATAGAGTTTGTAATAGAATATAATTTTTTTTCATCAATTTGTGACCAACACTTAATTATAATTTTAATGTATTATTTATTTAATTCCTTGGGACTGGTTATAAATTGTACTAAACTTACATTCTTTATTCTTTCTTATCTTTTGTGACTATAATAAAACAATCACAAAAACTTTAAATAGCTTTACGACCGGTTTATTAATGAAAATAAATTTTAGTTTATCTATTAGCATGTGGTATATAATTTTAATTTTAGTTTATTATCTATAAGACATAGTCTAATATGATGACATGTGTCCCAAACTTGGTTTCTTTTATTATAGTAGATAGATTGTTTCGTTATCAATTTAGAAAAAGGTAAACAAGGCAAATAAATTAAATATACTTGAGATAAAATAATAAATCATCATTATCATTATTTTTCTTTGAGTAAATTTCAAAGTTCGTCCTTTATGTATGTCTAAAATATCAAAGCATGTCCTTTATCTTTAATAACCTCAGAAAACATCCTTAATGTTTGAAAAACCAATCAGGTTATGTCCTTTAGTCATAACACAATTAGTTTTCATGGTTAAAGTTGACTAAGTCAATCCCACATAAGGGTATTTTAGTCATTTTATCCTAAATATTATAATAAATAATCATACATTAATGATGTTTAAAAAAATTATACATACATACAGATATAATTTCTCTGTCTCTCTATCACACTTCTATCTCTCTCTTTCTAACTTCCCTACCATCACCACCGTCTCCCACCACCTCCCCAACCACAACCACCGTCACCACCATCCACCTGCCACCACCACCACCCCAACATCATAAAAAAATATGAATACAAAATTCCACAGTCCAACATCACAAAAATAACCATATCATATTCCAAACAGCACCATATCAAAATTAACCGTATCAAACAACACCATATCAAAAATTAACCATATCAAATTCCAAAACAACACCATATGAATCTGGGTTGACAGCATTACCGATTGATCTACCGGGATTTGCTTTTAGAAAAGCTAGAGTAGCGGTGTCGAGACTCGTAGAGACGCTCGCGGTTTGCGTCGAAGACAGTAAGACAAAAATGAAGTCGGGCGACGCCCCTGCGTGTTTGGTTGATTTCTGGATGCGGAACAAGCACAAGAGAACACTAGTAGCGTTGAGCTCGTGGGTCACCTATTTGATTTCCTCTTCGCCTTACAAGACGCTTCAACCGCGTCGCTTCTTTGGGCTGTGACGTTACTCGATTCACATCCGGAGGTTTTGGAGAGGGTTAGGAAAGAACTCGCGGGTTTTTGGTCACCAGAATCCGATAAACTAACACCACCACCAATCTTTCTTCTCCGGTAACGGTTTCTTCGCCGACCACATCTGGCTCAAATCTTGTATGGTGAGGTCAGATCTGAATGATGGTGGGTTACCTACCGTCGATTATCTGATGCCATTGCACCATAACAGCCCGCCGTCTTCGAAACCCTAGATTTAGATCCACCATCGTCGTTCCACAAATCCAGATCTAGAACCTGAATTTGGGTTTTTCTCTTGAATTCGTTCCACAAATCCAGATCTAGAACCTGGTTTGGAGCAGAGTAAACTTGCAGGTGAAGTGGTCATGGTGGCAGATCGGTGGTGGTGGTGGTGGTGGTGGCGGCGGCGGCGGCGGCGGTGGCAGGTGGGTTGTGGGGATAATTAGAGAGAGAGAAAGAGGGAGAAAGACATTATCTGTATATATTTATAACTATATACATATATATAATTCTAAAATTGTTTTATTTATTGGTTTTATGATTATTTATTATAATATTTAGGATAAAATGACTAAAATACCCTTATGTGGGATTGACTTAGTCAACTTTAACCATGAAAACTAATTGTGTTATGACTAAAGGACATAACCTGATTGGTTTTTCAAACATTAAGGATGTTTTCTGAGGTTATTAAAGATAAAGGACATGCTTTGATATTTTAGACATACATAAAGGACGAACTTTGAAATTTACTCTTTTTCTTTCTATTTTTTATCCTTATCATCAATAACAAACTCACCAAATTAATAGAATGATTTAAGTAGAAAAATACAATTAGAGAGTGCGTGAGAAAGTGACATGTGTCCCAAAATAGGTTTCTTTTATTTTTATTATATAGATAAGGTGACAATCCCACAATTACGGGTTCAATTAGAAGTGTCCCCCACAAATTCTTCACGTTGATGGTTTTCCTGGAGCGATGATGTGGAATGGACTTAGTCCACCTTTATAACTAGCAACATTTTTATTACATTTTACGGGTGGAGATACAATAGGAAGTTTATTTGGCTAGGAAGGCTAGGAAGTGATCTTGACCATCCATTAAGTTAATCAAGGGCTAAGATTAAATCAGGGAAATTGAAAGGAAGAAAAGAGGCGCGTGAGTTTGTTCAAGGGCATTCTAGTCAATCCAAGCCAATAGTTTCTCTCTCCTCCAATTCCCCCCCATTTTTTAAACGTTAATAACTCTTTCATACGACATTAATTTTTTATAAAAATTGCACAAAAAAACGAGCGTTTTTTTTAATCTTTAAAACGAGTATACTATTGCTATATTTAAAAAAAAAAATTAAACCCAGTTGTGTAAAACGCAATAGAAAACCCACCAGTTACGTAAAACACAATGAAAAAAAAACCTAAAAAATGACATTTTTCTAAAACGCAATGCACAAAAAACACAAAGAAATGACTTATTTGTAAAATGCAATGGCCAGAAAACACAAAGAAATGTCTTATTTCTAAAACGCAATGGACTGAAAACACATAAAAAAGTGTTTTACCTAAAACGCAATGCACAAAAAACACAAAGAAATGTCTTATTTGTAAAACGCAATGGCCAGAAAACACAAAGAAATGTTTTATTTGTAAAACGCAATGGCCAGAAAACACTTAAAAATGTCTCATTTCTAAAACGCAATGACCTAAAAAAACAAAAGAAAGTGTTCTCTGTAAAACGCAATGGACTGAAAACACCTAAAAATGTGTTTTACCTAAAACGCAATGACTAAAAACACTTCAAAAATGTGTTTTACCTAAAACGCAATGACTAAAAACACTTCAAAAATGTGTTTTACCTAAAACGCAATGACTAAAGATACTTAAAAATGTGTTTTTTCTAAAACGCAATAGCCAGAAAACACATAAAACTCTCTTATTTCTAAAACGCAATGGACACATAAAACTGTTTCTGAACTCTGCCCCTTGGACCCCGCCAGGGGCTGCCTCCCCTGGGACCCCGCTACCAGGGGCTGCCGCCCCCGGACCCCCGCCAAGATCGTAAAACACAATGACTAAATAAAAACCCAGATCGTGAAAATGAAATTAAAGAATTTCTTACATGGATCGAAGCCGGTTTCTTCATCAATTGACGAAATTTGAAATGATAGAAACACTTATCAGTGATTGAATCGAACAAATCGAGTGATTATCTTCAAAATCACCAGAAAAAACGAGATTTTGAATGAAATTAAACTGTGTTTTCTTCGAAAAAAGCTGAAGAACACGTTGATCGGGTGGTTGAATCATTGATTGATGACGAAAATCACACTATAATGTAGTGATTATTGAGATAGTAAGTGAAGAAAAGGTTGGAGATGATGTGTTTTGAAAATGGTGGGTTTTGAAGTAACTGGGGAGAAGAAGGAAGAAGAAATGATGAGATTGACTAAAATACCCTCTCTTTATTTTAAAATTTGCCACATGTCATAATCCTATGGCTTCCTATTCTTCCTAGCCAAAATTAACTTCCTATTTGATCTTTTCCCTACATTTTACTTGTCTTTTTGAACTATAGCATTTTTGTTGATAAGTTGTTTTTGCTATATACTAACGTTAACATGAAATTAACTTTTTTATAATTTATTTAATCGTTATTGTTTTGTTATTACTTTTATAGTTATTATTTATTTTATTAAATATTGCTAAAACAAATAAATCAAATAATCTAGTTATTAATTGATATCCGCCAGTACTAAGACTCACGCTTTGCGACATGTTAAATTGTATAAAAATCCTTGAACTTTATAAATAACATAAAACCTTTACGTAAACCTACACTGCGCACTGCAGTGAGGTAACCGCGGAAAAATATGACGTTGAATACATATACAACAAAACATTAACGTTGAAATGTTTTTAAATAAAGCACGTTGCCACGCCAGATTTGAAAACTTTTAAAACATCATATTTTGAAGGTTGTAAAAAAACGAACCCTTAAAGCAACCTTGACATGCACAACTCCATTTTGAATAAAATCTCCACCGAAACGTAGATAAAACGTGCACGTCGCAATAATATATTCTTAATTTTACAAAACATCATATTTGAGAAGTTATAAGAGAAAAAAAATTGTTAGTGGGCCATATCAAGTGATGGTTAACAAAAAAAAAAAAAAACAAGGAAAAGCAAATACTAAAGTGTAAGTGAATAGTGAGTCACCGACATTTCAAATAGTGGATTACCACCCGCGCTTCACAACGTATTCGAAATGTAGACAAAAAAAAATCACGAATGTAACGGTAAAAAAACCATGTTTTGATGGTATATTCGAAAGTCATAGAAAAGTTACGTCGTTGTATATAAAAGTCAAGTTATTCGAACAAAATTTACACCAAAACAAGTTCAAAACGGCAAGTGACACTAAAATCACTAACATTTAATCGAACGAACATTTTTTGTTCATGTCCGTTCATATTGAAAATGAACATATGTTCGTATTTGTTCTTGTTCGTTCGTTAAAATGCTAAGCGAATAGTTAACGAACGTAGATGAACACTAAAGTACGTAAACAAACATACATAAACGAATACAAATGAATATAATTAACAAACACAAACGAAGAAGTCTAACACATTAGTATCCAATAATGTCAATGGTTGACAAACATATCTAAATTAGCGGTTCAGATGTACATGATTCATCCAACCGAACAAGTCTATATATATTGCACTATTGTATCATAAACAAATGGACATAAACAGGCATAGATGAACAAAGATAAATAACAAACATAAACATATGTTCACGAATGTAAATTAACGAAAAGACCATGTGTTCATGCCCATTCGTTTAACTAAATGAACAAAAAACTTGTTCATGTCCGTTCACTTATTAAAAAATTAAACAAACATAGAACTTCCCGCCGAACGATTCCCTATATATTCGGTGCACTTACACGCCTAATCTTAAAACTTAAAACTCTAAATATGTTGCAAAAGATATATAAGATTTAATTTATGTTCTATCCACTTATTTTAATAACTAATTTATACTGTATAATCATGAAAAAAATCATATAGGAATGATTTATTCAATTCATATTACTAGTGATTACTTAACATATCACTTTAATTAATTATTTAATTTACTTACTTTCAACGGGTTTCTAAAATTTCAAAAATCAATATGCATCTAGTTACAAAAATATAATAATAATAATAATAATAATAATAATAATAATAATAATAATAATAATAATAATAATAATAATAATAATAATAATGTTATTTAATATTTCAAAGTCTGTACTGATACATGACACTTTGTTCGATTGGTTCCTTCACTTCATATATCATATATGCATTGTAAAAGAAATTTAACAAAAAAAATTATGCATGTTGTAAAAGAAATTTAAAAAGTAAAAAAAAAAAAGTCAATAAGAAGGAAAATAACTTGTTTCAAATGAAACGAATAAACTTTATATTTAGAGATAAATATGGTTGAGATGTAAATATGAAAATTTAATATTAGAAATAGGTATATATGAAGGGTCATGCTATTTACACACGAAGAAAATTATTTTCACACCCCAAAGCGCCGCGCTATGGCCAAAGCGGGGCGCTTTGGTGTAAAGTCAACCGACAAGGACTGACGCGGCCAGACCTTGTCTGTTGCTTTACATCAAAGCGCCCCGCTATGGCCAAAGAGGGGCGCTTTGAGGGTTTTTTTTTTTTTTTTTTTTTAATTTTCGGGCAAAACGCCCCTCTTAGGTCAAAGCGCAGCGCTATGGGCCTTTTTTAAATTTTTTAAAATTGTTTTTAATTCACAAACGCGTCGATAATAGTCTAAATTTTACGCTTTTCCCATTATACATTATTTTTTAATATATATGGACTATACTGCAAGTTCCGGATCAAATCGGTTACGTGTGATGTCGTATTCCATTATATCGTATCATTTTGTTTTGAAAGCACAAGTACTCCTATGAGTAGTGTTATGTGTATTAGCCGCCTACCGTACATGTACATGACGTATTTTTTCATTAATTGTAGTATTATGATGTATATTGTCATTTTGGGTCATACAAGTGCGTATTGAATCTGATTGGGTCGTGTCGGTGACATTCGGTTTTTAACGTGATGTAACGCATATATTGAACAAACACAAACGTACTCTTGGATTGTAAAAGAATTAACGTGATTATTATTAAACACATTTAACATACATCTTGAACATATGGGGTTACATTAAGGTCAGGGGGACGATACGTAAGCATTTCGTACGCGTTGATCTGATCCCTGTATAATGTATGCCAGGTGGAGAGAGATGTGAAACAAAAGTATTATTTTTATTTATTCTTCAAATGAGATTTTAGAAAATTTAATATTTGTAGTTTTCAAGAATTGTGGGGCCCGAGATTGTAAGGCACAGTTGCTTTATCAACAACTTTCTGATATGATATTTTTATTTTTCCAATATAAACTTTATGATGTAAGGCACAATTGCTTTATCAACAACTTTCTGATTTTTTTATTTTTCTAATATACTTTAACTTTTTTTGAGGCACAAAATGCACCATTACTAGAGAGAGAGAGAGAGAGTTCATCGGTTTCCACAGTGATAAGGAAAGCATGGTTTGAGAGATAAGCAAAGCATGGGTTGAGATGAAAATGATGTCTCAACAAATTTTTGAAAGGGTTGGAAAGGGTTGTATGCGACAGTGAGATGCCTCAACAAATTAAATATTGAGATGGGACTTCACCTTTAGATATATGTGCACAAACAAATTAAATATTGTAAAATTTGGACCAAAAATGTAAAATTTGAACTTAAACGTAGACCAGTCACCAGTCAAAAATACGCCCAAAACGTAAAAAAAAAAAAAAAAAAAAAAAACCAAAGCGCCGAGCTTAGGCCAAAGCGGGGCAGTATTATGATGTATATTGTCATTTTGGGTCATACAAGTGCGTATTGAATCTGATTGGGTCGTGTCAGTGACATTCGGTTTTTAACGTGATGTAACGCATATATTGAACAAACACAAACGTACTCTTGGATTGTAAAAGAATTAACGTGATTATATTATTAAACACATTTAACATACATCTTGAACATATGGGGTTACATTAAGGTCAGGGGGACGATACGTAAGCATTTCGTACGCGTTGATCTGATCCCTGTATAATGTATGCCAGGTGGAGAGAGATGTGAAACAAAAGTATTATTTTTATTTATTCTTCAAATGAGATTTTAGAAAATTTAATATTTGTAGTTTTCAAGAATTGTGGGGCCCGAGATTGTAAAGCACAGTTGCTTTATCAACAACTTTCTGATATAATATTTTTATTTTTCCAATATAAACTTTATGATGTAAGGCACAGTTGCTTTATCAACAACTTTCTGATTTTTTTATTTTTCTAATATACTTTAACTTTTTTTGAGGCACAAAATGCACCATTACTAGAGAGAGAGAGAGAGTTCATCGGTTTCCACAGTGATAAGGAAAGCATGGTTTGAGAGATAAGCAAAGCATGGGTTGAGATGAAAATGATGTCTCAACAAATTTTTGAAAGGGTTGGAAAGGGTTGTATGCGACAGTGAGATGCCTCAACAAATTAAATATTGAGATGGGACTTCACCTTTAGATATATGTGCACAAACAAATTAAATATTGTAAAATTTGGACCAAAAATGTAAAATTTGAACTTAAACGTAGACCAGTCACCAGTCAAAAATACGCCCAAAATGTAAAAAAAAAAAAAAAAAAAAAAACCAAAGCGCCGAGCTTAGGCCAAAGCGGGGCAGTATTATGATGTATATTGTCATTTTGGGTCATACAAGTGCGTATTGAATCTGATTGGGTCGTGTCAGTGACATTCGGTTTTTAACGTGATGTAACGCATATATTGAACAAACACAAACGTACTCTTGGATTGTAAAAGAATTAACGTGATTATTATTAAACACATTTAACATACATCTTGAACATATGGGGTTACATTAAGGTCAGGGGGACGATACGTAAGCATTTCCTACGCGTTGATCTGATCCCTGTATAATGTATGCCAGGTGGAGAGAGATGTGAAACAAAAGTATTATTTTTATTTATTCTTCAAATGAGATTTTAGAAAATTTAATATTTGTAGTTTTCAAGAATTGTGGGGCCCGAGATTGTAAGGCACAGTTGCTTTATCAACAACTTTCTGATATGATATTTTTATTTTTCCAATATAAACTTTATGATGTAAGGCACAGTTGCTTTATCAACAACTTTCTGATTTTTTTATTTTTCTAATATACTTTAACTTTTTTTGAGGCACAAAATGCACCATTACTAGAGAGAGAGAGAGAGTTCATCGGTTTCCACAGTGATAAGGAAAGCATGGTTTGAGAGATAAGCAAAGCATGGGTTGAGATGAAAATGATGTCTCAACAAATTTTTGAAAGGGTTGTATGCGACAGTGAGATGCCTCAACAAATTAAATATTGAGATGGGACTTCACCTTTAGATATATGTGCACAAACAAATTAAATATTGTAAAATTTGGACCAAAAATGTAAAATTTGAACTTAAACGTAGACCAGTCACCAGTCAAAAATACGCCCAAAATGTAAAAAAAAAAAAAAAAAAAAAACCAAAGCGCCGAGCTTAGGCCAAAGCGGGGCGCTTTGGTGTAAAGTCAACAGACAAGGACTGAACCTGTCAGACCTTGTCTGTTGACTTTACACCAAAGCGCCCCGCTTTGGCCATAGCGGGGCGCTTTGGAGTGTTTAAATAGACTAACACTGTGTTCCAGAGTTTACTAATGGAAGGGAAAGAAAGGAAACAGAAAGAAAGTAAAAATATTTTGTGTTCCAGAGTTTCATTTAAGGATGGAAAAGAAAGGAAAATAAAACATGTCGTGTTCCCGAGTTTCATTTAAGAAAGGAAAAGAAAGGAAATGACAGGAAAACTAGGCTAAATTCTTTAATTTTTCTTTCCTTCCGATTTGGGAGGAAACGGTGGGAAAGTCATCTTTTTTTTTCCTTTCTCATCATTTCCTTTCTCACTTTTGCTTTCTTTTCTTATCCCTCGTTAAGTTAACTCGGGAACAGAGCGTAAGGGCGTGTGCGAATAGACCCCATGAAACTTAAAGGTTATAATAGAGGGAAGTACATGTAGAATGATCATATTCTCAGTTGTGTTTAATGAAACGAGTAAACATGATATTTCAGGTAATTTACAAGTATTTAAAATTGGGTTTGGTATATATGATATGATATTTCAAAAGTTTTAAGGGGTATACATGAAATTCACAGGTTCTCTAAATGAATATACATGATATTTCTTACCCTATACAACTTCCTCAAGAGCATTTTCCAGGTCCTAACTCTCATCCAAAACTGATAAGTGTATCACTTTTTAGAGTCTGAAAATCATGTTGTTAATCTGCCTTGTTATGAGGTTCATCTAAGGCAGCTAACCTTTCAACCAGAGTAGGGTGCGAATAGTGATAAGCAGAGTACCAGGGATCTGCGTTCAATCCTGACAAGTTCCCCTCCTACAAAATCATAAATTTGTTTAACAAAAAAACATAAAAATAACTAAACGATATTTCGCAAACTCAAACTGCATCCCTAGATGTTGAGGTGGCAAAATGGACGCGATGGGTAACGGGTCATATACTCAAATTGGAAGAAGAAAATACCTGCTTAACTAGTGAATCTCCAAGTGGTTTAGAATAACCAAGCTTCTTTGCAAAAGCATCAGCCTAATTAAATAAATAAATAACACATAGTCAGGCAACCTTACCAAGGATGCAAGGAGAATTATTAAATTAACAAAATTTGGATAATTACAGGTATACCTGAAACTCAAAAGCACGCCTTACGAAGTTGTGGCCAAAGATTATAAGAGGCAGGACAGGTATTATTGTCTGCTGCAATTAAAATATCAAAGAATCAAAAATTACAAGAGCAATTACAAGTAGATGTACACTGCCCAAATGCATACTTAAATCACATATGATGAACATACATTGTTGGTATAAATATCAGTGTATGGTGTACCATATATAACATGAGCCCAATGAGTGTTGGTTGACTATCGAATCCGAAACTCATGAATAGATCCTTTGAGTTCTTTACAAGTGCATAACCTCCAAATAACAAAAGTATAAGAACCTACAAAGTACGAAAGTGGGTCAAAGTCAAAAGCATGATTAATCCAAGTCAACCATAAGATTTAATTTCCAATTTGCCATTAAGATGAAATAAAAGAAAATAGCTAGGCCACATGATAGTAAACGCGATAAATGTCAAGTCTGAACTATAACTGCAGTAAATATAATTTATTATAAAATATGTGTACCCAAAAGGATTGAAAAATTAGAGAACACCTGAAAAGCAACGAACAAGTACACTGTGTGATTCAGTTTCCAGTGACCAAGTTCATGAGCAACCACATCAACAACTTCTTCCACATTTCTGCACTGCTTATATCATACCGTGTTAGCCAAAAAATAACTAAATTAAGATAGATGAACATTGTTCAACAGGATTACATTCAAAAGGAAAACAAATCTTTGACAAGCAAAATAACTAATCTATGAGAAAGTATTTGAAGCAGAAAGTATAGATGAATCTCAAGTTTATAAACCAATTTTACTAAATGAAGAATTTGATACATAAGAAACTTACCTTCAGAATCAAATTATCGTAAAGAACAATACGCTTGTTTTTATAGAACCCATACAAGTACGCCTGTAGAGCAACAAAAAAAAAATCATGTCAATGCAATACAGACAGTTCACTGTCACACTATCTCGATGGTATCATTCTTTATTTAAAAAATCAGGAAAAATATTGAAAAAAAAGAAAAAAAAAATCCTCACATTGCTACAGGTCGACCTTGTAGATTCATCAACAACAAACAGCTTCTTCAAAGGGAAATTGAGAGAGGAAGCAAGGGTCTCAATTCTTGCCCTAAGCTCGCCTTCTGGAAGCTATATTTTTAACATCAGACTGAATATATTTATTACTTTGAACAAGCAATTAGATGGCTAAAGTTAGAATACTTACAGGTGTGAACTTATTATAAAGGGGTGCAATTAAAACTGGGTAAATCGTCATCGTGACAAGAGACAAAACAAACATAAACTCCCAAAGGTAAATAGCCAAATAAGGACCGCCTTTCTGCAATGAAACGAAAACACGGTTGCTTTTACAGAAAATAAATAAATAAATAAATAAATGTGGAATTTTGGTAACACCATCGTATTAAGAACTAAACCTGTACTATTAAAATGATGGCAGGCACAACGGGTGGTCCTATTATTATAGCCAACATCATGCCCTTAATCATGTCTTTGATGAACAGCCAAATTGTTTGCTGTAACCATAATTATTATTTATTCATTTATTACCACCGAAATATCCAACTTCAAACAAAACTATAACTATAAATATTACAGGAGTTATGTTCTATGATACCTTGTTGATACCATATCGTTCCTCAATTACAAAAGTCGAGTAGAGATAAAAAGGCAAGTCTGTTATCTGCACAAAGTACACCAAACAGAAATGTAAAGAATTTAGAATATTGGATCTGAAAAAAAGAATACATATGTATACCTGAGACCAAATCATTGCACCAGCTAGGAATGCAAGTGTGTGATATATTTCATTTTCTGCATCAACGCCAGTGGATTCCAGAACAACTCCTGATTTCTGAGGCCAATTAATCAATATGATTATGAATTGTTAAGAAACTACAAAATCTATTCAAGCCTAAAAAATTCTAGAGATTAGAGAAAGGATTAAACTACCCACTTTCCAAATCCAAGGCAAAACACCAAAGAGCAAAGTAGCAGAGTCCATTATTATAGTTACAAACTGCTTAACGAAGTGAAAGTTACTGGGAAATGAACAAAAATGATGAAAAACAAATTCAGCAGTTTGAGCAAATATGAACATGCTGAATAAGAATCATGAAACTTAGAATACCTTTTATCAATACTATAAGCTCTACATTTTTCAAGGTACGTCTGGCTAATCACCCCTTCCAAAGTTTTAGGAAGTGACGATGGCAGCTTGAGAGCAACATGCTGTCTCAAGTCTAGATATGTCTCAAAGATGTACTTTAACATCATGAACCCTAAAAATCAATAGTAATTGTCATCAGTTCATCCATGGATAGTAAGAATCATTGTTAGAAACCTTCATAAATTAAATAAAAAATTTGTAACAGATTAAACCATATTAAAAATAAGTTCAGAATAACATAGTAGTAAGCTTAACAATTGTACTTCACTTCAAAGTTAATTTATGGCTAATCTTTCTCAGAACATGGTTCTACGAACACACTTGACCGTACTAAATCGTCCTACTAGATGACGAACCCATTCCTCCATGATTACAGACAAACACCCTAGCAATTAAATATTTACATCAACATCATGAACCCTAAAAATCAACCGTAATTGTTATTACTTCATCCATGGATTGTTAGCAACATTACTATAAATAGGGCTGCAAACGAACCGAACGAACACGAACACGACCTTGTCTGTGTTCGTTTCTTATGAAATATATGTGTCCACGAACTAGTCATGAACACTTACCGAACGGGATTTTATGTTCGTGTTCGTTTGTTAAGGAACTTGTTCATGTTCGTTTGTGTTTGTTTGTTTGTTAATTTTAGGCAACGAACGTTAATGAATACATACGAGCACAAACTAATGTTCATGAACACAAATGAAACAAACGAACACAAACAAACGTTCATGAACAGAATCTATAAAACACTAACACTTATTAAATATTTTATTTGTCGGAATTTTGAATATTTAAACAAAATATAAAAAATAAAAACACTAATGAACTATTGAACATAATCAAACACAAACGAACACGTTTCCGAACGTTCACGAACATAAACGAACGAACGCGACCTCTGTTCATGTTCGTTCGAACAAAATTTCTTATTAAACAAACGAACTTCCCGCCAAACGGTTCGCGAACTGTTCATCGAACGTTTGGTTCGTTTGCAGCCCTAACTGTAAACCTTCATAAATTAAATAAAACATTTGTAACAGATAAAATCATATTAAGAATAAGTTGAAAATAACACACTAGTATTTTGAAACTAACAATTCCACTTAAACTTGAAGTTAATCATTTACAGAACAATATATCTACGTATACACTTAACCGTACTAAATCGTCCTCGTGATTTACACACAAAAACCCTAGCAATTAAAGGGAATCAAAACATATATACAAAACTAATAGAATCACGGTAAGAACAGTAATCTGAAAACCCTAACTATGCAATGCGAACACGTAATGTATGAAAATGAGGAAATTAATGAAGGAAGTGAAGAGATACCGACTACAGCTTCCATGTACGGAAACGCCATGAGTGTGCCGGAGAATGTTGATCGGTGAAAGTACGAAAGAAGTGAAGTGAATTAACACAAGATATGGAGTAGAAGAAGAAGAAGAATTAGGGCAGAATGTGTAGTGATATTGTTCAAGAAGAAGAAGAAGAAGAAGAAATAGAGAAATCACAGAGAAACAGATTCTGTTATAAAACTGCTGATGTGGCTCCAAAGTTTGAAATTTCTTGACCCGTTTGTTTGACTCTTTTGATTTCTTATTGGGCTCTTTCTGGGCTATTGCTGTCTGGTTAGCATTGGGTTCAAGTGATCAACTAATACACCTTTGCTTTGCAAGTGGGTTGATCACGGTCAAGTGATGATGAACTCGGGCGTGATGTGTTGGTTGGTGGTGGAAGTAGACATGTGGAGTGATGTGGTCGGTTGTGTTGAAGGAAGAGTGGGGAATATCTTGGGAATTGGGGTGGGTTCGAGCGATCAAGTGATGCACTGGTGCAACTAATTTGATAACTTGAGGTTCAAGCGATGGAGGTGAGGTGTCACAACAGGAATACATATGGCGAGGATTTAAGTGATAGAGATGGGGAGTGCCTGTCCCCTCTTAGGCCTATGTTGGATCCGGTCATAAAAGTGGTTTCTCGGTAGTGGACGTATATGAATGAATATAAGCTGGTGAGGAAAAAGGAGGGAATGCAAAAATCGTATTTAAATTTGATATTTTCGTTTAGTAATACTAAAAAATCTATATTCAAACACAATAGCTCTACTACATATTTACCAACATTTATTACCATTACCATTTCGCATGTTTAAAGTATGATTTTGTATTAAAGTGACTACAGAAAAAAAACAATTCTTATAGCTTGGATAAACGAAAATGTATACGCTTTTCTTTTAACGACAAATTCACCCACGCACTAAATTTACTCTTAGGTTTTACACGACTAGAATCCTCACCACTTACAAGATAGTACCTTATTACACTTGGTACCACTAGCCACTAGCCACATGCTACAACTACAAGCCCTTTACCCATTTACATATGCTTACTTGCTTATCTATGGGGGGCTATCTTATGAATAAGCAACGGTTTAGTTTTGCTTTCTTTCTCTAAACCGACTTTTGTAGTTTGATTTCGGTTTGCTATGAAATAGGGATGATCATTTGGTACCGCGTACTGGTACTATAATGTACCGGTTATTTTCGATATCGGTATCCATTTTTTTGATACCAGTACCTGTATTTTAGTTAATTTACCGGTAAATACCGGTACCATATCGGTTATATTCGGTACTGGTACCCATTTTTCCCCTTTTTCAATATCGGTAATGCCGGTACCGGTTGAGTACCTTGCTCATCCCTACTATGAAAACCTGAACAAAAAACTCAAACCGACTCAAAAGTCAAAACTTTATCTTTATACATTATTTAGATTCATAGCATACTATAGAGTTTTGTACATTTGATGTTTTATCATTGTTCTTGGAGTAGAGTATTTTTATTCAAATTAAGATCATATTACTCTATAATTTTTTTAACGGTGTAGTGATTTTCATTCCCACTTTACCAGTTTATCAATCCACCACCATTTCATAATTCACAACCATCTTTAAAAAATAATAATTGTCTAAACCAAATTTGTTCCACTTTTCAAACACTTTGAAGTAGTTTTTTTTTTTTCTCAGGTCATCGTGATGTATAGTATTTGTATATTATTCGACCTTTGGTTCTAAATAAGTGTTACATGCTCATACTCCACCGTTAAATATGCTATCGTTAACTCGCTTACAAACGAACAATCATATCACAAACCGTCAACCCTTTAACTCATTTAGATGAATAGGTTAAACAAGTCGCTTTTTAGAGTGACCCAAGTTTATCACATATGCCTCTGGAAAGTTAGAAATCAACTAACATATCACATTTAACTATTTCATGAAAAACAATTAAAATTTGACCATTTGATTCTTATACTTATCAAAACATAAGAATTTTACAATTTTGACATGAAAAATTTAATCAGACGAGCTTTTTTGTTCATGTTTGTTCGTTAAGATGAATGAACGTGTTCGTGTTTGTTTGTTAAAAATTTGAATGGACACAAGTGAACGTAGATGAACATAAATGAACGTAAAAGAACAAACATAAACAAAAACAAATGAATATAATGAACAAGCTTAAACGAACAAGACTAATACATTACATATCCAATAATGCCGATGGTTAACAAACACGTCTAAATTTGTGGTTTTATATACACGCTTCATCCAAACGAACAACAAGTCTATATATATTGAACTTTTGTATTAGTGTATAAACGAACATAAAAGAATGAAGATGGCATGGATTTTTATTTGTACTTCTTAAATTCTTTTAAAATTACTATTGGTTGCATAAAATATCACTTTAATTTTCTTACTTTCTTTCCACATGGAGATCTAAAATTTCAAAAATCAATATGAAACTTATTACGATCAAAAAATTATTTAACTTTTCAAAATCTATGTTTTTATTTAATAACCATTGAGGTTGGTGGCCCAGAGAAAAAACCTCTTAAAACACCTAGGTTTGAAAGTTTTGGATTCAAGTCTAACGAGAATAAAAATTTCAAAATTATATGCATTGTTTAAGAAATAAAAAAAAAAAAAAACTAGAAAATAAGTCGATAAGAAGGAAAATAACTTGTTTTCAATGAAATGATTATATTTTATAATTTGAGAAAAATATTGTTGAGATGTAAATATGAAAATTTCATAATATATCAAACTTAAAGGTTAGAGCAAAGTAACTGTAGAATAATCATATTTTCAATTGTGTTCAATGACATGAGTAAACATGACATTTCAGTTAATTTACAGGTATTTAAAATTGGGTTTGGTATATATGATATGATATTTCAAAAGTTTTAAGGGGTATACGTGAAATTCACAGGTTCTCTAAATGTGTACAATATACATGATATTTCTTACCCTGTACAACTTCCTCAAAAGCATTTTCCAGGTCCTAATTCTCATCCAAAACTGAAATGTATGACTTTTTAAAGGGTAAAAAGGTAATATCTATGGTAGCTAAATCACTAGTCTGAATGTTTGTGTATCATCCATCATGTTGTTAATCTGCCTTGTTATGAGGTTCCTCTAAAGCAGCTAACCTTTCAAGCAGAGTTGGGTGAGAATAGTGATAAGCAGAGTACAAGGGATCTGTGTTCATTTCTGACAAGTTTCCTACCTACAAAATAACAAATTTATCAAAAAAAAAAAAAATTACATAAAAATAATTGAATCTAATGAAAGCCCGCTAACGATATGCTCCAACTAAACTAAACACATGTTTTGCAGTAGTCTACAAACGTGAACCTGACAAACAGGTCGGTATTCAACAGTCAACACAACTAGATGTAGAGGTGGCAAAATGGATGGGTCAGTTCAGTTCAGGTGGGTAATGGGTCAAACACTCAAATCAGGTTGGACTGGGACACTGGATTGCGTTGACCTGTAACCCGTCTACGTCTGTTTTTTATGATAAATTCCGCAAAATAATGTGTTAATAACGATAACAAAAACCAAAATTTATATCCTTAAATAACTGATTTAAGAGGTTGTATGCATTACGGGCAACTTTGTACTTGTTAAAGCACACCATGCTCCCTTTTTAGCTTGTTATTTTCTCTTCCTCCAGAAGTCGATGAGCTGTTTTTTTTTCTTTAGTTCGAACATCAGCTAGGAAGGTTCTACACTAACTTGGTATTATAGATATGTAACTACTAGTAAAGTACTTCACCGACAGATACCTTAAAGACCAAATAGGAAGAAGAAGATACCTGCAGTTTAACTAGTGCATCTCGAAGTGGTTTAGCATAACCGAGCTTCTTTGCAAAAGCATCAGCCTACATATATAAATATAAAAAACGTATAATACTCAGACAACCATACCAGGGTGCAAGAAAATAAACATAATTTGGATGTCAAATACTGATATCTAATTAGAACCATACCTGAAACTCAAAAGCATGTGTTACGAGGTTGAGGTCAAAGCTTACAAGATGTTGGACAGGTATTATAGTGTACTGCAATTGAAATATTATAAATATAAAAAATAACAAAAGAAAAGAATAACAGTATGTAATTAAAAAAGGTGCAAGCATGCAACATTATTCGAGGAATTGGCGATCCTTTAATATTAAAAAATGGAGACTAGAATCAAATAAACAGCTATTTCATGCTACATTGATAACAGAAGTCAAAATAACCGTTCACGTACCCACAGTATTTTGGGTCAACAACTCAGGATACATCAAGATCAAGTAGATGTACACAGCCCAAATACAGACTTAAATCACACATGTTGATTCATACTGTTATAAATAAAAGTGTATGGTGTACCTGAAATAATATGAACTCAATGACTACTGGTTGAGTATCGAATCCGAAACTCATGAATAGATCATTGGAGTTCTTTACAAGTGTATAACCTCCAAACAGCAAAAGTATAAGTATCTACAAAGTACGAAAGTGGTCAAAGTCAAAAGCATATTTCCTCAAAGTTAACCATTAGGGATGGCAATGAGTCGGGTTTGGGATGGGTTTAGGTAATCCGTAATCCCGACCCCAAACCCGATTAGATAAGCTTGTCCCAAACCCGTCCCAAAACCCGTCGGGTTTCTAGCGGGTAAATACCCATCGGGTATCGGGTAAACCCGCGGGTTTCGGGTAACCCGTTAATTTTAAAAAGTTTACCCGTTGGGTATACCCGACTTAAAACCCATCGGGTAACTACTAATCAGTTACATTTAGTATTATCACTCAAGATATACATCAAATAACTATGATGTATACGGGATAAAATACCTATATGTATTGAAAAAAAGGATGTATTATATATTTACATATTTAAAAATATAAAAGAAATTATATCGGGTATACAATCGGGTAAACGGGTTTACTTTATCGGGTAAATGGGTATATCACCAAATCCCAAACCCATCCCAAACCCGCAAAAAAATAAAAACTAGTCCCAAACCCGATTAACCGACCCCAAACCCGTCCCAGATGTGTCGGGTTTCGGGTTTACCCATCGGGTTCGGGTTCGATTGCCATCCCTATTAACCATAAGATCGAACTTCCAGTGAGATGAAACAAAATCCATTTGGACTCTACTAGCCTGTGTAAAGATTACATAAAAGATGTATAATATATTATAAAATATGTATACCCAAAAGGAATAGATTGGAGCACACCTGAACACCAACGAAGGAGTATATTTTGTGATTCAGTTTCCAGTGACCGAGTTCATGAGCAACCACAGCAACAATTTCCTCCTCATTTGTGCACTGCATATATCATACCATGTTAACCAAAAAAATAAAGAATTTATGACAAAGTATTTAAAGCAGAAAGTATAGATGGATCTGAAGTTTATGCAACAACATACACGGATACACTATCATACAAAGACAAGTTTGTAGCAGAAACATAGAAAAAACAAATCAACCAAATACAAAAAAAAATGTTTTGTCCCAGTGTTGTTACTAGTGCCGTATTTGTTAGCTCCTATGACTTTTCCATAAACCAAATTTTATCAAATAAATAATAAAGTACATAAGAAACTTACCTTCTGAATCAAAGTATTGAAAAGAACAATACATTTGTTTTTAGAGAACCCAAACAAGTATGCCTGTAAGGCAACAAAAAAGGTTATGTCAATGCAATCCAACAGATATAACACATATTTTTTCATGCTATGTCATGATAGCTTGATAATATATTCTAGAGGTGACCTTTGTTAAAAGAATTGCAATTACTGCTCAAATATAGAAATAAACAAAACAAAGGATAACTTTTGAAGCATACAATCTCGATATTATTATCGTTCTTCAAAGCTAAATGTTAATTAGGAGTCAAGAATATTTATTGCAAATTTGTAATAAATAAAAAATTCTCACATTGCTATGTGTTGACCATGTAGAGCCATCAACAACAAACAACTTCTTCGAAGGGAAATTTTGAGAGGAAGCAAGGGTCTCGATTTTTGTCCTAAGCTCACCTTGCGGTAGCTATTTTTGGTAACATGACAAATAAAATTTCTCAGAAACTGAATATATTCAAACAAGCAATTAGAAGACTAAAGTTAAAATACTTCACACTAAAATACTTACAGGTGTGAGCTTGTTATAAAGGGGTGGTACTAAAACTGGGTAAATTGTCATCATGAAAAGAGACAAAACAAATATAAACCCCCAAAGGTAGATAGCCAAATACGGACCGCCTTTCTGCAATGAAAAGAAAACACGGTTGCTGTAATACAATTTTTTTTTTGAATATATGTGGAAATTTGGTAACAACGTTTTTTTAATAACGAAACCTGTACTATTAGAATGATGGCAGCTACAATGGGCGGTCCTAGTACTATAGCCAAGGTCATGCCCTTAAGCATGTCTCTAATGAACAGCCAAAATGTTTGCTGCAACCATATCATTTAATCGTTTATCACCAACGTAGTATCTAACTATAAAAAATAATGAGAGTAATGTTCTATGTAACCTTGTTGAAACCATGTCGCTCCTCAATTACAAAAGTCGAGTAGAGAGAAAAAGGCAAGTTTGTTATCTACACAAAGTTACACCAGTTACAGATGTGAAGAATCCATAATATTGGAATTTAAAAAAAAAATGTATACCTGAGACCAATACATAACACAAGCTAGGAAGGCAAGTGTCTGGTATATTTCATTTTCTGCATCAAGGCCAGTGGATTCCACAATATCACCTGATTTCTGAGCCCAATTAAAAGATATGATTAAAAATTGTTAAGAAACTACGAATTTATTCAAGCATAAAGAATTATAGAGATTAGAGAACTGATTAAACTAGCCACCTTCCAAAGCCTAGGCAGAACACCAAAGAGCAAAGTAGCAGAGTCTATTATTATTGTTACAAACTGCTTAACGAAGCGCAAGTTACTGGGAAAGGAACAAAAATAAATTCAGCAGTCTTCAGTTTGAGCAAAAATGACAATAGAATTCAATGACATGCTGAAGAAGAATAATGAAATTTGAAATACCTTTTATCAATACTATAAGCTCGAGATGTTTCAAACATCTCCTGGCTAATGACCCCTACCAGAGTTTTAGGAAGTGTTGGCAGCTTGAGAGCAGCATGTTGTCTCAGATGCAGATATGTCTCAAAGATGTACATCCATATCACTAACCCTAAATATTATTATTAATAGTAAATTACCATCACTTCATCCATGGATAATTAGCAACAATATAACAGATAAACACATTTTAAGAATAAGTTCAAAATAGCACACTAGTAAACTAACAATTGAACTTAATTCACACCTAATCATTTACATAACAACAGTCCTAACTTCAACATATACGCTTAACCGTACTAAATCGTCCTACCAGATGACAAACTAGTTCCGCCATGATTACAGACATAAAAGCCCTAGAAATTACGGAGTATTTAAACACTAGAAGCAAAAATTACATCAATAAAATATGGCATGCTGTCTCAAATCCAGATATTTCTCAAAGACGTACATCAATATCATGTATCCTGAAAATTAACAGTAATTGTCATCATCACTTCATCCATGGATAGTTAGCAACATTGTTAGAAACATTTATAAATTAAATAAAACATTTGTAACAGAAAAACACATCTTAAGAATAAGTTCAAAAATAACAAAATAACTAACAATTGCACAAATCATTCACAAGAACAATAATTCTACGAATACACTTAAACAATTGCACTTAAATCTGAAGTTAATTTAACCTAATCATTCACAAGAACAATAATTCTACGAATACACTTAACCATTCTAATGATTATAAACAAAAACCCTAGCAATTACGAAGTATTTAAGCACTACAAGCAAAGTATCACTACATGTATCGAAAACTAATAGAATCAATATGAAAACTAAGGCAGCGGTAAGAACGGTAATCTGAAAACCCTAATAATGAAACAAGAACACGTAATTACTCAAAGAAACAGCAAATTAATGAAGGAAGTGAAGAGATACCGACTACAGCTTCCATGAAGGGAAACGCCATGAGTGTACGGAAGAAGGTTGGAGGATATGAACAGAAGTTGTTGAAGTGAATTGAGTTAACACAAGTTATCGAGTAGAAGAAGAATTAGGGCAGAATGTGATGTGATCTTATTGAACAAGAAGAAGAAGAAGAGATGAGAAATCACAGAGTAACAGATTCTGTTAGAAGTGTGCTGACGTGGCGCCAAACACAGAGTCTTTCAAGTTTCAGTTAAGTTTGTAATTTCTTGACCGTTCGCCTCTTTTAATTTCTTCTTGGGCTCTTCAGTCGTTCTGGGCTACTGCCTGTCTCCTTGGGCCTAATATGTTGGATCCCGTCATCATCAGTGGCAAAGCTTCAGATTTCTGACCGGGGGTCGAAAACGTATATACCTAAAACAATTATAAAACCGGGGGTCGAAAACGTATATATCTAAAAAATTCTATACGAAAAATACATACCGGACACTACTGAGCGAAAAGTTTGAGGGGTCGGGCGCCCCCTGCCCGTCATAACAATACGCTCACATAGTGACGTGTTGGGTATGGATAGGGTGTCTAAAACCCATAACTAGAACTGGTTTTTTATACGCGACAGAATACCCGGACCCGGTTAAAAGGACGAGGGTGGGATCAGGTTGGTTTTTTTTCATCCCCCAATGTCTTGATTTATATGTGTGTGTTTTTAATATTTTAAAAGTTTATAAGATTATTTTTAAAAATACTAATAAGTACGTATAAATTGCTTTTACTTAAAGTCACCTCCTTACATGACAATAATATAAGACCATAGGGTATGGTGAGGCTAGTCCCCAAAGAGATCACCCGCCACGTAGACGTCACCTCACCAAGGGTGGAGGACCATCCCCTTGGGAACTACCCAAGAGTGTGGAAGACTACCCAACCCCACAATAAAAATCAATATAATATGATATATATATATATTAAAGGGGAGAGAGAGAAAAGTCAGAGGGCCCCACCACATTGGCTCGTCTCCAACGTCTTGGAGGAGCCGGACGAGACGCGACGGAGCACCCAGAGGTGGTGTGCGACGACCCGGGCCGGAGGCGACGAGGGGGAGACGGACCCATACCCTTCGGTCTAACAATTGCTTTTGCTTTTTTAGTTAGTCTTACAAGTTTACCAATCTTCAAAAAATTATTAGGAAAAATTACACTTTTCGTCCTTTATGTTTGTATCGGATTGCAATGGATACCCTTTAACTTCAATAATTACAGTCACAATCCTTTATTTGTAAAACTCATTACATCATACGTCCTTTTCCACTAACTAGGTTAAAAATTTCAGTTAAGTCTATTCATAAAGGGGCAGTTTAGTCCTTTTACTTAATTATTATTTGTATAGTATTTAATAAATAAAAAAATAAAACAAAAACCAACTTTAAAAACTTAATAATTCATAATCAATAGAAAATTAGAAACCATCTCATTCTCAACTATCTCTGTTGCTCTCTTTCTCGCTGAACTCTCTTTTTCTATGAGCCACCACCACCATCACAGTGTTGCCATCTTCACCACCGCCTAAACCCACCATCTCCTGAAACTATTTCTACCAGTTCCTCATTTCTGGCGGCAACCAAACTCCACTGATAACCACCATCTCCGGTCGCTTCCTCAAATCCGGCGACCACCAAGCTCCACCTCACCGATAACTACAAGAACCCCTTTGTTTAAATCAGATCTGTACAATCACATTTGAATTAGATCCGATAACCACAAGAACCCCTTTCGTTTAAATCAGATCTGAATCAGACCTGTGAGAGAGAGTGTAGTGGTGGTCAGAGGTTGGGAGAAGATGCGGTGGTGGGGTTGTTGTAGATTTGGTGGCGGGGGTGGTTGTAGATTGACTGGTGGTGGGGGTCGGAATGAGCGATGTGACTTTTATACGGCGGGGGTGGTGGCTGAAGATCCGGGAGGGGTGTGGGGTGGATGGCGGTGGTGGTGTTTGACTAGTGGGTGAGTTAGGGTGGTGTTAAAGTCAGTTTGTGAGCATTGTTCGTGATTTTAGCAGCTGATCTAGCTGCTGTTTTTTTGGTAGATCTGAACCATTCATCTTCCTCGGTGCCGCCGGTGATGTCGGAGCCTGTAAAGTCGCTGTCTTCACCTGCACTGGTGCGGTTTTACCTAATTTATCGATTAATTTCATGTTAATGTGAACGCACTTGTTAATGTTTTTATCTATTTTGATGTTACTTGTACAAACGATGATGATGATTACAGAGAAGAAGTTTGAAACAATTTTCATTTTTTATTCACATTGATGATTCTCAATTAACACTGATGTTGATGTTGGAATCTTGACTCCGAATTTCACACTGTCGATTGCAATAAGTTTTGGCTTTGATTTGATAAAGTTTTGTTCCGATTTGATTGTTGCATCAACAACAATATTCTGATTAGAAACTTCTGTTGTTGTTGAAGATGAGTTGAGAGAGAAAGATGAGTTGAGAGTGACAAAGAGTGTTGAAGACATGTATAAATGGGTAAAATTACAAAACTACCCTCATATGCTTTGCACATGACCTGATTTAACTGGAAAATCTAACAACCGTTAATGAAAAGGACGTAGGATGTAATGAGTTTTACAAATAAAGGACTGTGACTGTAATTATTGAAGTTAAAGGGTATCCATTGCAATCCGATACAAATATAAAGGATGAAAAGTGTAATTTTTCCAAATTATTATCTGAACCAAATGTGTTCCACTTTTTAAACACTTTCAAGCAGTTATTTTTTTTTTTCTCAGGTCATCGACATGTATGTTATTTGTATATCATTCAATCTTTGGTTCTAAATAAAGTTACATGCTCATACTTAGTGGTTACTTACAGTACCTGTTCCATAGACTGAGACAATCAAGATTGACAGTCCGACAAGCAATAGATGCAATTTATAAAACTTAAGACTTGTCTATTCAAAACTAACATGCTTAGGATTGTACACATGCTACACGCCCCTCACAATCAACTCTCCTCTCGGTTTAAAAATATATGAACTAGCGTGTAATGTGCTAGTATGTATAACATTCAAAACCAAACATGAAATTCTGTAATCATAGGCTTGTATGACAATCACACCTCCACTGTATCATATAACACGGCACATATCAAAAGGACTTTCGGTTTTGGGCTTAGGCTAAGGGTAGGAATTTTTTCGGTTTATATTTATATTTTTTTATGTGGCGAACAAACAACGACTAGACCGTGACAACTTTATTTGCAAATCACGTAACAAACTTTTAGGTTGGTTTCTACCCAAAACAATATAATGCTATTTTTGCTCTTTTTCTTTTCTATTTTTTTTCTTTTCTTTGTTTTCTTTTTTTTTTTCTTTTTTTTTTATAATTTGTCATTCACGGTCGGTATCAAACAATTCACATTGGGTGGACAAATGAACGGTAAATAGGCTCAACAGGGCTACTAAGGGTGACGATTAGGTAAACATAAAATAAACAAACAAGTGGTGTAAGGTATATCCGAATGCCCTTATCATTTACGTGCACATGTCAAACCACAATCTCAGCATGTATCAAATCATACAAGTTCTAACACATAATAACATGCGGCCTGCTCTCAACAAATGAAGTCATAATATAAATCATTCTATCAATCTACAGGCTCAAAATTCTCACAAAAGAAAAGTAAAAAGGCTGCCGACATGTAGCATATGCAATCTAAAGCATGTTACCCCTAAATAGACATCTCTTCTCAATTCTTTTATCTTAAAAACACTTGTCGGACCTACTCTCATGAAACTTAAAGGAACGACCATGACAAGGGACTATGTTAGTTTACTACCGGCAATGAACCCATTAGTGATTGAAACATTCGGTTTTCATATCCATTTAGTTCACTTAAGGCGATGAAATTCTTTAAAATTTTCAAAATTTCCAATTTTTTCAGTTTTCATCGTTTTCAATCATTTTTCAACCTCTTTCAAACTCTGTCACAAGCCTTTCCCTTCCCGGGTTTCCATATCCCCACACTTGGGCGACATTGTCCCCAATGTATAGTGCTTTTAAAACAAACCCGAGAATAACAACCAAACCATCCCATAAGCGGCCAATCCCTAACATAAATAACTAAACACATTCCCTAACACATAGAGTTTAACACCACCAAAAACACGAATAGAAATGCAATAATAATAAAAGTGGAACAGACTCCCCTGGTTTAAAGCATAGAAGCCTCATGCGTCATGTTCCACCACGACCGTATAGCATTTCATTCGCGGCCGTGTCCAACAAGTACTCGGGTCAATCTCTACAATTAGTGTGCAAATCATCCCTGTCCAAATGGAGATTGAGTATGGACAGTTCTGACTGAACTCTAATCCATGCATTGTCCGCCACTGCAACTAGAACGTATTGGGACTTCACCAAACATCCCCACACTTGGACCATTGCTTCCGTAGAGATTAATAACCTGGTAACCTGCAAGAGTACTCACACAAAAACAAAACAAATATACACTACTCTACATCCTCGGGCTGCCTCCCGAGAGCGCTAAGTTTATAGGTCTTCAGCCAGACCATACCTGATATACCCTCATGGTGGTCTAAATGGCATCTCTCGTGCAAAGAACACTTGTGCTGGTGAATGGTTAGTATCCCACTGCCATCCTTCACTCCATATGACATCCAAATGATCCGGGTTATCGAAATCTATCGACTGTGAGAATTCACCCTTAATTTTCCTCGCGGGCTTCTTCTTTTCCTTCAACTGTGAGAACTCACCCATATTCACCTCAAGTGGTCTCTTCTTGGATTTGGTTGCATCCTTTGGTGACTCCTTTTCTAACTTGACTGATCTCTTTTTGTTTCTCATCTTGAGCCACCACGGTGATTTGACCACTTTATCCTTCACAACCTTTTCATCCTTCGACCTGTCAATCATAGCAACACTCTCTTTCGGGACATCGTCACACATTGGAGAATGGCTCTTGTTAGCAATATTAGAATAAGCATAAGTGTGAGACATAAAGTTTAAGGAAAACTTACGTGACCCGAAGACCATATTCACAGTATTAGCATTGCGATCAATGGTAGCCTTCGCGGTTTTCAAGAATGGTCGGCCTAAGATAACTGGCGGTTGTCCTTCAATATTGGACGGCGTGTGGTCCACAACTAGGAAATCTTCGGGGTAATAACAATCCCCTACTCTTACAGCAATTCCTCTCAACATCCCCCTAGATGGTTTCCTTGACCCGTCTGCAAGCACAACCGTGGTGTCCACCTTTTCAAGCTCACCAAAATCATATTCATCAAACACTCGACCCGCCAATATGCTTATGCTTGCCCCATGATCCACCAATGCCCTTTTAGTCTTGAACTCACCCAACTGGACTGGGATCATAGGCACATTCTCCCCTTCATCTTCAACACTTGCAACCAAACGGATTGCACCAATGGTCATATTTAAACGGACGGGTGAATCATTATCATCAACTATTACCTGTACAGGAGTTACTGCCTCTACATCTGATTCTTCAATGCAAACCTCATCTTGGGAATCTGCGATTGACTCGGATATTTGAGATTGTGAGTCCACTTGATTGTTGCTTCCTAACCTCTCGGCCTCTCTTTTAACCCGCTCATTGCATAGTGCATTTATAAATTCACCTTGCTTGACTACATCTTCATAAATCTGATATATCCTATCAGAACTTTGGGGAATCTCCTTCATTACATCATGGATGGCATTGAGTGCATCCAATAACCTATTCCTATCTTCGGGGATGTCTTGGGCGTAACCTGACGAGTCATATTCATTAAAATGACCATTGCCTCCATAACCATAGTCCTCAAAATATTCTGATTTTCCATCACAACCCCAATCTGGCTTGTACTGGTGACCATCATCCATCTCATAACCATTGTACTCCCAATTTGGGTCATGATGGTAGTCCCTGCCTTTATCGGATTGATTGTAGTTTTGGTATCCTCTGGAGCCATAATCCGGTTGGTAATACCCTTGTTCAGAATGTGGACAATCTTGTGCCCAGTGATAATAGCTCCCGCAACATGAGCATGGGTCATAATCATATCTCGATGCCATTGTTTCTGCAGAAATAACAAACTAACAGTAGTACTGAACAAACAAAAAAATAAAATAAAAACTAACTAGAAAGAAAAAAAACAAATATTTTTGGATTTTTTTAATTTATTTTTTATGCGAAACGAAAACAAACAAACAAAAGTAAACTAGCACTAAGCGCACTAGCTCCCCGGCAACGGCGCCATTTTGATGAGGTTGTCGTGGGCCACTCAAAAATAATAACCTAACTTTACCTATAGACAGGGTAAGTCGGGTGTCGAATCCACGAGGAGCATGTGGTTAGTGTTACACGTTTTGTTTGTAAATTTTACTAAACTAACTGATGATTATAAAACTGATACGGAATTAAAAACACATGAAACAAGTTGCAATTAAGAAAAAGATTGAGTTGTAATAAACAAAGATGAGAAAAGGTGATCACTCCGGGATTCAAATTCTGTAATTACTAATAACCTAGTTCTGATTTTATTGGATACTATTGATTGAATAGTAAATCTGTCACATCTACCAATTACCTATGCAGTTCAAAATCTTAATATTAATTGATCAGATAAATATTAAAACAAACATACATAGGAATCATTCAATCAACAAAAGCATAATTGGATTCAAAACATAATTATAACTCTGACTGTCACTCAGGATTTGTCTGTCACACAAATTATATAATCACGCAAATAGTCGTCTGTCACCCGACTACAAATCCAAATCTCAATACAAAATAGAAACTAGAATTAAAAGTGTCTCACAAGAATCATTCACCCGAAGTGTCCACGAGAGATTTAGCCGCTCATAATACTCGTCCGATCAAAAACTTGATATGAAGTTGAAGGCATGATTGATTCGGTATTGTGCGGATTGTGATGATCAATGATGTTGAGTGATGAAGTTAAGTGCGGCTGCCTAAAAAAAATCTCTTTCTGTATGGATGATCGATGATGATCCCCTAAGAGAGATCCCGCCCGTGTCTCATATGGCTGCCAATCATTCGTAGGTATGTGCTACCAAACTTTCATGGATCAAGAAGCCCAATTATTGAGTTATTGGCTGCCCATCTTCGATAATATGGATGTTGGGTCGTGAGTTTATGGAGCCCAAAGTTGTGTTTGCTGCCAATTACTTCGTGAATATATGAGAATGTATATTTGATGTTTTAATACTTCCTGATTATCAAAGCCCCAAAAGTCAATGAATGTTTTTTTTTTCCTTCATGCGATGCCAATGATGATGTTTTTGACTAGGGTTTTACAAACCCTCCAAGCCCACTAACAAAAGTCACTTGCACCACAAACCTTGTTTTATCTTTCCAACCGTAAGCCCCATTCAAATGCTTCTGTTTCTTTTTTTTATTTTGTAGTGAACCAAAAATCAACACACACTCAGCCGCCAAGCATGTCCCTTTGCATGTATATGGCTCTAGCAATCTTTGAATGATTGATTTCTTTATCAATTAAATAATTGATGACCATAATATGTTGTCTCCATCCTTGTATCTTGTGCTTCACGGAAATCCCCACAAGTCTGTGTGTATATTTTGTTGATGGAAATGTGATTTCTCAAATAAAACCTCAATTGCCGCTCACCGATCTCAGTCGTCCGAGATGTAATCCTGATGATCTTGTTGGATCGCTAATCCTTTGGCTCCATATTTAGTTGTATTTCAACTTTCAACAAATGACACTCGCCCCTCAAGTTCACTATTTCGTGTTTCTTGAATATGCAAGCTATACTTTGGCACCGAACATGTCCCGTTTCGACACTTAGCTTTCTAAGTTCGCCGCATTACACCTTTTACCTGAAAAACCACAAATACTCGTAGTTAACATATTCAAGGGGTGTAATTGCTCAAAACACAGTAAGATACGTAATTTAACGCACTTAACGCTCGTGTTTTGCACTCCCCATCAAGTACCTGCTTACAACCGGACAACTAGATTACAAATCGTCAACCCTTTTAACTTATTTATATAAATGGGTTAAACGGGTCGTGTTCGGGTTGACTCGGGTTTTTTGTCTATTCATGTTAGGAGTGTTGAAATCTTTGACACAACTACAAATATGGGTCATTTTCGAGTTCCATAATTCAACCCGCAAACCATTGGCAAATCTTGAACTTAAAATTAGGGGGAGCTCAAAATCCAATATTTTACACTAAAAAAAACCAAAATTTTTCAATTTAATTAATATTACAAAGTGAAAAAACAGGGGGGAGGGGGGCGGGGGGGACCCTTGGCCCTAACGAAGTTCACCCAGTGCCGCAAACCTGACACACTGAAAGAAGCACCAACTTAAACAGGTCTTAGATAGTAGTGTGCCATAATGTATCTTGTAGATAAAATTAATTTTAAATCTATAAAACTTGAAGACATCGGAGTTTAAAATTCATCATGAGCCCGGAGGAAAAGATGTTGAGAGAACCTCCGGTGTTCTCTAAGATTGATGAAGGATTGTACATGATACTACATAATATGATTGTAGAGAATAAATGACAAAGAAAGAAGCACCAACTTAAACAGGAAGCCCCAGTAATATTTCGATTTTAACTTGAAAAGATTCAAAGGTTAGTTGATAATGAAGCTTATCAAGCTATTTGAAACGATTTAGTGAAATACATGTGGTATAATCATAATGAAGACAAAAAATATTTATGCTTTGTAATAGTCTAGCTTTTGTCATTTTATTATGGTTTTTTGTTTCTATATGTAATGGTTAATTTTCAGAAATGTGAAACTTTTATATCTGTTATTGTAACTTTATCTTAAAACATATTTTTAAATATTTTTATTATTTTAAATAATACAAAGGTATAAAAAGAGTTTAGTATAAAAACAATTTAAAATAAAGAGTAAATTACATAGATGGTCCCGGTGGTTTTCGTGAATTGTGGATTTTATTCATAAGGTGTAAAAAATACACATATGGTCTCCAACTATGTGGATCCACGGTCCAAAAAGCTATTAAGGTTATTAGTAAACAAAATTACATCATCTATTTTCATGATAATTGATGAAACAATGGTTAACCGGGTGGGGTTAACTCACTGGTCTCGTCAAGTAGGGTTAATCCCTTCTTTCCGAGGATCGCTGGCTGGATCGTCTGGTGGTGGGTTTCCTGCACAAGGAAACAAGCCGTGACTCGTAACAAGGAGGATGGGGTGGGGGGTGCTCCTTGTTACCACTCTCCGGCGTGAGAATCAGTAGTTTGCTTGGGAAGCAAAGTGTGATAGTAGTAGTAGTGAGAGAGTTGAGAAGTGATACCTCAAACCTGGTTTGGGGTGAATATTTATAGCCGAGGAGTGAAGGAGGGTAGTTGAGTAGCTAGCCTGACATCGCACAGCTACTTGCAGGCGTGTCAGACCTGTCGGTTACGGTGGTGATGCCACGTCCTGCTGTGATGTCAGACTGTTGCACACATGTGGGCTGGTAGGCGACTGTTCCCAGTGCCACTTGCACTGTGGTGTCAGACCCACTTGCCTTATGGGCAGGATGCGGTGCCAGGCTGCATCGCTGTTTGCGGTCACTTATGTTGTTCCCACGTTCTTTGTTCTATCCAGGATGCATACGGGATGCGGTGTCATGCCGCATCTCCGCTTAGTGACTGTTACTGTTGTCCAGATCCCTTGTCGTGACGAAAATGTTCATAGGATGCGGTGCCAGGCCGCATCGCTATGCGTAACATCTGTTTTCGTACTTAAGGTAAGTCTTCTCATCAGTGGCGGACCCAGAAATTTTTTCATAGGGGTGCGAAACATTTTTAAAAATTTTAGGCCCCAAGGTATATAAGTAAAAAAATTGGTTCGTATCGGGTCGGTTCGAGTCGGGTCGGGTCATGTAAAATATGATTCAATCGGCTTGCGATCATAAGGATCCGAAGGAAGAGTATCCACATCAACGAATTCGGAAGATGTATCAATTTTCCTCTTGAGAAATCGTGTCATAATGTCCCTACTCATGGTTCCTATCGGCTATCACAAACAAATTGATCTATAAGTTCATGGCTCCATAACATATTACATAATGTATCAAGTATTCAAGCCCTAGAAATCAAAATGTAAATCACACTAAAAAACATCTAAACATCATATACACCATTAAAAAAAAGGTCTGATCGTATATAACCCACCAATAAAGAAAATATATCATCATCATCACTAACAAAATATACATATATAACCCACCACAAAATAACATATCGAAGCACAGATGTCTCCTCCCATCAAAAATTCACTTCCGGTGGCTACCGGTTCCGTCCCACCCCACCAAAAATCAACCAAAAATCATCAAAAATAACAAAGAAACTTACCCGTGTTCGATCGGCGGTGGTATGATGGCTGATTACGGAGGTATGCAGCTGCTGTTGTCGCTGATGTTCTGATCGCTGGCATGCGTGCAGGGATGATAGAGAGCGGGAGAGAATATGCAAGGGTTTTGGGGCTTGTTTATTTTATTTTAATTTGAAATATTGTTGATTTGTTGGGTTTGTTTATTGGGCTAAGACTTAGTAGTGAGCTAGTTAAAGGTATTGGGCATTTGGGTTTAGTTATTTCGGTATTAAAAGTTATATAATTTAGATAGTGTTTTTAAAAAAAATAAGAGTTTACTAAAAAATTTTAAAATATAAATTGATAACACTTTTCACCTTAGGGGTGCGGACGAAAAATTCCAATGGTGCAGACGGAAAAATCCAAGGGGTGCGGACGAAAAATTTCAAGGGGTGCAGACGGGATTTTCGACGGAACTTAGCACTAAATTTTTTTTTCCCGGGGGTGCGCCCGCCCACCTTGGGCTAAACTTAAGTCCGCCCCTGCTTCTCATCACTGGACAGATTGGACCGCTGTGTTCGCGCGTGCCCGCACGGACACAGGTAAGTTATTGCTGGTGGGGGTTTTTGATAAGGGTAATGGTCACTCGCGGTCATGCTGACGCGAGATCTGGGACCATACCCCTTCAATAATGTTGTAATCAAGTTATCTTGTGGGTAAAATTTACGTGTTCTCCGTTTCTTCTAGTCCATATCTAGATTTGATTTGAGAAAAATCTTGCTAGGTTTGGTTTATGTGTATAGTTACTCCTTAAACGTGAAATTAATCTTTCATTATGTGTTTTTATCGTTTGCTTATTGTTTATGCTTTGATTTAGATATGTTAAACATCTTAAAGAAAAAAAAGACTCAAAACCATTAGGAAAACATGTGATAGAAAGTGAACGAATAGCAAAAAGTTCAAAACCAGACCCATTTAAACAATAGACATATTCGTTAAAAACCGAAATTCTTTGGTTTTGGTTCAGTTTTACGCAAAAAGCAATTGATGATCACCATATGCTTATTGACTTTTATGTTGTGTATTGTTCATATTTTCAGACAAAGCAAAACCAACTCGTCTTAAAAGTTTAAAAATGTTAGAAACTTTTTAAGGGCAACAATAGAGATTCAATACTAGAAGGGAAAGTAAAAGGAAACGAATATCAGCAACTTTATAGTCAAAGAATTAAATAGATATGAAGTTTTAGTCTTTGCCAAAATAATCACCCATCATATCCCTTAATCTGCACGCCACATTAGCTTCGACGGTTAAGACGGCTAGGATTTAGTTTACACTTTTTTTGGTAAAAAGCGCCGGTTAAGCCAATATGTTTTGGTGAAAAATGCCAACTAAGCCGCTTGAGCCTACTCTTATGGTGAATTTTGCTAGCTCAATCCTCACTTTTGATGGTTACTTTGGTAAACATGAAATTACATGTCTATTTTGGAAAAAAAAAAAAAGTTAATTACACAAATGGGTCCTGTGGTTTATACATATTTTCGCCTTTGGGTACTAACTTTTTTTTAACAGGTTTAGGTTTTATGGTTTCAATTTTGTAACACCTTTGGGTACTAACACCAAAATTAGTTAATTAATGACTAAAATACCCTTGCATTTTTTTTAAGTTTATCAATGTAACACATTTGGGTACTAACACCTAATTTTATTTAAATTTAAATCAATTTTACAAAATCAATTTTTTTTATTTTCATCTTTTTATTATATCTCTTAATTAACATGAAATCTATTTATTTTTTTTATTTTCATATTTTTATTAAATTTCTTATTTAACATAAAATCTATTTATTTTTTTTATTTTCATATTTTTATTAAATTTTTTATTTAACATAAAATCTACTTGTTACACTAGTATTTTTTTAAAATGAAATCTACTAGCTATATAGTTTTATGTAAATTAAATTTCTTACTCGTTTTAAATAATGTAAACCTTACTCGTTTTCAATTGTGGATAGATATGATTGATAATAATAATAAATATCTTTCATGTAAAAAAAATTAACCCTTTTTTAACTCATTTTTTTTTGTTCATTTACATTTTACTATTTTAGAAAGATATTTAATTTACATAAAATAGTAAAATGTAAATGGACAAAAAAACGAGTTAAAAAAAGGGTTAAATTTTTTTTACGTGAAAGATATTTATTATTATCAATCATATCTATCCAAAATTGAAAACGAATAAGGTTTACTTTATTTAAAACGAGTAAGAAATTTAATTTACATAAAACTATATAGCTAGTAGATTTCATTTAAAAATCTATTTAAAAAAATACTGGTGTAACAAGTAGATTTTATGTTAAATAATAAATTTAATAAAAATATGAAAATAAAAAAAAATAGATTTTATGTTAATTAAGAGATATAATAAAAAGATGAAAATAAAAAAATAAATAGATTTTGTAAAATTGATTTAAACTTAAATAAAATTAGGTGTTAGTACCCAAATGTGTTACATTGATAAAGTTAAAAAAAATACAAGGGTATTTTAGTCATTAATTAACTAATTTTGGTGTTAGTACCTAAATGTGTTACAAAATTGAAACCATAAAACCTAAACCTGTTAAAAAAAAGTTAGTACCCAAAGACGAAACTAGATATAAACCACAGGACCCATTTGTGTAATTAACTAAAAAAAATCTTAATTTTTCTAGTATTCATTATTTTCGCATATGTGATCACTAATGAGCATTTTATATGTAATACTGGTGTTATATCGAACCGATACTGGTCGAACAAAATCGGTATCGGTACTATTTTAAGGTTTTAGGTATTGGAATCGATAATACCAGTTAGAATACATAGGGTATGTTTGGCAAAAGTAGCTGGTGTCTGGTGGCTGTAGGCTGGAAGCTAGAAGCTGGTAGCTGTAGCTTTTTAAATATATTTAGGTGTTTGACAAAGTAGGTGGAGCTTTTAATAAAATGTATAAAATGACCAAAATGGACATAACTAAAAACTTCATTTTCTTTAGAGGTTAAAATAGTTATTTTTCTCTAAAAACTTGTAGCTCCTTCTAAACGCTACTAGTAGGAGCGTTCAACCAAAAGCTTTAAGCTCCTTCAACCACTAGAAGCTCCTAAAATCTCCATGCCAAACATACCCTTAATGTAGCCTATGAAACATGTTGCGATGTTTAGGTAACATCTTAGAAAGATCGATAGTCATGATATCTTTCCAACCATTTGATCCCAATCGATCCCCATCATCGGTATTCCAATCAATCCAAAAGTATTTCAAGTGTGTGCCATTGTGCCTATAACTGATTCATCATACTTTCCATTGGTGATGGTATTCAACACCGTCCAAACATAAGAAAAACCTCAGAGCGATATAAATCCCATCGATAGTCGGTATAAACTTTCACCCATCTTCAACGTCGGTAAAATTCGATACTATGATACCGAGCTCTTCCTATATGTAATGCGTTAAGTACATATGGTGTATGTTTAGCGTCCATCACCCATGAAATTATTATGTACACATGCCGTATAGATTTAATTAATTCAGTTTTACGAACCCACGTTTATTAATAATAAGTAGTGAGATTCCCTACGCTACGCGGTAAACATCCGGTCGATAATGGTTTTGTGTCGTCCCGGTGCGATATCGACACATGATATATTAACCAAACCGGGAAACCCAATAAAAGATCATGATATGCCTATGATCATAACGACCCAAAAAATGAATACGGGTACTAGTTTTAATATTATCGATAGCAACAGTCAATGCTGATATATGTAGATACAAAACGATCCAAAAAATGAATACGGGTACTAGTATTAATATTATTGATAGCAACAGTCAATGCCGATATATGTATATACATTTATAATTTTAGTCTATAAACTATTATAGTAAAGATTTGTAGTTATTTAGTATTTGAGAACCTCATAAGTACTTGATTAACCGATGAAATATTCTTATAATTAAATTCTTATAATTAAATTCGCTGGTTTCAAATAACGATTAATTAAAAATACAAAAATTCTTATAATTAAATTCGCTGGTTTCAAATAACGATTAATTAAAAATACAAAAAAGATAATTTTCAAAAAAGGAAGTTCACTTTTTTTATTAAAACCATGATAGGGTAAAAAGGGCACACCTAGCTTAACTCATAAATACCCGCACTATTTCTATCAACTTCAACCAAATTCAACCCAAAAGAGAAGTGACACTTTTCTAGTTGAACTGTTGAACTCATTAGCCTAGCATTTTATTTATTAAAACTAAATAAAAAAATCAATAAAATAAGAAAACATGTTTATTAGTTAAAAAAAGCAATTACAACAATTAAAAAAAATCATAGATAAACTTGAAATAAAATATTTAATACCCCTAAAAGGTGCAAGACCAACATCAATTTTCCGCTATTTCACGTTCACATTATAGTAAAATTGACAAGTGCGATTCAAATACATAAATTAGAAACTAATGAAAATGTAACAACTTAAAATATAAGTAATAAAAAATGTAACAACTTATATAAAAAATTATACCAATTGAGGTGCTCATTTTAAGATTTTCAATCATACCACTTCCAATTGACTTGGTCAACGGTTCATTCGCTTCCACAACTAGACCATTAAAATGTTTGAGAACCCAACGCCAAAACGAGTCCCTTTTTTTTTTGCTGATTTCTGATCTTTTTTTGTCTTCGGAAATTTGAATCCAGCCTTTGCATAAGGCCACGCCCTCCACATCACTCCAATTGTTTCGACTCACCTGTTTTGTGTATTTTCATCTAGATTTGGCGGAGATGTTGTCGTTTTCTTCTTCATGTTGTTCCTTTTCTTCTTCTACTTCAACTTCTTCCACTTCATCCTCCTCAACATCTAAGTTGGTTCACATGTTTTTTTATGTGCCCTCCATTTGAATGATTTTTCAAAAGTGTAAGTAGAAGAGAAATGTTACAAGTGTAAAAAAAATGTATTTTAAATATGCATTTATAGGGTTAAAAGTAGTATAAAATTAATTTAAAAAACTAGCCAACAACTACAGTTGTTAAATGGTCTCTTTATTCTTTTCCACTTCGGGTTGTGTAACTCGAGAAACAACCCACACCCCAACCCGATGGCTTCTGAGTATTGTGCCCTTCCACGTTAGTGTATTATTTTTTTCTGTTTCATACTTTCATATATATATTTGTCTGTTTCATACTTTCATATATATCATTAAATGCAAATGTAGTAATGTCATATCAAATTAAATAAAGGTCGTTTGCTGGGCGGATCTAAAGCCATTTAAGGGGTTCCCAGGAACCCATTCAAATCGTAATTTATAGTGTTAAGTCATTAAGAAAATTTTGAAGGAACCCTTTTATATTTTGTAGGGGAACCTTTTAAACAAATGGATGAAGTGGTCTGCTGGTATGTATTCGTGTTGTGTTTATTAGGAATCTTGAGTTTGAGTCTGCTTAAGACCCTTTTTGCCGTTTTTTTTTTTTGTTCTTTTTTTAGCTCAAAAACGAATCAAGGAGTTGCTAATGCGGCCAACAATCATCTGATTATGTTTATTTCCTCTGGAAGGTGAACGAGTTCAACAATCTTGAACTCTTGTAGCAATCTTTCATTGATAAATCATAAATCCAATTCTATGTATGTAGATGAATTTGAATTTTCTGTTATGATGGTATGAAAAACTTGAAAATTAAACAAAAATACGAGTAAGTGAAATTCTTTGTTTTTTGTTAAGAAGAACGAAAATATAGGGGAAGAATGAATACCTTCAATAGTCTATTTTTCCACTCAATTCAAAATCTATCCTAATTGAACTTTCTATCACAATTTTGACCCTTGTGCATTCTTTCTGTCATTTACTCATATTAGTAACCTAACATGAATGACAAAAAGGAAATATAATCATTTGTTAAACTATCATAGTGTTTGTTTCATTGTTTATAAAGATGTTAACTCTACTAATAGTGTATCATATATAATAAATTCATGCAATTTATCACTTAATCGTCCCAAGAGACATGGTATAGTTAGGAGTAGTTAGTTTATCGTTCAAAATATTATTTCTTAATTTGCAGGTAAATGATTAGACAAACCTATAGAAGCAACAAAATGTTGAGAATATAATCAATAAACATCATATTTTCCCTTGTGTGTTTTCCAAGGGAGTTCTTACAACAAGTTTCGATCGAGAATGTAATGGAACGTTTTCAAAAGATGAGAGCTCGTAGGTAACAATTGTAGGTGACGAGGTATGACCCGGATCGGCTAACCCGACCCGGTCATCACCTATTACTTTATTATAAATATTTAATTACACACGTTTATTCTAGAATGTTCTATTCTGCATGGATAAACCACGTAACCAAATCCCCAAACTTTTGGGGAAGATCATGCAAATCCCTAACTTATCGGAGCCCATCCTAAGTTAGGAAACCCTAATGGTAAACTATAAATAGAGCTAAACATCAAAGGTACAGATCATCTTGCTCTCGTTTACTCTTTCTCTACATTCATACTTTCTTTCTCCCAAACCGAGACTTATTCTCAAGCCGGAGGGTGGTTACAGGAATAACCCCATTCCTGTAACGAGTCCTAACGGTGTTTGGTTTTGCAGTTAGCTGTTCGGATCACCAAAGAGTTGAAGTCCTAGCCGGAGCTTACCCTTAAGGTCAGTGTTTCTTCATTGGCGCCATCCGTGGGATCTTCTGGTAACAACAACAAGATTTAACACATGGGAAACTTATTTACACATGGTGTATACGGCACGTATACACCATGTGTAAATAAGTTTGCCTGGTCGTATACAATGTATACGAACGTGTATACGGGCCGTATACTGTTATACGGCCCGTATGGAACGAAATTTTGATTTTCCAAATATTTTAGAGTCGTGAGGTGCTCAAAACTTTCTAAAAGTAGAAAAAAATAAAACATCAACAAGTAACAAAGATTGAAGAACAAGAAAACGTGTCGTATGACTGTAATAAAACGGAAGCTATCAATGCGGGATTACGGGCATGGTGTTATTCTTTATTTAATATTTATAGAATAAAAGGAAGGGTGAGGCATTTGATGAGAGTTGTAAGGAGTCTGAATAAAATGGAAGCTATCAACGCGGGATTACGGACATGCGTTTAATTCCCAACATATTTGTTTTGTCACGTACATTTCGTAAGAAACTTTTCGTGCACTGAACCTTCACCTCCAATCATTTCCTGGTCAAATCACACACTATAAAGTTTAAACTTATCGTGTGTTGTAGTTTGGAAAGATGGCCGAATAGAGATCTGAATAACAAACTGTGGAGAACTTGTTTGCGTTATCCACCAACAATCCGTTCATTATCTGTTGTTGTCTAAAACAATATCAATTAACGTTTAGTTGTGTATATAAATTCATCACCGGTTTCTACAGCACAAGCACATACACAGGGAGAATGTTCTCGAAATTGAAGGAAAAGAAAAAATGGTTGTTGATGTTTTTCTCTATCAGGATTTTGTTGGTTTGTTTGAGAACCAGATTCCAATGTCCTACTACTTCAATCCTTCCTACATTATTGAAAATTACTATATCACCCGCCATTCTTTTGCACCTGTATACATTGATTGTGGATTTTCTTGAGTCGTCGGGAAAACTTTTCCTCAGGGGAGGGTGAGTAGAATGAGTTTGAGTCCATTGTGGTTCGTGAATGTTGGAAGAACCCGACACGTCTTCTGCTGCCTCTTCGGTTGGTAAAAGACATAGGATGGCTTCTAATACAGGCTCTTTGTCAGTTGTGGTTGATTTATAGGAGGAGGTTATGAAACGAATATATGTTTATGCGAACATCCTTATTTTGTCACGTACATGCGTTTAATTCCCAACATCCTTATTGTATCAGACTCTCTCCCCTCCTGATGCAATTTTACTCCCGAACAAACCATGCCCACCTTGACCAGAATAGATAAGCGTATCACTCGATCCACTGTCAAGATAATATTTGCAGAACCCGACATACTTGACAGTGGTACCAATGTCAAGTCTAGTTGAGCTTCCTGATGCAATTTTCACAGTGGTACCAATGTCCTACTACTACAATCCTTCCAACGCCTGACTCATATACTCTCGGTTAAAAAATGGTTTATTCTCTTTAATCTATTAGAACGATCCTTGTCTTGAGAACCTGATTCTGATTTAAACAATGTAATTTGTGGGTCAACAGAAATAACTGAAAATAACTCGCCATTCAATACAAACTATTCTGAAAGACAAGAATACAACGTTCATGTATCACAAGGAATGACCGAGTTTGGAAACCAGACGGAATCTACGAAGAAACTGTTGGAATTTGTGGATTTCGGTTGGTTCAGAAACTTAACAAGAGAAGCAACTAAAAAAAGGAAAGAAAGAAATTTTTTTACCATTTTTTACCATATGTATACGGGCCGTATACCATTTATACGGCCGTATACTCTGGGTAAAAAACAAATTTACCGATCGTATACAATGTATACGATGATTGTATACGGGCCGTATATTTTGATACGGCTCGTATACTATGGTAAAAAATGGTTTATTCTCTTTAATCTATTAGAACGATCCTTGTCTTGAGAACCTGATTCTGGTTTAAACAATGGAATGTGTGGATCAACAGAAATAACTGAAAATAACTCGCCATTCTCTTGCACCTCTATACGTTGCAAGGTATAGAATGTTTGAAGTATTCTTGGTTCAATACAAACTCTTCTGAAAGACAAGAATACAACGTTCATGTATCACAAGATAATGGTTTCTCGACAAATGAAGTATTATCTGACATCATCTGTTCATCATTGTTCTTGAAGAATTGTGGATTTCGGTTCGGTCAGATCTCGGAAGTACTGAACAACAGAAATAACAAAGTTGTCATTTTCAAGTGTGAGATTAGTCAAACGTGGATGAAAGATACTCAAACCATCTGATCCCGTTGTTGCATACTCCTTTAATGTGAGATTCTTCAAGTTTGCACATTTTGAGAAAATACCAATGTGTTTGTCAGCTTCGTCAATACACAAAGTGACAGAATTTGTGGATTTCGGTTGGTTCAGAAACTTAACAAGATAAGCAACTAAAAAGTTAACATTCTGATTCAGATTCAGAAAGCAGATGTTTAGTAGTGTTTGAGAAACTAACAAGGTAAACCTTAATTTTCAAAATTTTAGACACTTACTTGAACCGTTAGTAATGCTAGATGTCATTTTAAAAATAGGCTTTGTTCTTCGTTTATTGGATCGTTCTAATAGATTAAAGAGGTTTTTACCATTTTTTACCATATGTATACGAGTCGTATACGGTTTATACGGCCGTATACCATTGGTAAAAAATATTTTTACCGATTGTATACAATGTATACGATGGTTGTATACGGGCCGTATATTATTATACGGCTCGTATACTATGGGTAAAAAATGGTAAAAAAGGGGTTATTCTCTTTAATCTATTAGAATGATCCTTGTCGTGAGAACCTGATTCTGATTTAAACAACGGACTTTTTGGATCATACTACTAGCAGAAGAACCCGACACGTCTTCTGTGATGATTCGAAACATTCACGAACCACAATGGACTCAGACTCATACTACTAGCAGTAGAACCCGACACGTCTTCTGTGATGATTCGAAACATTCCGAATAACTAGCAGAAAAACCCGTACCGGTGATTGTTTATCCATACTATTCTTCATAGCCATATTCCCACTCACAATTTGTTGATACATATCGTCCGTTCAAGTTGAGCTTCCTGATACATATCGTTCGTAAGAAACTGTTCGTGCACTGAACCTTCAGTTGTGTACCCTTCAATCTTTGTTGAGTATTTTTCTAACTTTATGCTTGCATCCACCACAGTGAATATTAACTTTGTGTGAAAGAGTTTGGAAACCGGACGGAATCTATGAAGAAACTGTTGGAATTTGTGGATTTCGGTTGGTTCAGAAACTTAACAAGAGAAGCAACTAAAAAAATACAATTGATTTCTCTTCCGGTTACCAGGCCTATCATCTCCGTCTACGTTTGGTTTCCTCAACGAAGAACCATCAGCCATTATCAGCCATTTTTTCCTTTGGTTTCTGGTTGATTTTTGAGGGTGAGGGTTTTGAATTGATTCCTGCGCTCAAGTTTCAACTACTGGAGTGAAAATTGGTAAAAAATGGTTTATTCTCTTTAATCTATTAGAACGATCCTTGTAACCATCAACCGTTCAAGTTGATATAGGAGAGTACTGAACAACCGAGATAACAGCTCCGGTATTTATCACCAACCCATCTTTGGTAGTGTTTGTTTGAGAACCTGATTCAGATACACAACGGTCTCTTTGCTTCGTCCACTAGAACTATTTGTGTATGCATTCTTTTGGTAGTTAACAACGCTAATTAGAAAAAAATCTGAAAAAAATTAATCATATCGATTGCAATAACAGGATGGATGTGACACACATAGATAGATAAAATGTCACAGTTGTCAAGACTGTTTGTCGGGTTTCCAATGCTCACACAGGGTGATAAACAACGCTGATACACGTAACATCTAGTTATATTCAGATTTAAACAATGCCCGCCTCAATCTTCAATACTTCAGTAAAATACCACTAGTAGAAGAACCCGACACGTCTTCATGTAACAGAGAATGTTTTAGAAATTGAAGGAAAATGAAAAGATTTGTTGAAATCGAATTTGACAACTATGACAGCTTATTAAAAGTATCGTGTGTTGTAGTTTGGAAAGATGACCGAACAGAGATCTGAATAACAAACTGTGGAGAACTTGTTTGTGTCAGGTTCTTCTGCTAGTTACTCGGAATCGATAAATAACCAACACGAAGATCTCTGCGATCGCTAAGGTTTTCATCAACGGACTGATCGGTAACGTTACTCTACCTGTGCTCCGATTTAAGCGGCATGTTCCAATCAACGTTTATCGACATTGTTAAAGGTGATGAAGAGTTTAGAAACCCTAGAATGATTGTGTTTTTACGGGAATAAAACGTGATACTTGAAAAAACGCCAATATATACGGCCCGTATATAGTTATACGGCCCGTATACATGTGCTAACATCAAAAACCCACAAAAATAAATCAATTGAGCCGTATACGTTTTACAAATCGTATACACATGTATACGACTCGTATAACTGTATACGGGCCGTATATAATAAAACAAAAAAAAACATTCCCTGCGCATTTTCCTATTCAAAAACATTCTATACGAGCCGTATAATTGTATACGGCCCGTATACAATAGGGGATGTGAAAATAAGATATAGGGTATGTGGGAATAAGGCAGCCTTTTTTTTTATTAAAACCATGATAGGGTAAAAAGGGCACCCCTAGCTTAACTCATAAATACCCGCACTATTTCTATCAACTTCAACCAAATTCAACCCAAAAGAGAAGTGACACTTTTCTAGTTGAACTGTTGAACTCATTAGCCTAGCATTTTATTTATTAAAACTAAATAAAAAAATCAATAAAATAAGAAAACATGTTTATTAGTTAAAAAAAGCAATTACAACAATTAAAAAAAAACATAGATAAACTTGAAATAAAATATTTAATACCCCTAAAAGGTGCAAGACCAACATCAATTTTCCGCTATTTCACGTTCACATTATAGTAAAATTGACAAGTGCGATTCAAATACATAAAATTAGAAACTAATGAAAATGTAACAACTTAAAATATAAGTAATAAAAAATGTAACAACTTATATAAAAAATTATACCAATTGAGGTGCTCATTTTAAGATTTTCAATCATACCACTTCCAATTGACTTGGTCAACGGTTCATTCGCTTCCACAACTAGACCATTAAAATGTTTGAGAACCCAACGCCAAAACGAGTCCCTTTTTTTTTGCTGATTTCTGATCTTTTTTTGTCTTCGGAAATTTGAATCCAGCCTTTGCATAAGGCCACGCCCTCCACATCACTCCAATTGTTTCGACTCACCTGTTTTGTGTATTTTCATCTAGATTTGGCGGAGATGTTGTCGTTTTCTTCTTCATGTTGTTCCTTTTCTTCTTCTACTTCAACTTCTTCCACTTCATCCTCCTCAACATCTAAGTTGGTTCACATGTTTTTTTATGTGCCCTCCATTTGAATGATTCTTCTGAAGAGAAATGTTACAAGTGTAAAAAAAATGTATTTTAAATATGCATTTATAGGGTTAAAAGTAGTATAAAATTAATTTAAAAAACTAGCCAACAACTACAGTTGTTAAATGGTCTCTTTATTCTTTTCCACTTCGGGTTGTGTAACTCGAGAAACAACCCACACCCCAACCCGATGGCTTCTGAGTATTGTGCCCTTCCACGTTAGTGTATTATTTTTTTCTGTTTCATACTTTCATATATATATATTTGTCTGTTTCATACTTTCATATATATCATTAAATGCAAATGTAGTAATGTCATATCAAATTAAATAAAGGTCGTTTGCTGGGCGGATCTAAAGCCATTTAAGGGGTTCCCAGGAACCCATTCAAATCGTAATTTATAGTGTTAAGTCATTAAGAAAATTTTGAAGGAACCCTTTTATATTTTGTAGGGGAACCTTTTAAACAAATGGATGAAGTGGTCTGCTGGTATGTATTCGTGTTGTGTTTATTAGGAATCTTGAGTTTGAGTCTGCTTAAGACCCTTTTTGCCGTTTTTTTTTTGTTCTTTTTTTAGCTCAAAAACGAATCAAGGAGTTGCTAATGCGGCCAACAATCATCTGATTATGTTTATTTCCTCTGGAAGGTGAACGAGTTCAACAATCTTGAACTCTTGTAGCAATCTTTCATTGATAAATCATAAATCCAATTCTATGTATGTAGATGAATTTGAATTTTCTGTTATGATGTTATGAAAAACTTGAAAATTAAACAAAAATACGAGCAAGTGAAATTCTTTGTTTTTTGTTAAGAAGAACGAAAATATAGGGGAAGAATGAATACATTCAATAGTCTATTTTTCCACTCAATTCAAAATCTATCCTAATTGAACTTTCTATCACAATTTTGACCCTTGTGCATTCTTTCTGTCATTTACTCATATTAGTAACCTAACATGAATGACAAAAAGGAAATATAATCATTTGTTAAACTATCATAGTGTTTGTTTCATTGTTTATAACGATGTTAACTCTACTAATAGTGTATCATATATAATAAATTCATGCAATTTATCACTTAATCGTCCCAAGAGACATGGTATAGTTAGGAGTAGTTAGTTTATCGTTCAAAATATTATTTCTTAATTTGCAGGTAAATGATTAGACAAACCTATAGAAGCAACAAAATGTTGAGAATATAATCAATAAACATCATATTTTCCCTTGTGTGTTTTCCAAGGGAGTTCTTACAACAAGCTTCGATCGAGAATGTAATGGAACGTTTTCAAAAGATGAGAGCTCGTAGGTAACAATTGTAGGTGACGAGGTATGACCCGGATCGGCTAACCCGACCCGGTCATCACCTATTACTTTATTATAAATATTTAATTACACACGTTTATTCTAGAATGTTCTATTCTGCATGGATAAACCACGTAACCAAATCCCCAAACTTTTGGGGAAGATCATGCAAATCCCTAACTTATCGGAGCCCATCCTAAGTTAGGAAACCCTAATGGTAAACTATAAATAGAGCTAAACATCAAAGGTACAGATCATCTTGCTCTCGTTTACTCTTTCTCTACATTCATACTTTCTTTCTCCCAAACCGAGACTTATTCTCAAGCCGGAGGGTGGTTACAGGAATAACCCCATTCCTGTAACGAGTCCTAACGGTGTTTGGTTTTGCAGTTAGCTGTTCGGATCGCCAAAGAGTTGAAGTCCTAGCCGGAGCTTACCCTTAAGGTCAGTGTTTCTTCATTGGCGCCATCCGTGGGATCTTCTGGTAACAACAACAAGATTAAACCCAATGGCAAGCGATCAGAACACGGCAGTAACACCGAGTCAGGAAATGGTAACCAGCGACCCATTGCTGGAAACAAGTTCTGTGGTCACCACCATGCCAGTTTCGCCTGCTGTGACCAGGTCTCTTGACTTGGAATTCGAAGCAGAAGAACTACCACCAGGTTTTGCAATCACCTCTGCTGCTTCTTCTGGAACGACAGCAGCGGACCCTTTTTCATACACCTCTTTGCAGTTGCGGTTAGTGGTTCCAACCACAATAGACACTAATATCTCTACCCCAGCATCAACAATGAGTGCACAGACCTTACGTCACAGCACTATGCCTATTATCACATCTGCGGGCCCAAGTTTTGCTACACCGCAGATAAGCATGGCTCAATACTATCAGCCCTCAGCAGCATACGCCATGCCGCCTTTGTACTCGGCAGCACTAACAGCGGCGTTGTCCACTCCACCACACCAGCCAGTCATCATGCCTGCAGGGATCATGAATGCCTCGATTACGCCGGGGAACCAAGCTTACTTCGCAGGTTATTATTATGCACCCCCATACGGGTATTTACCCCCGTACAATGCTCAAACGCATACTCCACATATGGCGACACAGAGTTATGCTCAGCCGTCGCCGTACGCAGCTTATATGCCACCATGGTGGACTTTTCCAACATCACAACCGGCCTACAGTCAAACCCCACCTACGGAGGAACCCGTCTATGACAGAGGAAACGTGTCAAGGCCTCGTTTCTCTCCAAACGGGGGTCCCAGCTCCACATTAAACATTACCTCGGCCCAACCCCCTGTCACCCAGGGAGCCAGTCAAGGTGGAGCAACCCCTCCAGTACAACCCATTAACATTGAAGATGATGATCTAACCAGGCCTTACAAACATGTGGACGCTACTTTCAAGTCAAAGTTCACCAGAAGAATAGCTGAAGCCCCAATCACGGAAAAACCCAAGATGTCTCAAACGGTGGGCAAGTACGATGGTCTAAGTGACCCTGATGACCATCTCAACCTGTTCAAAAGTGTCGGGGAAGTAGCCTGTTGGCCCATGCCCCTTTGGTGCAAAATGTTTGTCCAGACGCTGGTAGGGGCAGCACGAGTCTGGTGGGATAGTCTACCCATTGGAGAAATCGACACCTTTGAAGATTTAGAAGCCAAGTTCACGTTGCAATTTAGCCAACAAAGAAGACACACGAAGGATCGAAATGAACAACTTCACATTCGTAGGCGAGATAATGAAATTATAGAGAGTTTCATCGTCAGATTTAACAAAGAGAGCCTGGCGATCCCAGGTGTCACAAATGATTTGGCTTGCGGCGCTTTCTTACAAGGAGTAAACGACGATGAGCTTTTGAGGACACTCTATGGAAGGGATGGCGTACCCTCCACCATAGAAGAAATCCTAAGGATAACTAAGGTGTATGTCACACAAGAAAAAACTGCGGCAGCCAGTCACGCGGCAAACAGGAAAAAGAAAGCCCAGAAAAATCAGGACGATAGAGAGCAGCGGAGCTCTAAGGGCAAGGGTAGAGGAGACAGGTACCAAAAGAGTGACAGATCAGACTCGCGGTATGATAGATCTCGGAGTTCACATTTGAGAAACGAATCCTCCTTTAAGCCGCGGTCTGACTATCCTAATTTAAGTAAAACGCTGGCTGAGATCCTGGCCTCCGAAAACCTCAAGTTTAATCCTCCCAAGCCGTTAAAGGACGCTCCCAACAAAGACACCAGTAAATACTGTGAATATCACAAGGGGATCGGCCATGATACCAATGATTGCTATCAATTGAAGAAGCAAATTGAGTACTTTGTGAAGGCGGGTAAGTTGGCTCACCTGGTTCGAGATATAAAGCAAGGCCCGCCACCCAACAAAGAAGAGGCCGACAAAGGGATAGGCAAAAGACAGCGGGAGCTGAATATGGTATACGCCGACAAGGGAAAGGGAGCAAAACGAAGTTTCTCCACACTCGAACCCTGGATGCTGGCAACCATGACAATCAAACCACGCATAGAGGATTTACACCTCGCCACCGATCCCCTAATCATATCTGCCGCGGTAGGCGACTATAATATGAGAAGAATCATGGTAGACACCGGGAGTTCTGAAGACATCATCTATGAGCACTTTTTAACAGAATGCAACCAGAAGATAGAAAATTGCTCGAGTCAGTACATGCCCCTATTAAAGGGTTCACCGGTGAAAAGGTTGATCCAATCGGCCAAATTACTTTCCCAGTTACATTTGGACAAACCCCCCGGGAAAGAACCATACTCCTCACGTTTCTTGTGGTACGCGCTGAGTCTTACCACAATGTAATCATTGGAAGGTTTACCGTGGGAAAACTTGACGCTGTAGTTTCCACGACGCGTGGGTTTATGAAATTCCCCACCCCGCGAGGGATTGCAACGGTATACCGGGACAAGCTGGGATAAGTATTGGATACCAAGAGATGTCGTCAAGGACCTACCGGTGCTATCGGCCCGGAAAGGTGGGTCTTAAGCACACGCCACCCAGAACAAACAGTAACAATAGGAGATGGCCTCTATCCTGAGGTTAAAAACAACCTGAAACAGTTACTGAGGAGGAACGCCGACATATTTTCTTTTGAACACTCTGACATGACTGGAATACCCTGGGATAAGGCAGAACACAGGTTAGCAACGCTCCCGGGAATCAAGCCAGTCACCCAGGGAAAGCGTAGCATGGCTCCTGATCGAAAAGCAGCGGTAGTTAAAGAAGTAAGAAAGCTGGTCGAAGCTGGAATTCTCAGAGAGACTAAGTATCACACATGGGTATCAAACCCCATGATGGTTAAGAAACCAGATGGTACATGGCGGATGTGCATCGACTTCAAAGACTTGAACAAGGCTTGCCCCAAAGATGTTTATCCGCTGCCAGAAATGGATTTCAAAGTTGACTCTCTGGTCCCTTACAGGTACAAGTGTTTTTAGACGCCTATAAGGGTTACCATCAGATCAAAATGTCAAGAGAAGATGAAGAAAAAACGGCGTTTCACACCGATGTAGGCATCTTCTGCTATACCAAAATGCCTTTTGGTCTACGAAACGCCGGAACAACTTACCAGCGTCTCATGGACAAGGATTTCGAAAAACAAATCGGCAGAAACTTGGAAGTATATGTCGACGACTTAGTAATCAAGAGCAGAGAGGAAAAGCAAATGCTCGAAGACATCGAAGAAACCTTCCAAAAGCTGAGAGAATACAACATCAAGCTCAACCCCAAGAAATGTTTGTTCAGGGTAGAAGAGGGCAAGTTCTTGGGGGTGGTGGTCACCCGGGACGGTTTTAAAGCTAACCCGGAAAAGGTAGCTGCCAAAGCGCGAATGCCCTCCCCCATGACTTTTAAAGAGGCACAAGCGTTAAATGGGCGTCTAGTGGCAATAAACAGATTCTTGGCAAGACACGCCGAGAGATCTTTGCCATTCATAAAGACGTTGAAAGATTGCCTTAACAAGAAAAACTTCAAGTAGACCAGTGAAGCAGAAGAGGCTTTACAAGACATGAAGCAGTTCATTGAAAAATTACCCATGTTGACAGCGTCATACCCAGAAGAAGTCTTAAAAATGTACCTGGCGGCAGCTCACAACGCGGTAAGCGCGGTTCTCATGGTAGAAAGAGATGGAAAACAAACACCCATATACTACATCAGCCGAGTCCTAACGGGACCCGAGACGCGGTATCCAACACTTGAAAAGTTGGTACTAGCATTAGTCCATGCTACCCGGCGTCTCAGAAGATATTTTCAAGGGCACCGCGTACAAGTCTTAACAAATTATCCGCTACAGCAAATTTTGCACAAGCCTGAAATCTCAGGAAGGTTGGCCAAATGGGCGATAGAGTTGGGAGCCCTCGATATTGAATATCGAAAGCGAACAGCGATTAAAGGACAAGTGATCACTGATTTCTTGGCTGAGATTCCCGAAGGAGAAGTAATACAAGATCCCGCGGTTCAAGACATACAAGAGTCCAGCACAGCCAGGCAAACCTGGAAATTATACACCGACGGGTCTTCCAGTGGAAAAGGATCCGGCGCAGGACTCATGCTAATAAGCCCAGATGAAATAAGGCTAATGTACGCCATGCGATTTGACTTTGAATGTTCCAACAACGAAGCAGAATATGAAGCGCTACTCGCGGGCTTGAGAATGGCCCAATCTATGGGAGCAACAAGGGTCGACGCATACGTTGACTCTTTGCTAGTCAATATTCAGGTGAACGAAACCTATGAAGCCAAAGATGAAACGATGGCAAAATATTTAGCTAAAACCAAGGAGCTCATAGCTTCCTTCGACAATGTCATACTTAATTACGTTCATCGAGGAAAAAATCAAATAGCTGACGCCCTGAGCAAGCTCGCCACCTCTGGTATGGAAAAGGAAGTAAAAGTAGAAACATTACAAGCTCCCTCTATAGAACCCCGGGAAGTGTCCGCCGTCACAGCGGAAGAGCCCTGTTGGTACACTCCAATTCTGAAGTTCCTTACAAAGGGGGAATTACCCCCTGCCCGAGGCGAAGCTCAAAAGATTCAAACCAAGGCATTGCAATATGAAGTAAACAACGGCGTCCTATACAGGAAGTCATACTTGGGACCACTACTTCGGTGTGTATCCCCAGCAGAAGCAAAATACTTAATCCAAGAAATACACGCTGGCATATGTGGTATTCACGCCGGACCCCGCGCCGTTGTCGCCAAAATCCACAACGCCGGGTACTATTGGCCCGGGATACATGAAGACGCGGTAGATGAACTCAGAAAGTGCCGCAGTTGTCAAAAGTTTGCTCCTCAAACGCTCCGCCCCAAGAACAATTTGATTCCCGTCACGGCGGCCTGGCCTTTCCAAAAGTGGGCGGTCGATATCGTGGGGCCATTCCCGTTGGCCCCCGGGAAGCTAAAGTACCTAATTGTGGCAATCGACTACTTCACCAAGTGGGTTGAAGCCAAACCCTTGGCTAAAATAACCGCTGAAAACGCCAAGAAATTCCTGTGGGATCACATAGTGTGCCGATTTGGATTACCGCTATATCTGGTGAGCGACAATGGAACCCAATTTACAGAGAGGGTCTTACAGGGTGTGCAGAGCTTCAAATTCAACAAATCTTTACATCGGTAGCACATCCCCAGGGAAACGGCCAAGTAGAGCGGGCAAATAGGAGTGTGCTTGATGGAATTAAAAGAAGGTTGGGTTATGAGGGAAGTTCTTGGGTAGAAGAGTTACCAAATGTCCTTTGGGCACAACGAACAATGCCCAAGACAAGTAACAATGAAACCCCCTTCAGCCTAACCTACGGCACAGAGGCTATGATACCCACGGAAGTTGGATTACCGTCGCTAAGGTGCCTTACCAGTAACGATGATAATGACAGGCTCCTAAGGGAAGGCCTAGACTTCATGGAAGAACGACGCAAGGCAGCCGTCATCAGCGAAGCAAAGTACAAGAAAACTTTGGAAAAGTACTACAACAAGCGCGTGGCTTAGCACACTTTCATGGAAGGCGAGTATGTCATGCGTGATAATGAAGCCAGTAGAGCGGAGCCCTCAGGCAAACTGGGACCCAACTGGGAAGGTCCCTATATCTTCCAGGAAGACGAAGGGAAAGGGGCTTAGCACCTATCCAGGCTAGATGGCACCGCGGTTCCACGCAGCTGGAACGCGGCTCAATTGAAAAAATGTTATATGTAAAGCTCCGCCCCTAACGGCAGGTCAAATTGTTTTTTCTTTTATAAGCAAGTGTAATTCATCTTTAACGATGTCTCTTTTTCCTTTAAGTATTGAGCTAATAAAAGTTCTTTCTTTTTATTATTCTCCCTCATTACTTACATGCACAATATCAACTACCATCGCATTCATACTGCACTTTACGGTACAAAAAAACTTACCATCGCATTTAAATTGCACATAACGGTAAACAAGGATCCTTGACACGAAATATTTTTCATATATAAGTTAGTGGATCAGAAATATACAGCGCTAAGAGTGGGTATCTTGGTAATAGATACATTAACCACTACAAAAAAGATAGGTATTTCGATAATAAATACATACAACTATCTTACAAAAACCAAGTACTTGTCCCTGTTGCTAAATACCAACATACGGGAACCAAAAAACGAACATGTTCTAAATATCTAACCGTCGGAAAGCATTGCCCTCACCTCTGCAGGGATGTACAATGCTTCACTGTAATATTCCAGAGGATGAGTATCGACGATCAGGTCGTCGATATCCACTTCATCTACCGGAAAAGCCAAAACACGCCGATCAGCAACCGGGCCTGCACATCGACGACCATTACGGCGTCGTTCGTACACCATCCGACAGCGTTGAACATGATCGGAGGGGAAAAATTATGACAGAGTGTCAGCTGATAGAGAAGTCACACCTGCATCATGTTTCGAAGGACCTTCATTTTCGACACTCTTGCAAGACCGGCTAACCCACGGTACAATATCATCGGAGTTCACCTCCCTTCCTCTTATCATCTCCTCCGTCACCGGAACCTGAAGATGAATCAGACCATCAGCTGCATCCAAACGACGAAGAATATGGGAAATTTTCTGTTTATGGCATTTTCGCCCCATTTTTCCAAGTACCAAATTTGGAAAAAGTAAGACTTAATTTATACAGGTCTAAGGGGTCTGACAGCGATGACGATGGCAAAATTAATAAAAAGCCATCATTACACGTCAAATCACCACCTTCAGGCGAACGGCGGCATCACTCATCATGATATTAGCATTAAATAATTGACAGAAAATAAAGTATTTGCACAAAGCCCAAACAAAACAATGTTTACACAAAATATTCAAGGAATAGTGTACATAACAAACAAAGTGAAACACTCATTCCTCTCCAGACTCCTCCGCTGGGTCCAGCATTAAGCGTAAGGAGTCCACACCGTCTTCGGTCACTTTGTCAATCAGATCAGCATACGCGGGCAGTGGATCATTGCACGCCGCCTCAAGAGCATCCGCCATATCTCCCTGCAGTTTGCCTCTTTTTGTGTGAAAAGCGGGAGTAATCTTGTCCGACTGTTGACATTCAAAATAGCCATGGTACACGCCATCATGATGACTAGATTGATAAGCAGCCGCAGAAAGGTGGTCCAACAAAGTCGTAAAAGATTCTGACTGGCGTAGGTACTCAAACGCCCCAACCATGCCATTGGTTATCAACCGGTTACCCAGCAAGTTGACTGGTCAGGCTATCCACCTCGGCGTTTGATTGCTCTAGTGCATTCTCTGCCTCTTTAAGGCGTGCGTGGTGGGTGGCGGAAGACTGGACAAGTTTATTCTTCTCAGAGACAAGGGAATCACATTGTTGCTGAAGCTTTCTAAGCTGATCCTCCCGCTCCTCCAACTCAACTTTCCTGGCTTGAGCCTTGGCATTGAACACTTCTAACTCAACAGTTAGTGCTTGGTACCGCTCCTGCACCTGAGACACAAAATCAGTGTCAATTCGGAACTTTTCCATTTTAGCAGACAGCTCAGATCTCACCTTTTGAGCTTCGGTAACCACCTTACGTTCCACTTCTTCATGGACAGTTTTAGCACGAGCAAGGACTCGGTCTTTTTCCGCAATATCATGGGCCCACAATATCCGCTCTTCGGCAAGGTTGGCAGTCACACGCTTTAAGTCATCCTCTGCCTTGTTTTTCTCAGAAACAAACCTGCTATCCCTCAGACCAGCGGATTGCAGTTGACTTTCCAAGCGGTATTTTTCATCCTTCAGTTCCTGAATAGCAGCCCAGGCCCGATGGAGCTCATTGTTATCATGCATCCATCGACGTCGGATTTCTGCTAGCCTCCAAGGTTGACTAACGGAGTCCACCATCGTGGCAGTCATCAAATTCTCATTGTTTAACCCCTCAACATAGGCTGACTCAGCCGGGGGATATGCACGCTCAAACCAGTGATGTACCACTGTGTAACACCACGTAAAAACGTGTCCAAATATGTAAAGACACGTGTCCTAAACTCTAAATATGTGAAAGATTGTGTTTGAAGGACTAAAGTCGTAAAACGATGAAATTATGTGTGCGAAGGGACTAAAAGTGTCAACATGCCAAACTTGTGCCTCTGAATGACCACACACGAAGAATATATTCTTAAACGAGTGATTAATTGGATAAAAGAAGCCGTTTGTGAAAATAATCGAAAGATTATAAACTACAGGGGTTAAACATGTCAACATGTTAATTCTTACCTCTGAGTGACCTTTTAACGAACCTGAGGCTTCGTAATATTCAAATATACTCTCAAGAATAAGTGATATAAATTTCACGGGGTTTCGAGATCTTTATGTGTTGTTTACGCGAATTTCCAAGAATTAGGGTTTAAAGCGTCAACAAGGCGAAACTTATGTTTCCGGTGATCGTTTAACGAAACCGGACCTAACGGTGTTGGGTTATACTTCCTAGATCATCTACAAACTAACTACAAGGGCCAATTGTGCTTAAAATGAAAGATATGAGGCTTAAAAAGGTGCAGGGACTGAACTTGTCAAGAATGAAACTTGTTTGGCTGGTAACCAGGGAGGTCGCGTGGCGCAACCATGTATCCATTTTGCCGTTGCGCGACGCGACGACACTGTTCCGACAGAATTCAGTTGCCAGGTGCAGGTTTCTTCCTTTCCTTGAGCTCCAAACAAGTTTAATCAAATCCATGGCCTTGTTGCTGGTATTAGAAACCACCATGGACACCTGGAGGGACTTGATAACATCCCTAAACACCTGTTATCATCTGGAGCAACTTGAATTCACTATATATAGAGCCATAAGTTCAGCAATTCATTTGCTCATTCACTCTATAACACTCTCAACTCTCTAAGCTTGTGTTCTGAGCATCTCTGGAGGTTCCTGAATCAAAGGGAAGCTTAGCTAGGACCCTTTGTAAGTGTCTTAGCCCCTTCCTTAGTTCAGTTTTTAGTTTAAAAACCGAAAAGTCAAAGTTATCGTAATCTGACTTTGACTTTCGGTTTAAACACAAATGGTCCAGCCACTGTCCGAATTGAAAGTGGTTATGTGACCATAATTAGGTAGGTGATTAACCCTTAAAAAGGCACCTCCTAATTATTTCGTTTGCCTAGTTAATTGTCGGGTCAAACTATTAAGTTAAAAAGTCAAACTGACTAGAAATTGAAATAATAATTATAACTAACAATGCAGAGGTTATAAATTATATTTTATCACTCTAATAACTTGGTAATTAGTATTAGAACATGTTTAAGCATGTTCAACCCGACAATTATCAGTCTAGGGTCGGTTCACAACCGAAAGTCGCAAAAGCTTGACTTTTGCTTTGACTTTCAGTTCTGACCAGATTGAGCTTAATCCTTCCATGTTTTAAGCTTCCATTAGGACCACTTTATGCTGTAGTATAACCCTCTGGAGTTATATTACTTGGTCCTTAGTATTTTGAATTATATGCTAATCTCCGTCAATATGCTTATAAATGCCCATTTTGCCCTTTTGACATATAAACGAGATTTTTGAAAATGTGAGAGGACAGAAACCTTTATTACTGATATATAAGTTTGTCCCAAAAATTTGACATCAATTTCTGGTCTCAAACAAAAGTTATGCTCGATATCGTAAAATGAAGCTTTTTATTAATTTAATTACGTTATCTTGCATAAGACATGTTTAAACATGGATTTTGATCCAAAACTCATTACCTACTATTAAGATATTATTTTAAAGGATTTTTGGAATTTTTGATCAGATTATAATCTGATCATATCATGGAGTTCTTGTATGATTCGGTAAATGACGATGATACCCTTTTATACATAAACTGAGATTAACAAATAAATTGAAGGCCAAACCTTTTCCTATTGATCGTATACATTAAACAAATTATTTTGAACAATTAAAACTGATCAAAATCTCAGATTTCCATAAAACACCTTAATTATCATCAATTAGCGATTTTACGCTAATTAAGTGCATAATATGGTTTTGAACCATATTTAACACCTAAGACTTATTACCTACTGAATTTTTAAACAAATTTTAATATTATTACAGTAAGTATAAGTCATGAACTCAGACTTCCAAAAATGTCCTTAAAAGCACATGTGAAATGACCAAAATGCCCTTTCGGGGCATAGTTTAGCCATAATGGTAAACCTCACATATATATGATATCTTACTGATGTAATGTGATAAAATAAATATTTTTACTGATTACCAAAGACCAGAACCTCAGTTTATTATAAAATCTCTTTTATAAACATTAAAATGACCAAAATGCCCTTACGGGAGTTAAGTTGGTTTTAAATACTTCTTGGGCATAAATGTTGACATCTTACTGATGTATTGACACATTTTAAGCATAATAACATGTGAGACCTGTATATAATTCATTTGGTTACCCATTATGCATTTATGCGTTCGGATCGGCTTATGTGACGAGTTTACATAAAATAGCCGAAACGGGTTTAACCCTATCATTTAATCTTCAAAATCCAGAATGTGATTAGTTTACCCATATTATACAAGTATCCAAACTTGTTGGGTCTAAACCACATTCCATTCCGGTCTCCGCTTAATCTAGCGTTTAGAACCGTAAGATATCTTTCAAACTAACCGGTCTAAGTCTTTGACTTGAATAAAGACCCGTTAGTATCCTAACAGGTTAATAAACCTTCTATATAGATTGAGTAGCTTTGGTATAAGGTAATTTCATAAGGCTTTAGGAATATACGGCTGAGTTACTTCTTTCACATCTAGCTCAGGTAAATACTTTTAACTTATTTTCCCTTATACGGGCTTGGGATATGGTATTATAATAATACTACTTGGTCGGGTATGAAATCATTTAATCGGATTGTGATTAATAAATTTACATAACCCGTTTTAATCTGTTTTGTTTGATAACATAAGCATTGGGGGTTAATACGCCCGTGTCCTGGATATCCTCGGCTCATTTCTTTTGAAAATGGCCACGACCTATGCACGGGGTGTAGGCATACACCTGACAGATGCAAATGCTAATATAACCCACATGTTGGGGATAACTCCTTTGTGGGTTCTATAAGTGGTGAGTCGGTTAATCACGAGCGGCTTCCAAACCGGCCCCATATGTAAGACAAACATGTAAATCTGTATACAAGATTATCTTAAATAATTGTCCCAAGTTATAAATGGTTTGTGCTTTGTGCACTTAAATCAATTTTCATAAATGTTTTCAAATGAGTCAGTTAATTGTATTTACCAGTGTAAACTGACGTATTTTCCAAAGACTAAGTGACAGGTACCTCACGTAAATAGGCTGGAGCTACTTGGTGTCAAATAAAAGGATCTTGCAAATCCTTAGATGCCTGGAGTCTGTTATTTCAGTTTCTTGTATTTTATTTTATGATCCGCCTGTGGATCTCTATTACAACCAAGTCTGTATATTCTTTTATTTGGACACTCGGACACTATGGTTTGTAATAGTATTTAATTCCAAGCCTTCCGCTATGCTATTATATTGTGTGTATTGACTATGATGATATCAACTACGTCACGATATTCCCCACCGGGCCCACCGGTAATATGTGGAAATATCGGGGTGTGACAGGTTGGTATCAGAGCCAACATTGAGTGAATTAAACACTAACCTTTTGTGTTTAATCTCAATGACACAATAAGCACATTCCTTAGACTTCCCAGTCTAGGCATATGACCTAGGATTTATTCTTAACTTTCCTTTTTGTTGTTTATATGTTGTCTTATTGTTTTAACAGGTTAATTAAAAATGCCACCGCGCGTTCGAGGAAAAGGAAAAGGAAAAGGTCTGATGCGTGGAGGACCATCTAGCAGTACAGGACCCTCACATAGACACACCCATCAGCGTCTTTTACTAGCTCTGACTCGCGAGATAACTGGAGACATTCTTTTGAACCAGCGAGACACTCTGTTTCATTGGGTTCTTCACCTTCAGATCCCCCACCTTTTATGCTACCTATTCTAGACGAGCCCCAACATTCTCACCATACCCAAGATTCACACCATTCGCACCATTCATACCACTCTTTACATTCCTATTATTTTCATCATTCTGAATCCACTTATTCCCCGACCCAGTTTAACCTAAACGACTATATTAACGAACAATTAGGCTTTAATCCTTTAGGACCCGAGGACCACTTCTCCCAAGATATGGAGATGGATGATGATCCTGACCCAGAGCCGCCAACCGGGACACCAACTCATCCCATCAGTATCTCCAGCGGTTCTCCTTACTAAGGATCGCCATACCAAGGCCCCGACCCATGGGCCGAATGGTGGAACAAGTTTGAATGGGAATTCACTCCTTCTTTTCATAATTCTCCACAACTTCCATTGGAGGAACCATACTTTCAAGCGGTTTCTCCACCGCCTTTACCCGTTGAGGAACCACCTCAACAACCACCACAACCACCTCCCGAGCCATCTAGGCGAAGGAGGAATGCACGGATGTCCGTGCGAGGGAGACGAAGATTTAGTTCCCCTCAAGCTTCAAGCACATACCCTCCTATTCCGAAGATCCACAGATGGGTGGACCTTCACATGCGGTGCCGAAAGATGATCCCCCGCCAGTTACATTTGCACCACCGCCACCGCCAGTGGGTTTTGATAACCCCATACCGACTTACCCAGGTTCGTCTGGGTATAACCCATTTGAATATCCAACTCCTACGGATTATGGATATCAAGCCCCTGCCCAAGATCCATATCTTGAGGCAACACAATTTAATGCACTTCATCCTTCACCATTTCTGTATGATCGAGATTCGATCAATACGAGTCAATCTGAGTCAAATCTGAGTTACTAGAAAGGCGGAAACAGACTAGTAACCGTGAATCAGTGTTAGAATAGGAGTAGAAGAGCAGAAATACACTTTAAACATGTTTTCCATTGATATTAGACGTTTTCGTACGGAGAGAATTCGTCAGCACTTCGTGGCAAGATTCTCTGAAAAGTTACAAATGAAAAACTCAACACACCTATTTATAGGCTGTCCAGTTCGCACGGGTTAAATATGTCCACTTCGCACGAACTGGCACCTCCAGTTCGTGCGACCTGACCTTCACACTTGTCAGTTCGTGCGAACTGGCTATAAAACATATAAACTTTACATTTCAACACTATTACATATAAACGACATGACCTAGACTGATGACGTAGGCGATAGAAATTATGCACCAACAAACTCCCCCTTGGATATTGCCGCAGTCTTCAGTCAGCCTGTCTTCAAAACTTTCTTCACAAAGACTTGAACTTCTCCTCTCTTTGCTTCGGTTTCTTCAGCAATGTTTTCCTCAGGCTCCCCCTTTCGTTAAGCTTCCGTGCTTTTGGGATCGACACCTGGTTTTCTGGTTACAAGCTCCCCCTTGCTTCGAGCTCGTCTTCAGACTCCCTCTTAGACTCGGCTATCGGGATCATAATCTGGAACTTTCATCTGCAAATCTCAAACATTTATGAGAAAAATCATTTTAAATGTCCAGGATTGATGACCTGGCTCTTTCAACATATGCTAAAATATTTTTATAGTGAAAGCATTTTTTGTTGTCCAGGATTACTTGATTCTCTCCCCCTATCAAAATACTATAAAGATTTGACGATATTAAGAATCCAACAACTAAACCTAACTCTTTACAATCAGATTTTACCAATTTGAGCATCCAAATCCCTCACAGTCAATCATCCAAGTCCAACTTAATGACCTTGGGGACTTCACAAACTGTTTTTTATTTTTGAATTTTTAACTTTTTAACTTTTTCAACACACTCAGTTAACCAAGTCCAAGTTAATGACCCTGGTCAACTATTTAGCCTGCCAAATCCAAATTAATGACCTTGGCTGACCAAATTATGATATCGCTGACAATTTTGAAACAAATTAAGTTCAAATTAATGAACTTTTAAACATATTGAGCAATTACCAACACTTTTCTCAAACTTTTCTCAACCAACCCAAATGATCCAACATGTTTAGCACTGTGAGACTTTGATCATCAGATCCCAACGTCTGTTGTCGAAAATAAGATGAAAAGACAAATCTTTTTGAATTTTTCAACATTTTAGCTAAACAAACAGAAATCTTTTGGATTTAAAGAAACTGGAAACTGTACAAACATATTTACAGACAACTTTTTGTGAGTTTGTGTAAGAGGATCATATCAGTTTTTGAGACTTATCACCAACACCGTTGATCTTGATTTAACATTAAGCCTTTAAACAAATTCACTTTTGATTGTCAGTATTGTTGTCCACTTAAACTTCTACACAAGTTTCAATTGATTCAAGATACGAATTAGTGTTTTAAGAACTAAACTTATTCGCGTGTACCACCTCAGAATATACTCCCGTATCCAGACTTCTATATTCAGTCTTACAGGTGAGTGCACACTAATGATATCTGTAAGGGGTAAATGCGAGGCCATGATAGCTCAGGCTATTGATTTCTCAAAATCAGAGAGATGATGGCTCGACTTTAGGTGGGTCCCCCTTGGGGATCTTCTTTTCAACAACACATGATTAGCATTTTTCAATGTTTCATCATTTTTTATGCTGAGGGTGAGCTTTAAAAATAAAGCAGTGAAAAGTATTATACGAGGACTAGGCTATTGCTCCCGCAAAATCAGAAGTCCTGGTATAATACCCCAGATATCATCACGTACAAAGACCTAGTATGTCAGAAATATTAAGCCTTTCAAACAAGATTTCGGGGGTTACCCATATATCCGAGAGATGTTCCCCACGAAATAAGCAAGTTATTTGCTATGTTTATATCTCGAAATCAATCTACTAATTGTGTGAAGCCTACTAGCACATCATTAGTGAGACTTGTTTAAAAACATTTTGACTTTCCATTTCTTTAGCATGTTGTGATAGTCCACTGATGTACTATCATTTCCTCTTTTTCACACAAAACTCATTTTGTCCTTTTCAATGTTTTTGTATTTATGAAATTTTATCATGTTTTTGTATTTTCTATAAACTTTCTCCCCCTAAAATCAAAAACATATTTTTGTGTTTTTGGTTTTATCAAAAGCAGTAAAGAAACTGTACATAAAACATGACAACAAGACACAGATCACTTCTGATCGTCGTCCTTCTCTGCTTCACATTCTCTGTTTAGCTCACATGCACTCCCATGATTTACAAACCACTTGATTATAATGTTTTGAAACCATTTTTCAATCTAGTTTTATCATGTGTTTGTTCAGCTGTGAGGGTTTTGGCGTATTCACTTTAAAATTTTCAAAAATTTTAACAATTTAAACCAAACACTTCATGTTTTAAACCACAGACACAGGATTTTCTCCTCATGTGCCAGGCTGTTCTGTTATTCATGCTGAACTTGAATTGACCTCTGAACACCTGCACAAGCATAAGAATTTGATTAGATTTGAATTTGAACCCAATCTATCGTTGTTGCAACTCTCATGTCTAGTATATAGTGATCGTTTTCACGAGGAACTCGCATCAACACCATTTCTTCAGGTATCTTAAACCCTGGTTTAAGAATCAGACATTCATCCTTTGAAAAATGAACAGTAAATGAGTTATCACAAATCTGAGAGATGCTCAACAGATTGTCTTCCAACTCAACAATGTAGTTCACTTTTTCAAATGAGACAACCTCGTTAGTAAGTATTCCTTCTCCAACAATTCTTCCACCTTGAGTTCCAGCAAACTTGACATAACCTCCATAGATTGATTTGACGTCATATAGCAGTGCTAACATCCCTGTCATGTGCCGTGAGGCGCCGCTATCCATTATCCATTTAGAAATGACAGACCTTGGAAGCCCCTGCACACATCAAAAAACATTTATTTAAACAATGATGCCCAAGATTTTTCAACATTTGGTATAGTACCAAAGACAATATCATGAGCTACTTTGTCAAGTTTTGGAATGTTAAAAACAACATTTGGAACATCAGGTTCTGGTTTTGATTTTAGATTTCCCTCCTTGATAGGTGGAAATTCTTCAATCAACCTTTCTAACTCAAACTCAATTTTCACTTCATTGGTTGCAAGAACTTTCGGTTCAGATTTTAAAACCTCTTCCATTTTCTTTTCCTCAAAAGAAAGTTTAGGTATCTCCACCCATGATTGACTTTGGGAAGTCTTTGTTTTAGGATAAACCTTTGAAGTCTTTTGAGATTTTGAAGATTCGCCAATTTCAAAAGTTGATTTTGGTTTGTCCTCGGACTTCAATGATTCACCGCGTTTCAGAATATGCACGGGGGATACCATAGGTGATTTTCCCTTAACATCTTTTGAAATTTTTGGTTTTGGTTTCTGGAAAACTGGTTTTATCATCTTTTTGACACATTGTTTGACTATGTGACCAATTTCATTGCAGCGATAACAGATTCTTTTGTCATATTCAACAAAAGTGGATCTGTTGGTCTCGTCTCTTATCTTTTTGGCTGCAATAAAATCATCAATTGCTTTCTGACTAAAAATATAATCCTTTTCGGCTTCTGTATTCTTACCAGCGACAAACACTTCGCTCAATTTTTCTTTTGGCTTAACCTCTTTCTTAGCCATGTTCTTTTCAAAACCAACACCTTTCTTTTTGAAATTATTACCATGTCTCTTGTTACCATTGTTACCCACCCATTCATTTTTCTTTCCTGGGTTGTTTGTCGATTGTTGGTTAACAAAAGATTTTTTCGGTTTTGAAAGAAACAAGTTGTTGTTGACTTCTGAGATATCAATTTCCACAAGTTTGAAAACTTTTTCAACATTTTCTAGGTTCGCATTCTGAATCGGATACTCAAAATCAGTATACAGTTTGTCAGTTCCGGTCATTGTGTAAACCACAATGATCGAATCGTCATCCAAAACTTTATCTGATTTTGGGATAAACTTATCAAGAAAGTTTCCGTCATCTTCAGAATCTGAACTGGAATTCTCAAAATGAGTTTTGACCGTTTCTAAATCAATGTTATCACTCTCTTCACCTAACACTTGGTCTACAACTGTTTTAACCAGTTGTGACTCGTTGTCAGTGTCAGACGGAGAGAATGTAACATCTATATTTTCCGGTAACTCTTTCTCCTCTGTTCTCAATTTGAGATTCAATGCCTCTTCCACCCCGTCTGGATATTTCTGAGTATAATGATTCCACATTGGGGGTGGAACATTGTTGAAAGCTGGTTTAACATCAGGTTGTTGAGGAAAGATCTGATCAATCACATATGAAGATGAAAGATAACCGATTAACTTTTTGTCAACTCTTTCTGTCTCAATGCGCATCAGTTCAAGTTCCTTCTTTAAAGATGCGATTTTGTCCAAATGAATGTTAATCGACATTTGCTTATCCATGACCGTAGCTTTGAACAGATTAACAATTTTATCATTTTCTATACTCTCATTTTGAATCATTTTGATTGATCGTGACAGAGTGTCATAAGTTGCTTTAACATCATTAAAATCAAATTTTAATTTGTCGTGAAACTTTTTCAATTCTTGAAACTGTTTGTCTTTTTCAAGACAATCCATGCATGGTTTTAAACAGTTTTTGCATGGCGTTTCAGGAATTGGATCAACTTTTTCAAAAATATTTTCTTGTTTATCATTTTTAATATCCGATTTACCAAACCCTCCAGACTCAAACTCAGATTTCTCTCCGGATTCGGACTCCACATTTTCTGATTTGTCATCGGACTCGAACTTCTCATTTGATTCCATTTCAACTGACACTGACTCTTGAGTTGCATCTTCAGTCTCATTGTTATCAGAAGGTGTTTTAGTTTGTTCTACCTCTTGCAGCTTGACCATAAGAGCTTTGTCTGCTATTTCTTTCAAAGTCTCTTCATTCATTTCCTTTGAGACATCAATGATCTCTTGAACAGGTGTTTTCTCAGTTGCGTACTGTGAGCAAAAACCCGTAGTCGGTTCTCCAAAGAAACCTGCAAAAGAATCAAACACATGAGCTGGCATTATAGATTTGAATGAATTAACAATAATCCCCTGTTCAGACTGATAATAGTAGACCGTTGCTGCTGCCTCTTCTAGTTCAGCATAACTTTCTTCAGTCATTACTTCACTAACTTCAGAAACATCCGGCTCTTCAGTAATTTCATCCATCATTGCAAGACCCCCTCCTGGAATGTACTTATCCCAACTGAAGCCTTCTGGAATCTTTTCATCATCTTGATTCACCAAAAGAGCTTTTTCTGTTTTGGATGGACTGTTCTCGATTTGAGGTCTTGGATTGAATGGTGTTTGACTGTTTTTATGATAAATGGCATGTCGGTAATAGTCATTGGCAAATGGATTCTGATGGTTGTTAACTTCTCTGTTCGGACATTCGCGCTTGAAGTGTCCCTTTTCTTTACACTTGAAGCAGGTCACCTTTGATTTGTCGAATCCGAGTTTACAATCAGGACCTAAGAGACTATTTCTTCACGTAATTTCCATGAACCTCTGAGCTCTTCTCACAAGACTCGCCATACCCTATTTTATGTTGATGAGTTCTAGTTCCTCGGGATCAATTTGATCGTAGTCTTCTTTCGTCATGTCTGGGTTACCAATTCGTCTGGCTACTAGACTCTCGTAAGACTCAAGTACAGAAGCTAGAAGTGCTATATGCTGCTTTGCGGCTGTCTCAGTAAAATCTTGACCATTTTTAATGTTAACAGCTATATTGCACAATATCCCATGACTATAACTCTGATTGTTTGAACCTGAAGATCTTTGAGAAGAAACTTGTTCTTGAGAATTCTGAACCTTAGGATTCGGTTCGTAATTTGGAAACGGTGAAAAATTGTTGTTAGGTGTAACACCTTGTAAAATCATACCCAATAAAATAAAGACACGTGTCATGTAACACAAACGTGTTATAAAAAAAACAGATCCAGATAAAGATGTACGATAGGATTTAAAAGCGTCGACATGTTAATTTATACCTCTGAGCGACCTATTAATAAATCCCTAACCATAATATATTTGATCAACATCTAAATTATGCAAATAAATCTGGTTATCCTAAATAACAAATTGATTATAACTCAAGACTTGGATCCAATGTGAGTTCTCAAAAATGTTGGCACTTGAGGCATTCAACATAAAGCACCAAAATGTGTAAGAGCATGCAAAGCATGCAAGGTCTGAGCACTTGGCCCCTCTACTGAAAAGAAAGCATGAAAATTCGGATTTAAGTGGCATGGACAAGGCCTAAGAAGTTGCAAAAATTTTGTCTCTGGTCATCGGTTACGGACCGTAAGAGCTCAGGCTTACGGTCCGTAAAGGGTTGCTTACGGACCGCAAGCTTGAGCTCTTACGGTCCGTAAGGCTGTCGCTGGCAGCAGAATTGGACAGGTGCCTGTTCAGCAGGTTGCACCGCCATAAGAAGATGGTTTTCGAAAACAGGGGCTTTGCAACTGGTATTGGGCAACATAGGGACACCTGGGAGCATCCCATAACATTAGTAGAGTTACATGGCATCATCCAACTCAATTGGGTTCACTATATAAGAAGAAAAAGTTGCAACATTCTCACTTGCTCACTTGGAAAATTATTCAAGACTTCTCTGGAGCTCCTCTAATCAGCAACAAGTCTTCTTAAGATCCCTAATCATACTTAGGACCTTTGTAAGTGTCCTTAACCCTTCCTAATTCAGTTTAGCTTAGTTAATTAGCTAAAAGTCAAACCGTCGTAATTAAGGTTTGACTTCGTGATTAATCAATAATTGTTCAGTCAAATCTCGAATTAAGAGTACCTATAAGTAGGTAATTATGTGGGTAATAAACCCTTAAAAGGGTACTCTCTGATTCCCACTCTAACTAGGTCAATTGTCGGGTCAAAGCTAACTTTAAAAAGTCAACAGAATACTTATTTTCAAATTAATACATAATTAGCAATGTAGGATCCATGTAACCTGTTTTATCATTAATATAACTTGGTAATTAATGTAAGAACATGTCTAAACATGTTCACCCTGACAATTTTCAGTTTAGGCCCGGTTCGGAACCGAAAGTCGCATAAATTGACTTTTGCTTTGACTTTCAGTTCTGACCCATTTAAGCGTGTTTTAGAAATGCCTTAGAGCCTTATTAGGACCAGGTTTCATATAAGTATAACCCTCTGTGTTTATACACCTTGGTTCAATAGTTATCCAATTCATATGCATGTTCCCGTTAATTGCTTATATGTTGACTATTATGCCCATATGACCTTAAAACGTGATTTTTGAAAATATAAAAGAATGGATACCTTAGTTACTGATTTATAAACTTGCACCTAAAATTTAATATCAGTTTGAGGTCTAGAATAGGAGTTATGCTCATTAGCTTAAATAAGAAACTTTTTAGTAATTAAATGGCATAATTAGCATATAGCATATCTAAACTCAATTTTTGATATCAAAATTTTTACCTACTGATATAAAATAATATTTTGAGATTTTTGAAGATTTTTAATTAATTTTAGGCTGAGCATAACATAGGGTTGTAGCTTTAATTCGGTTAATGCCGGTTTTGCCCTTTTGGGCTATAAAATGGGTTTTACAAATCTATTTGACCCCAAACCTTTTGCTACTGATTTTATATGATAAATAAATTATTTTAAACCTTCTCGAATAATAAAAATATCAGCTTTCTATATAGAACCCGGAAATGGCTCCAAACCGCCTTTTTAAGCATTTTTAACGCATAGTATGCATCAAAACTATTTTAAACATATAAGGTTGGATGCCTACTGATATTATAAGTAAATTATTATATTATAATAGTGAGCAAAAGTTTTAAACTCAGATTTCCAGTTTTGACCTTTTAAGCCTAAGTGAAATTACCGAAATGCCCCTAAGGTGCATAGTTTGGTTTTAAATGATAAATTTCACATATATGTAATGACCTACTGTTATAACTTAGTAAATAAAGTATTTTTACTGATCATATCAGACCTGTAACTCAAATTAATATTTAAACTCTTTTATAACCTTTAAAATGACCAAAATGCCCCTACGGGGCATAGTTTGAGTTTAAACTCATTTGGGGCATAATAGAAGATATCTTACTGATGTCACAACATATTTAAGGCATATTAACTTAGGAAACTTGTATATGACTCATATGGTTACCCGTTACGCACTTTTCGCGTTCGGATCGACTTATGTAACTAGTTTGCATATATTAGCCGAAACGGGTCAAACCATATCGTTTTCATCTCAAAATCCAGAATGTGTTTAAGTTACCCATATTAAACAAGCATACAAGCTTGTCGGGTCAAAGCCACATTCTAAACCGGTCTTCGCCTTATCATGCGTTTGAACCGTATCTTCCTTTAAAACTAACCGGTCTAAGTCTAAACTTAATTAAAGACCCGTTAGGATTCCAATAGGTTATTAAAAACCTTCGTTCCAGATTTAGAAGCCCAGTAAAAGCTATCTGTATTTGCTGATTTGATATACGGCTGGGATTGAATTTATATTTAGCTCAGGTAAATACTTTTAACTTATTTTCCCTTATACGGGCTTGGGGTACGGTACATAAAATACCGCTTGGTCGGGCATTGAATATTTAATTTTATGAAGGTTAAATCATTGAAATGTCCCGTTTGAAAATGTTTGTTTGCTTAAAGCCTTTGGGGGGTTAATGACCATGTCCCGGATATCCTTGGCATCATTCAAAGAAATGGCCACGACCTTAACATACAGGTGTAGGCGTACACCCGTTAGTGTATTTATAAATAATAAGGTATAACTGCCGATTTCGGGAATAACCCGACGCGGGACTATATCATGTGGTGTGTCAATTAATCTTTAACCTGGTATTTCGACCCGGGCTACTGAATGTATAAGAAACATGTAATCCTTTTACAAGATTATATATATATATATATATATAAATAATTATCCTAAGTTATAAAAGTTTTATGCCACGTGCATTCAAATCAATTTTGTAAACCTTTTCAAAATGAGTCAGTTAATTGTATTTACCAGTGTAAAATGACGTATTTTCCCCAAAAGGTTAAGTGCAGGTACTACTCGAAATAGGCTGGCTTTCTCCTAGCGTCCACAATAAGTCTCGCAAGCTTGGATGTCATAAAACTGTTGAACAATGTTTCCTTTTTATTTTTGATCCGCCTGTGGATCTGTTTCAACTATTTGTGATACTTAATATTACAATTTAATAAAGTTGAAATGAATCTATCGTTTGCTTCCGCTGTGCATTTAAATTTGTGTTGTTTGACTATGATGATATCAACTACGTCACGATACTCCCCACCGGGCCCACCGGTAATACGTGGAAATATCGGGGTGTGACAGGTTGGTATCAGAGCCAACACTGAGTGAATTAAACACTAGCCTTTTGTGTTTAATCTCAGTACACAATTGCACATTCCTCAAATTTTCGAGTCTAGACAAAGAACATAGGACAAATCCTGATTTTGTTTTATTTTTGTCTTTTATATTATTCTTTGTTGTTATCCTTGTTTATGTTGACAGGTCTAAATATGCCGCCTAGATTCTTTGGGAGAAAAGGAAAAGCACCTGTAGCAGGCCACGACCAGGAGGCTGGGCCTTCTCAAAGACGAACCTCACCCGTCAACATACGTACAAGTCCCCAGGGGGACTGGAGGGCACATTTACAGCCGGCGAGGCGATCCATCTCGTTAAGCTCGTCACCGTCTTACCTTCACTCCTTTGGACCCCAGTCAGAAAATGAGCCCGAAAACCCACAGCCTTCATATATCCCTCTCCAGAGGTCCAACTCTCGTCACTCCTTTGATAACCCGTCCCATATCTTCTGAAGCCGGTTCAACCCGGCGAACTACCTCGAGGAACCAGTGGGTGTTAACCCATTGGGACCTGAAGATCACTTTTCTGGAGATCACGCCATGGATATGGACGAGGATACCGACCCTACCGAACCACCGACCGGTACCCCCACACATCCCATAGAAATTTCTGATGGGTCATCTTTTCATGGATCACCTTACCGTGGTCCAGATAGCTACCAAGCAAGGTTTAACCAGATTGATTGGTATTTCACACCCTCTCACCATTCATCGCCTTACCAGCAGCAGCAGCAACAGGATCCTTCCGGGGACTCACGCTTTGTGGCAGTTACCCCGCCACCACCACCACCTCAGCAGCAGCCTCCTGAGCCACCAAGGCGAAGGAGATCGAATGCACGGATGTCCGTGCGGGGAGGAGTGCATATCAGCACCCCTCAACCATCGAGTGGCAGCCACTACCCGCCGCTCCAAGAAAACCAGCAGATGGGGGGATCTTCAAACCCCAACCCAGAAGTGAACTCTGCACCTGTCATGCCACCACCATTGGGCTTTGACAACCCAATTCCCACGTACGCTGGCCCAGCAACGTATAATCCCTTTGAGCAGCTGGCTCACACCAGCTTTAATTATGCTGAGATCGACCCATACCTGGCGGCGTGGAACTACAATGCTCTTAACCCCGAAGGGCCCTACGGAGCTCCTTGGGGAGTTGGATACCCAGCTTATGGATACCAACAACAACTGCCTCTTCGACCCCCATATCAGCCGCAGCCGCAGGTACCATGGTTTTCCCCGCCAGAACCGGAGGAAATTCTCCAAAAACTGGACCAAGTTGAGCAGGAGGTTCATAGAGATCGCAGGAAACGACAAGGTTTCTTCAAAGGATTGGCAAGTTTAATAAAAGGGAAGAACAAGAAGGACCATTGAATCCTTCAATTGTTGGCTGTATTTCCTTGTTTTCAATTGAGCCCCTGCGTGGGCCTGTTTTTCTGTTTTGACCCATGCGTGGGTATGTATCTTTGTATTCTGCCCCTGCGTGGGCATGACTTTCTGTTGACCCCTGCGTGGGTATGTTTGTTTGTTTAAGCCCCTGCGTGGGCGTGTTATTTTTGTAGAAGTCCCGTTTAGGGCAAAATTGTACTCGTTAAATTTTATGGAATGGTTAAATTAAATTTTCATTTTATTGCATGCATAAACATAAAATGTGAAATAATAAAATAACATTCCCACTAAAAGATCTACCATTATAATAAAATGGCAAAATCTAAAAAGAACAAGACCTAGCCATATGTCACCTTAAGACAAGGCCAAGATGGTAGTTCCTCAATTAGATTCAGATCCTTATTAATCTCTCAATTTAGGGTTGTTCTGTGTTAAATATTAAAAAGAATCTTAAAGGTAAAACCTAGACTAAATGTCGTTGCAGACATGGCCAAGATGGTAAAACCTATCCAAAAGATTCAAAACCTTAACTTCTGAAAGCATATTAACCTGCTTGACAAATGTGATTCGATAAAATCACATAAGTCATTCTTAAATTGGGTTATTCTAATTTCCCTTATGATCATCCCTTAAGGATGAAGTGCCCACGGGCTATAATTAACGTCCTCTGGGACTAAAGACAGTGGTAGCCCACAACTCCCTGTCAAGAAAAGGTAATGAACTTGGATTCAAACCTTAATGCCTCGGTTTCATAAAACCTGGGCTTATAAACTAAACTCATCTACGTGACTAGGCCTTTTGTGCTATTACTAACTTATAATTTAGGATTATGATAAAGATCCTGAGTAATTATGTATTTAGCAAATTAACTAAAATGGCTATTAAAAAACATGGTTAATAAATTGTCAAAAACAATAAAACTGTATAAGCTTCTATATAAACCTTGCCCTTATTTGATTTTATGTAGAAATTAAAGCTACATGGCTAGGTCAGAAGAGGTAAATAGTCATCTGGTGGAAAACCATGAAAATACTAAGATACATGTGACCGGTGCTGAGCTGCAAGCGTTAGTAGATAATGCTGTAATAAAAGCTATAGAACGACAGTATAATGAATCTAGCGGGACTCGAAGTAGGACCCTATCCACACCGCACTCCAAGCCTAAGACTCATTCAGAGGCTCACAGCAAGCCACCCTCTAAGAAAGATGAGCCAAAGAAAGATGATGATCGACATTCATCTAATCAACACAGTGTTCCATCTAAAAGGATAGTGTTTAATGATAAACCACGTACCAAGTCCTGTACCTATAAGTACTTTGTTTCCTGCAAACCCCAGGATTTCACTGGGGAGAAAGGGGCAATTAATTGTATGACCTGGTTGGATGAGATGGACACAGTAGTTGACATCAGCGGTTGTGCTGAAAGGGATGTAGTGAAGTATGTATCCCAATCGTTCAAGGGAGAGGCACTAGCATGGTGGAAGTCTCTCATTCAAGCTGCTGGAAAGATCTCACTCTACAACTTGTCATGGGATCAGTTCGTTGCTCTCATTAAGGAGAATTATTGCCCGCAACATGAGGTTGAAAGAATTGAATCAGATTTCTTATCATTGGTGATGAAGAATTTAGATTGTCAAGCTTACCTCACCAGTTTCAATACCCTGTCTAGGCTGGTTCCGTATCTCATAACCCCGGAACCCAAAAGGATTGCTCGCTTCATTGGGGGTTTATCCCCAGAAATCAAAGCCAGTGTTAAGGCGTCCAGACCTGCTACTTTTAGATCAGCAGCTGATCTATCTCTGTCTCTTACCTTGGACGCGGTCAGGCTAAGATCGCTAAGAAACACTGATGCTGAGAAAAGGAAGCGAGAGGATGATAACTCACGGCGATCAGATAAGAGACATAGGGGAAACAATGACCGCAAAAAGAGTTCTGGATCCAAGAAAGATGGTCATCAATCGGGTGATAAGCCCAAATGTAAAATCTGCAAGAAACATCAATTCGGGAAGTGCAGATATGAGTCAAAATCCCAGTCACAGCCAAGGGCATGTGGGATTTGCAAGTCTTCTGAGCACAAGACCTTAGACTGTAAGAAAATCAAGGATGCTTCGTGCTATAGCTGCAATGAAAAAGGGCATATCAGATCCAACTGCCCAAAACTTGCAAAGAAGACTGAGGATGGGAAGAAGACCAATGCAAGGGTCTTCCGAATGGATGCAAAGGAAGCTGTTCAGGACGACAATGTGATCACAGGTACCTTTCTCATAAATGATGTCTATGCAAGAGTACTTTTTGATTCAGGAGCTGATAAGTCATTTGTAGATAATAAGTTTTGCAAATTGCTGAATTTACCTGTTAAAACCATAAGTGTGAAATATGAGGTGGAATTAGCTGATGGTACCCGAGAAACCGCGTCAACCGTGTTAGATGGATGTTTCATATCCATTAGGAACCATTCTTTTCCATTATCCCTACTTCCTTTGAAGTTAGCCGGTTTTGACATAGTTATAGGCATGGATTGGTTATCTCGTAACCAAGCCCAGATAGTATGCAATAGGAAGCAAGTGGTGATCAAGACTCCGTCTGGTGAGCCAATTACCATTCAGGGAGACACCCAGTATGGACTGCATGAGCAAGTGTCTATGCTCAAGGCATCTAGATGTTTGAAGAAGGGTTGTGTCATTTATATGGCACAGGTAACTATTGATGAGCAGAAACCCAAGATTGAAGATATTCCAGTCATTTCTGAGTACCCTGAAGTTTTTCCTGAAGAACTACCTGGTTTACCACCAGATAGACAAGTAGAATTCAGAATTGACATCATCCCTGGAGCAGCACCTGTTGCGAGAGCGCCTTATAGGTTGGCACCAACGGAAATGAAGGAATTGAGAACTAAACTAGATGAATTGCTAGCCAACGGTTTCATTAGACCTAGTTCGTCTCCTTGGGGAGCGCCAATCCTATTTGTCAAGAAGAAGGACGGATCGATGCGTCTGTGCATTGATTACCGTGAGCTTAATAAGGTCACTATCAAGAATAGGTATCCTTTGCCCAGGATCGACGATCTGTTCGATCAACTACAAGGGGCAAGCTACTTTTCTAAGATCGATTTGAGGTCAGGCTATCATCAATTGAAAGTTAAAGATGAAGATGTACACAAGACTGCATTTAGGACTCGTTATGGTCATTACGAGTTCCTAGTGATGCCTTTTGGGCTCACTAATGCACCTGCCACATTCATGGATCTCATGAATCGCGTCTGCAAGCCTTACTTGGATAAATTTGTCATCGTTTTCATCGACGACATTCTCATTTACTCGAAAAGCCAAGCTGACCATGAGAAGCATCTCCGTTGCATTCTTAAGCTACTTCAACAAGAAAAGCTCTATGCCAAGTTTTCAAAGTGTGAATTCTGGCTTCGTGAAGTCCAATTCCTTGGACATGTTGTTAGTGAGCGTGGTATCCAAGCAGATCCCGCTAAAGTTGAAGCTGTCATGAATTGGCAAGAGCCAAAGACGCCTACAGAGATTCGTAGCTTTCTAGGGTTAGCAGGATACTATAGGCGATTTATTGAAAACTTCTCAAGAATTGCAGCACCCCTGACTCTACTCACCCGCAAGAATAACAAGTTTGATTGGGGGCCTAAGCAGCAAGAATCTTTCGATATTTTGAAACAAAAATTGAGCAATGCTCCAGTATTGACGTTGCCTGATGGGATTGATGAATTTGTAGTATATTGTGATGCATCACACACAGGCATGAGGTGTGTGCTTATGCAGAAAGGCAAGGTCATTGCCTATGCTTCCCATCAGTTAAAGGTGCACGAGAAGAACTACACCACCCATGACTTGGAGCTGGGTGCCGTTGTATTTGCACTAAAACTGTGGAGACATTACTTGTATGGAACCAAGTGTGTGATCTATTCAGATCATAAAAGCCTTCAACACTTGTTTAATCAGAAAGATTTAAACATGAGGCAACGACGTTGGATGGAAACTCTGAATGATTATGACTGTGAGATAAGATACCATCCAGGCAAGGCAAATGTGGTTGCCGATGCCTTAAGCAGGAAAGAAAGAGTGAAACCTATAAGAATCAATGCCAAGAGCATTGAGATAAAGAATAGTTTGAACGAAAGGCTGTTAGCTGCACAGAAGGAAACTGTGTTGGAAGCTAACTATCCTGATGAAAAGCTAGGAGTAACTGAAGAGCAGTTATCCTATGGCAAGGACGGAATCCTAAGGTTAAATGGACGAATATGGGTTCCAGTTTATGGAGGACTTCGGGATGTTATCCTCCAGGAAGCCCATAGTTCTAAATATTCCGTTCATCCTGGAGCTGATAAAATGTACCAGGATCTGAAGGCAAATTACTGGTGGATAGGCTTGAAGAAGTCTATAGCTGCCTACGTAGCTAAATGTTTGACGTGTGCACAAGTCAAAGCTGAACATCAGAAGCCGTCAGGTTTGCTACAACAGCCTGAAATTCCCACTTGGAAATGGGAAATGGTGACAATGGATTTCATCACCAAGTTGCCAAAGACAAAGAAAGGAAATGATACTATATAGGTGATAGTAGATAGACTGACTAAGTCAGCACATTTCCTACCCATTAAGGAAACTTATAGTTCTGACATGTTAGCCCAATTGTATGTTGATAAGATTGTATCTCTGCATGGAGTACCAGTGGCTATTATCTCTGACAGAGATACCAGATACACGTCACACTTTTGGAAAAGTTTCCAACAGTCTTTGGGCACGCGCTTAAATTTCAGTATGGCTTACCATCCTCAGACGGACGGGCAAAGTGAACGTACCATCCAAACTTTGGAAGACATGCTACGTGCATGTGTAATTGATCTAGGTGGTAGTTGGGATAAGCACCTGCCATTGACCGAGTTCTCCTATAACAATAGCTACCATACAAGCATTAAGGTTGCGCCTTTCGAGGCATTATATGGTAGAAAGTGTAGAACGCCTGTTTGGTGGGCCGAAGTAGGGGAAGCTCAATTGTTAGGACCTGATATATTCCTTGAAACGATGGACAAGATTGTCCAGATTCGTGACCACCTGAAAGCTGCCAGGGATAGGCAGAAAAGTTATGCTGATGAAAGGCGAAAACCTCTAAAGTTCGAGGTTGGTGATAGAGTTTTGCTAAAAGTATCACCCTGGAAGGGAGTGATGCGATTTGGTAAGAAAGGTAAACTAAGCCCAAGGTATATAGGACCGTTCGAGATCATCGAATGCGTGGGATCAGTGGCTTATAAGTTAAACTTACCTGAAGAGCTCAGTGGTATTCACAATGTATTCCACATCTGCAATCTGAAGAAATGTATGGCTGATGAATCGCTAGTCATACCACATACGGATGTGCACATAGATGAGAGCTTGAAATTTGTGGAAAAACCTTTGTCGCTTGAGGATCGACAGGTTAAGAAGCTTCGGAGGAAGCATGTGCCTATTGTGAAGGTTAAATGGGATGCCCGTAGAGGTCCCGAATATACGTGGGAGTTAGAATCCACCATGAAAGAAAAGTACCCTCAATTGTTTCAATAAATCTCGAGGTCGAGATTTCTTTTAAGGGGGTGAGGATGTAACACCTCGTAAAATCATACCCAATAAAATAAAGACACGTGTCATGTAACACAAACGTGTTATAAAAAAAACGGATCCAGATAAAGATGTACGATAGGATTTAAAAGCGTCGACATGTTAATTTATACATCTGAGCGACCTATTAATAAATCCCTAACCATAATATATTTGATCAACATCTAAATTATGCAAATAAATCTAGTTATCCTAAATAACAAATTGATTATAACTCAAGACTTGGATCCAATGTGAGTTCTCGAAAATGTTGGCACTTGAGGCATTCAACACAAAGCACCAAAATGTGTAAGAGCATGCAAAGCATGCAAGGTCTGAGCACTTGGCCCCTCTACTGAAAAGAAAGCATGAAAATTCGGATTTAAGTGGCATAGACAAGGCCTAAGAAGTTGCAAAAATTTTGTCTCTGGTCATCGGTTACGGACCGTAAGAGCTCAGGCTTACGGTCCATAAAGGGTTGCTTACGAACCGCAAGCTTGAGCTCTTACGGTCCGTAAGGCTGTCGCTGGCAGCAGAATTGGACAGGTGCCTGTTCAGCAGGTTGCACCGCCATAAGAAGATGGTTTTCGAAAACAGGGGCTTTGCAACTGGTATTGGGCAACATAGGCACACTTGGGAGTATCCCATAACATTAGTAGAGTTACATGGCATCATCCAACTCAATTGGGTTCACTATATAAGAAGAACAAGTTGCAACATTCTCACTTGCTCACTTGGAAAATTATTCAAGACTTCTCTGGAGTTCCTCTGATCAGCAACAAGTCTTCTTAAGATCCCTAATCATACTTAGGACCTTTGTAAGTGTCCTTAACCCTTCCTAATTCAGTTTAGCTTAGTTAATTAGCTAAAAGTCAAACCGTCGTAATTAAGGTTTGACTTCATGATTAATCAATAATTGTTCAGTCAAATCTCGAATTAAGAGTACCTATAAGTAGGTAATTATGTGGGTAATAAACCCTTAAAAGGGTACTCTCTGATTCCCACTCTAACTAGGTCAATTGTCGGGTCAAAGCTAACTTTAAAAAGTCAACAGAATACTTATTTTCAAATTAATACATAATTAGCAATGTAGGATCCATGTAACCTGTTTTATCATTAATATAACTTGGTAATTAATGTAAGAACATGTCTAAACATGTTCACCCCGACAATTTTCAGTTTAGGCCCGGTTCGAAACCGAAAGTCTCATAAATTGACTTTTGCTTTGACTTTCAGTTCTGACCCGTTTAAGCATGTTTTAGAAATGCCTTAGAGCCTTATTAGGACCAGGTTTCATATAAGTATAACCCTCTGTGTTTATACACCTTGGTTCAATAGTTATCCAATTCATATGCATGTTCCCGTTAATTGCTTATATGTTGACTATTATGCCCATATGACCTTAAAACGTGATTTTTGAAAATATAAAAGAATGGAGACCTTAGTTACTGATTTATAAACCTGTACCTAAAATTTAATATCAATTTGAGGTCTAGAATAGGAGTTATGCTCATTAGCTTAAATAAGAAACTTTTTAGTAATTAAATGGCATAATTAGCATATAGCATATCTAAACTCAATTTTTGATATCAAACTTTTTACCTACTGATATAAAATAATATTTTGGGATTTTTGAAGATTTTTAATTAATTTTAGGCTGAGCATAACATAGGGTTGTAGCTTTAATTCGGTTAATGCCGGTTTTGCCCTTTTGGGCTATAAAATGGGTTTTACAAATCTATTTGACCCCAAACCTTTTGCTACTGATTTTATATGATAAATAAATTATTTTAAACCTTCTAAAATAATAAAAATATCAGCTTTCTATATAGAACCCGGAAATGGCTCCAAACCGCCTTTTAAGCATTTTTAACGCATAGTATGCATCAAAACTATTTTAAACATATAAGGTTGGATGCCTACTGATATTCTAAGTAAATTATTATATTATAACAGTGAGCAAAAGTTTTAAACTCAGATTTCCAGTTTTGACCTTTTAAGCCTAAGTGAAATTACCGAAATGCCCCTAAGGTGCATAGTTTGGTTTTAAATGATAAATTTCACATATATGTAATGACCTACTGTTATAACTTAGTAAATTAAGTATTTTATTGATCATATCAGACCTGTAACTCAAATTAATATTTAAACTCTTTTATAACCTTTAAAATGACCAAAATGCCCCTACGGGGCATAGTTTGAGTTTAAACTTATTTGGGGCATAATAGAAGATATCTTACTGATGTCACAACATATTTAAGACATATTAACTTAGGAAACTTGTATATGACTCATATGGTTACGCGTTACGCACTTTTCGCGTTCGGATCGGCTTATGTAACTAGTTTGCATATATTAGCCGAAACGGGTCAAACCATATCGTTTTCATCTCAAAATCCAGAATGTGTTTAAGTTACCCATATTAAACAAGCATACAAGCTTGTCCGGTCAAAACCACATTCTAAACCGGTCTTCGCCTTATCATGCGTTTGAACCGTATCTTCCTTTAAAACTAACCGGTCTAAGTCTAAACTTAATTAAAGACCCGTTAGGATTCTAATAGGTTATTAAAAACCTTCGTTCCAGATTTAGAAGCCCAGTAAAAGCTACCTGTATTTGCTGATTTGATATACGGCTGGGATTGAATTTATATTTAGCTCAGGTAAATACTTTTAACTTATTTTCCCTTATACGGGCTTGGGGTACGGTACATAAAATACCGCTTGGTCGGGCATTGAATATTTAATTTTATGAAGGTTAAATCATTGAAATGTCCCGTTTGAAAATGTTTGTTTGCTTAAAGCCTTTGGGGGGTTAATGACCATGTCCCGGATATCCTTGGCATCATTCAAAGAAATGGCCACGACCTTAACATACGGGTGTAGGCGTACACCCGTTAGTGTATTTATAAATAATAAGGTATAACCGCCGGTTTCGGGAATAACCCGCCGTGGGACTATATCATGTGGTGTGTCAATTAATCTTTAACCCGGTATTTCGACCCGGGCTACTAAACGTACAAGAAATATGTAATCCTTTTACAAGATTATATATATATATAAATAATTATCCCAAGTTATAAAAGTTTTGTGCCATGTGCATTCAAATCAATTTTGTAAACCTTTTCAAAATGAGTCAGTTAATTGTATTTACCAGTGTAAACTGACGTATTTTCCCCAAAAGGTTAAGTGCAGGTACTACTCGAAATAGGCTGGCTTTCTCCTAGCGTCCACAATAAGTCTCGCAAACTTGGATGTCATAAAACTATTGAACAATGTTTCCTTTTTATTTTTGATCCGCCTGTGGATCTGTTTCAACTATTTGTGATACTTAATATTACAATTTAATAAAGTTGAAATGAATCTATCTTTTGCTTCCGCTGTGCATTTAAATTTGTGTTGTTTGACTATGATGATATCAACTACGTCACGATACTACCCACCGGGCCCACCGGTAATACGTGGAAATATCGGGGTGTGACATTAGGCATGCTTTGAGTTGTTCCCGATGAAGAATCTGCACTGTATGCTGTTTGAATTTTTGGACTCAGCGTAGATGTGGCAGATGAGCTTCCTTTGTAGTAAAGCTGAACATCTTGCTGTACGTTTGCAGATTTCATTTTACTCATCTTCCGCATTTCGAGCTCTTGAGCTTCAATTCTCTCAATTAACGTACTCAAATTGAAACCAATGTATTCCAAGTTGTTCTTCAAAACCATTAAGAACGTACCCCACACTTCTTGTGGTAATGCGTCAGCCAACTTATCAACCAACTCTTCGTCTGTTTTATCTATACTCAAATGTTTCATCTCCACTACCAAGTGACAATATCTCTCAATCAACTCTTTCGTTGATTCTCCACTAATAGCAGTAAAAATGTCGAATTCTTTTTTCAGTAGTGCCTTTTTGCTTTTGATCATTGCAGCACTTCCAAGAAATTTCATTTTAAGAGCATTCCAAATAGATTGCGCATCATTCTGATGCTGTAACAGTACCAAAATATCTTCTTTAATTGCCTGTTGCAATATACTGACCATCTTCTTCTCGGCTTTAAAACTTTCTGCTTCATCTGGAGTTAACGAGTTAAGTGTTTTCGGAATACCAGCATCATTCACAGGAACTACATATTTTGTTTCAACTTTTAACCAACATTCAAGGTGATTCGCCTGACCCCACGTGCGAAATCTATCCTGCCACCTCGAATATTCTTCGATGTTGAGCAGTTTCGGTGGTTTTTGCATGGTTCCAAGCTCATTCTCCATATTCACATTCTGAGCTATACTTGCTGGAGTTTGAATACCTCCTCCGAAAAACGCATTGTAAAACTCTTGATTGTCCATTTTATACTTTGAAAAATGTTTCAAAATTTTTTTTAAGTTTTGAAAACTTAGATTTTCAAGCGAACTGACTTCTACACGAACTGGAGTTTCAAACGAACTGAGATTCAAATGAACTGAACTTCAAACGATTTGAAGTTTCAAGTGACCTGACAGATTTCAAACGAACTGGAATGCCAAACCCTGCGAAGTGAGGTCAAATCGTGCGAAGTGAAGTCAAACCGTGCGAAGTGAAGTCAAACCGTGCGAAGTGGAGTCAAACTGTGCGAACTGGACATTTAACACGATCTGGAGACATTTCATACGATCTGGACATCATTTTCATGCGATTTGGAGTTTTTGACACTTTTTGATCAGTTTTAGTTCGATTTATGGTCTGTAACTTTGTAGGATTGATTAAAATGATGTTTTACACGTTATATTCAAAATTCAGTCCATTTTGTCCGTGAATTCGTCCAAAAATCCAAGAAAGAGTAGAAGAATAGAGTTCTAAACCATTCAAAACACTGATATCAACTGATTTGACTCATCCTGAGCTCTGATACCACTCGTAGGATCGAGATTCGATCAATACGAGTCAATCTGAGTAAAATCTGAGTTACTAGAAAGGCGAAAACAAACTAGTAACCGTGAATCAGTGTTAGAATAGGAGTAGAAGAGTAGAAATACACTTTAAACACGTTTTCTATTGATATTAGACGTTTTCATACGGAGAGAATTCGTCAGCACTTCGTGGCAAGATTCTCTGAAAAGTTACAAATGAAAAACTCAACACACCTATTTATAGGCTGTCCAGTTCGCACGGGTTAAACATGTCCACTTCGCACGAAATGGCACCTCCAGTTCGTGCGACATGACCTTCACACTTGTCAGTTCGTGCGAACTGGCTATAAAACATATAAACTTTACATTTCAACACTATTACATATAAACGACACGACCTAGACTGATGACGTAGGCGATAGACATTATGCACCAACAATTTCCTCCAGTTTACCCAACTGGATATCCAGTGCAAGGGTATCAATACCCACCTTATCAACAACAACCTCTTCCTCCTCAACAAATTCAAACTCAACAGATTCTGCAGAGGTTGGACCAGGTTGAACAAAAAGCACACGAAACAAACAAAAAGCTTAACAAATTTCTTAAAGGCCTTGCGAACCTTATAAAAGGCAAAAAGAAGTAGAAGTTTGTTTTATTTTATTTTTGTATTGTATTTTCAATCAAGTCCCTGCGAGGACATTTTATTTCTGTACTTGGTCCCTGCGTGGACTTATCTTTCTTTTCTGTAGTCTCTGTGTGGACAGTGTGTTTATTTCAAGACTCGTTTAGGGCATTCTTGTAATAGTTTAATATTTCAATGGAATTTCTTTTCGAGATTTTAAATGTGTATTTTATTATATCATCATGCTATATCATTTCAATTTTAAATTGATCTGCCAAAGAAAATTTCAAAAGAAGTTCTTAAAGGTATAACCTAGCCAAAATATTAATGGCTATGATGGTACAACCTTTTTAAGACAATAAATTCTCTGTTAACATCTGAAAACATGTTAACATTCCTGGCTGTGTGACTTGAGAGACCACACTAGCTTCCAAATGTACTTGGATCTTTCCAAGCCACTTTCATAGCCTATATGATTAGTGCGAATCATGGCTATTAAACATCAATATGATATATACATCAAAACATCCATTTGAGATGTATGTCTTTGGGCAAAGGTGTATTCCTGACAATGATAATTTTATTTTATAAACTTCTTGTCAAAAAGGCGATGAACTATGTTCGACCCTTAAAGATCACTGATTCAAGAAATCGTTGATTATGTTTTAATCGTCCTTGTGACAAGGCCTTCTGTGCCATCTAAATGTCCTTCGAGACGAGCCTTGTGCTATATGAAATTGTCTTTTATGACATTGACAGTTGTGACTTATGTCCCCTGTTTAATAAATATGAAGGATTATGTCCTGCTTGCTTGCCAATAATGGTTTATTTGTAACCTAGGCAAATCATGATCAAATAGATTCTTAATTTTTATCTAAAAATGGTGTATATGGTTTATTAATACCATGACCATCTAATCGTCAATGTGATAATTCATTATATAATCTAAATGCATCATTATTGTTTGAATTTAGTACTCAAATTATGGCTGGCTCTGACGAAGCAAACAGTCATCCTGTGGAAGGGAACAATAATACCAGGATAAATGTTACTGGTGCTGAATTGCAAGCAATGATTGACACAGCAGTTGTTCAAGCTATGGATAAAATATTCAAGGAGCCGAGTAATGTTCGGTCCAAAACTCATACGAAGTCCCTATCACATTCGCATACACTGAAGAAGGATGAGTCGCAACACTCATCTAATCAGAAAAGTGAACCACAGAGACAAGTTGTTGTTAATCAGGCTCCTAAGTACAACAAGAGTTGTACCTATAAATATTTCGTCTCGTGTAAACCAAGAGATTTCATGGGAGAAAAGGGAGCCATCGATTGTATGAAGTGGTTGGATGAAATGGAAACTGTCATTGATATCAGTGGATGTGCGAAAGAGGATATAGTTAAGTTTATGTCCCAGTCCTTCAAGGGTGACGCTTTAACTTCGTGGAAAGCTTTGGTGCAGTCCACTGGAAAGGTTCCTCTGTATAACCTTTCCTAGAATAAATTTGTTGAACTTGTGAAGGACACTTACTGACCTCAGCATGAAGTTGAAAGAATAGAGACTGACTTCCTCACTCTGGTGATGAAGGATTTGGATTGCAGGTCCTATGTGACCAGTTTTAACTCAATTTCGAGACTTGTACCGTATTTGGTCACCCCAGAACCCAAACGCATTGCGCGTTTTATTGGTGGTTTAGCCCCAGAGGTTAAAGGAAACGTCATGGCTTCTAAGCCTGCTACTTATAGATCTGCTGTAGATCTATCTTTGTCGCTTACTCTCGATGTTGTAAGGACTGGGGCAAAGAAAACCACCGATGAAGGGAAAAGAAAGAGGGAGGAAGACCAGTCTCATCACTCAAACAAAAAGAATAAAGGGAACTCTGGTTCCAAGAAAGGGCAGTCGGGTGACAAGCCCAGATGCAAAACTTGTAACAAGAGGCACTTTGGAAAGTGCAATCAGGACCCACAAGCTAAACCTTGTGGGATCTGCAAGAAGAAAGGGCAGAAGACTGTAGAGTGCCGAAACATCAAGGATGCAACCTGCTACGGTTGCAACAAAAAAGGGCACATCAAGACTAATTGCTCTAAAAATGCCAAGAAGCCTGAAGAGGCAAAGAAGACCAATGCAAGGGTCTTTCAGACGAACGCCACGGAGGCGGTGAACGAAAATAATGTTATAACAGGTACCTTCCTCATTAACGATATTTATGCTAGAGTTTTATTTGATTCAGGTGCTGATAAGTCTTTTGTAGACCACAAGCTTAGTAAATTACTGAATCTACCTATTAAAACTCTAGACATAAAATATGAGGTAGAACTCGCAGACGGTACCTTAGAAACCGCTTCAACTCTTCTTGATGGATGCTTTATATCCATTAGGAATCATTCTATCCCGCTATCCCTTTTGCAAATGAAACTGGCTGGGTTTGATGTAGTTTTAGGCATGGATTGGTTATCGCATAACCAAGCCCAAATAGCCTGCGATAAAAAGCTAGTTAACATCAAAACCCCTTCTGGCAAATCCATCACTATTCAAGGAGATACACAATATGGTTTGCCCAACAATGTGTCTATTCTCAAGGCATCAAAGTGTTTGAAGAGCGGATGTGTCATCTACATGGCATAAGTGACTATTGATGAACCGAATCCCAAGGTTGAAGATATTCCAATTATTTCCGAGTATCCTGATGTCTTCCCTGATGAATTACCTGGATTACCTCCTGAGAGGCAAGTTGAGTTCAGGATAGACATTCTGCTAGGATCTGCACCAATTGCACGAGCTCCTTATCGTCTAGCGCCTACTGAAATGAAAGAGCTCAGGACTCAATTAGATGATTTATTGGAAAAGGGTTTCAAACAACCCATCTCTTAGCCTTGGGGAGCTCCTATATTGTTCGTGAAGAAGAAGGATGGATCAATGCGTTTATGCATTGATTATCGTGAATTAAACAAGGTAACGATTAAGAATCGTTATCCATTACCCAGGATCGATGACTTATTCGATCAACTTCAAGGGGCAAGCTTCTTCTCGAAGATTGATTTAAGATCATGGTATCATCAACTCAAGGTCTGAACTGAAGATGTACCTAAGACAACGTTCAGAATGAGGTATGGACATTATGAGTTCTTAGTGATGCCTTTAGGGCTCACCAATGCACCAGCAACATTCATGGACCTCATGAATCGAGTCTGCAAGCCATACTTAGACAAGTTTTCCATTGTCTTTATAGACGACATACTTATCTATTCTCGTAGTCAGGTTGATCATGAGAAACACCTTCGATGTATCTTAGGGTTGCTATGGCAGGAGAAGCTGTATGCTAAATTCTCTAAGTGTGAGTTCTGGCTTTGTGAAGTCCAATTCCTTGGACATGTAGTGAGTGAGCGTGGTATCCAAGTAGATCCCGCTAAAATAGAAGCCATCATGAACTGGGAGGCACCTAAAACACCTACGGAGATTCACAGCTTTCTGGGATTAGCTGGTTATTATAGAATATTCATTGAGAACTTCTCGAGGATAGCTGCACCATTGACTACCCTGACCCGCAAGAATGTGAAATTTGATTGGGGTCCAAAACAATAAGAATCTTTTGAGATTCTTAAACAGAAATTGAGCAATGCGCCAGTGTTGACATTACCCGAAGGAATAGAAGAATTTGTCGTATACTATGATGTTTCACACACCGGTATGGGTTGTGTACTTATGCAAAGAGGCAAGGTGATTGCCTATGCATCACGACAACTAAAGGTGCACGAAAAGAACTACACCACCCACGATTTGGAGTTGGGTGCCGTTGTATTTGCATTAAAGTTATGGAGACATTATCTATATGGAACTAAATGTGTGATATATTCGGATCACAAAAGTCTCCAACACTTATTCAATCAAAAGGATCTTAATATGAGACAGCGCCGTTGGATGGAGACTCTGAATGACTACGATTGTGAAATTCGCTACAATCCTGGTAAAGCGAATGTAGTCGCTGATGCTCTAAGCTGAAAAGAAAGAGTCAAACCTATAAGGATTAATGCCAAGAGCATTGAGCTTAAGAATATCTTGAATGAAAGGCTGTTAGCTGCACAAAAGGAAGCTATACTGGAAACTAACTTTCCAAGTGAAAAGTTAGGTGTGACTGTTGAACAGTTAGCACTTGGCAAGGATGGAATCCTTAGGATGAATGGAAGAATATGGGTTCCTATTCATGGAGGACTTCGAGATATAATCCTCCAGGAAGCTCACAATTCCAAATACCCAGTTCACCCTGGAGGTGACAAGATGTATCAAGATTTGAAAGCTAATTATTGGTGGATAGGTTTGAAGAAATCTATTGCCACACATGTAGCTAAGTGCCTGACTTGTGCTCAGATTAAAGCTGAACATCAAAAGCCATCGGGTCTGCTACAACAGCCAGAACTTCCCACATGGAAGTGGGAGATGGTGACTAGGGATTTTATAACCAAGTTACCTAAAACAAGGCATGGAAATGATACTATATGGGTCATAGTTGACAGACTGACTAAGTCAGCACATTTCTTACCCATTAAGGAGACTCATAGCTCCGACAAGCTAGCTCAGTTATACGTGGACAAGATTGTATCTCTCCACGGAGTGCTGGTATCTATTATATCCGATAGAGATACTAGATACACTTCTCACTTTTGGAAAAGTTTCCAACAATCACTAGGCACTCGTTTGAATTTTAGTACTGCTTACCATCCTCAAATGGATGGACAAAGTGAGCGTACAATTCAAACTTTGGAAGACATGTTTCGAGCATGTGTTATTGATTTGGTTGGTAGCTGGGATGACCACCTACCTTTGATCGAGTTCTCTTATAATAATAGTTACCATACCAGCATACAGGCTACGCCGTTTGAGGCACTGTATGGAAGGAAATGCAGAATGCCTGTTTGTTGGGTGGAAGTAGGAGAAGCTCAGTTATCAGGACCTGATATAGTCCTTGAAACAACGGACAAGATTGTCCAAATTCGTGATTTCCTGAAAGCTGCCAGGGATAGGCAGAAAAGTTATGCTGATAAGAGGCAAAAACCGCTAAAGTTTGAGGTAGGCGACAGAGTCTTACTAAAAGTATCACCCTGGAAAGGTGTGATGCGTTTTGGCAAGAAGGGCAAGTTAAGCCCAAGGTATATTGGACCATTCGAGATCATCGAATGTGTCGGCAGTGTAGCTTATAAGCTAAACTTGCTCGAGAAGCTTAGTGGAATTCACAATGTGTTCCACATCTGTAATCTAAAGAAATGTCTAGCTGGTGAATCGCTAGCAATGTCTCATGAAGATGTACAGATTGATGAAAGCCTGAGGTTTGTTGAAAGACCTATATCGATCGAAGATTGACAGGTTGAAAAGCTCTGAAGGAAGCACGTGCCTATAGTAAAGGTTAAATGGGATGCTCGCAGAGGCCCTGAATATACGTGGGAAGTTGAGTCCACTATACGACAGAAGTACCCTCACTTATTCCAGTAAATCTCGGGGTTGAGATTTCTTTTAAGGGGGTGAGGATGTAACACCACGTAAAAACGTGTCCAATTATGTAAAGACACGTGTCCTAAACTCTAAATATATGAAAGATTGTGTTTGAAGGTCTAAAGTCGTAAAACGATGAAATTATGTGTGCGAAGGGACTAAAAGTGTCAACATGCCAAACTTGTGTCTCTGAATGACCACACACGAAGAATATATTCTTAAACGAGTGATTAATTGGATAAAAGAAGTCGTTTGTGAAAATAATCGAAAGATTATAAACTACAGGGGTTAAACGTGTCAACATGTTAATTCTTACCTCTGAGTGACCTTTTAACGAACCCGAGGCTTCGTACTATTCAAATATACTCTCAAGAATAAGTGATATAAATTTCACGAGGTTTCGAGATCTTTATGTGTTTTTTACGCGAATTTCCAAGAATTAGGGTTTAAAGCGTCAACAAGGCGAAACTTATGTTTCCGGAGATCGTTTAATGAAACCGGACCTAACGGTGTTGGGTTATACTTCCTATATAATCTACAAACTAACTACAAGGGCCAATTGTGCTTAAAATGAAACATATGAGGCTTAAAAAGGTGCATGGACTGAACTTGTCAAGAATGAAACTTGTTTGGCTAGTAACCAGGGAGGTCGCGTGGCGCGACCATGTATCCATTTTGCCATCGCGCGACGCGACGGCACTGTTTTGACAGAATTCAGTTGCCAGGTGCAGGTTTCTTCCTTTCCTTGAGCTCCAAACAAGTTTAATCAAATCCATGGCCTTGTTGCTGGTATTAGAAACCACCATGGACACCTGGAGGGACCTGATAACATCCCTAAACACCTGTTATCATCTGGAGCAACTTGAATTCACTATATATAGAGCCATAAGTTCAGCAATTCATTTGCTCATTCACTCTATAACACTCTCAACTCTCTAAGCTTGTCTTCTGAGCATCTCTGGAGGTTCCTGAATCAAAGGGAAGCTTAGTCTTGTAGAAAAGATAGCTAGGACTCTTTGTAAGTGTCTTAGCCCCCTTCCTTAGTTCAGTTTTTAGTTTAAAAACCAAAAAGTCAAAGTTATCGTAATCTGACTTTGACTTTCGGTTTAAACACAAATGGTCCAGCCACTGTCCGAATTGAAAGTGGTTATGTGACCATAATTAGGTAGGTGATTAACCCTTAAAAGGGCACCTCCTAAATATTTCATTTGCCTAGTTAATTGTCGGGTCAAATTATTAATTTAAAAAGTCAAACTGACCAGAAATTGAAATAATAATTATAACTAACCATGGTTGCAAAAGTCGCTAGGCGCTCCCTAGTCGGTCGACCGGGGAGTTGAGAGTACTCGGCATAGGCGGAGAATACTCGGGGAGTACTCGGACATGTTAAATTATAAAGAAATTAGTTTTCTGAAATTAAATATATGTCTAATAACATAAATTTACTAATATTTATAACAAAATACGTGAAAATGATATTCATTATTTAATATGATAGTCATTTAAATTATATTTTATTATTTTTTAAGTCAAACTCGTCCCGAATTGACCTACTAGATCCGATTTTGGCCGAGTTTGACCGCGCTTGATCGATTCCGAGTAATTAGGCGGAGTTAGAGAAAGTCGCCTCGGCAGCCTACCTTGTAGCGACTACTCGGGGAGTACTCAGCCTTGGAAACCTTGTTTTACAACCATGTAACTAACAATGCAGAGGTTATAAATTATATTTTATCACTCTAATAACTTGGTAATTAGTATTAGAACATGTTTAAGCATGTTCAACCCGACAATTATCAGTCTAGGGTCGGTTCACAACCGAAAGTCACAAAAGCTTGACTTTTGCTTTGACTTTTAGTTCTGACCCGATTGAGCTTAATCCTTCCATGTTTTAAGCTTCCATTAGGACCACTTTATGCTGTAGTATAACCCTCTGGAGTTATATTACTTGGTCCTTAGTATTTTGAATTATATGCTAATCTCCGTCAATATGCTTATAAATGCCCATTTTGCCCTTTTGACATATAAACGAGATTTTTGAAAATGTGAGAGGGAAGAAACCTTTATTACTGATATATAAGTATGTCCCGAAAATTTGACATCAATTGCAGGTCTCAAACAGAAGTTATGCTCGATATCGTAAAATTAAGCTTTTTATTAATTTAATTACGCTATCTTGCATAAGACATGTTTAAACATGGATATTGTTCCAAAAATCATTACCTACTGTTAAGATATTATTTTTAAGGATTTTTGGAATTTTTGATCAGATTATAATCTGATCATATCATGGAGTTCTTGTATGATTTGGTAAATGACGATGATACCCTTTTATACATAAATTGAGATTAACAAATAAATTGAATTCCAAACCTTTTCCTATTGATCGTATACATTAAACAAATTATTTTGAACAATTAAAACTTATCAAAATCTCATATTTCCATAAAACACCTTAATTATCATCAATTAGCTATTTTACGCTAATTAAGTGCATAATATGGTTTTAAACCATATTTAACACCTAAGACTTATTACCTACTGAGTTTTTAAACAAATTTTAATATTATTACAGTAAGTATAAGTCATGAACTCAGACTTCCAAAAATGTCTTTAAAAGCATATGTGAAATGACCAAAATGCCCTTTCGGGGCATAGTTTGGCCATACATGGTAAACCTCACATATATATGATATCTTACTGATGTAATGTGATAAAATAATTATTTTACTGATTACCAAAGACCAGAACCTCAGTTTATTATAAAATCTCTTTTATAAACATTAAAATGACCAAAATGCCCTTACGGGAGTTAAGTTGGTTTTAAATACTTCTTGGGCATAAATGTTGACATCTTACTGATGTATTGACACATTTTAAGCATAATAACATGTGAGACCTGTATATAATTCATTTGGTTACCCGTTATGCATTTATGCGTTCGGATCGGCTTGTGTGACTAGTTTACATAAAATAGCCGAAACGGGTTTAACCCTATCATTTAATCTTCAAAATCCAGAATGTGATTAGTTTACCCATATTATACAAGTATCCAAACTTGTTGGGTCTAAACCACATTCCATTCCGGTCTCCGCTTAATCTAGCGTTTAGAACCGTAAGATATCTTTCAAACTAACCGGTCTAAGTCTTTGACTTGAATAAAGACCCGTTAGTATCCTAATAGGTTAATAAACCTTCTATATAGATTGAGTAGCTTTGGTATAAGGTACTTTCATAAGGCTTTAGGAATATACGGCTGAGTTACTTCTTTCACATCTAGCTCAGGTAAATACTTTTAACTTGTTTTCCCTTATACGGGCTTGGGATATAGTATTATAATAATACCACTTGGTCGGGTATGAAATCATTTAATCGGATTGTGATTAATAAATTTACATAACCCGTTTTAATCTGTTTTGTTTGATAACATAAGCATTGGGGGTTAATACGACCGTGTCCTGGATATCCTCGGCTCATTTCTTTTGAAAATGGCCACGACCTATGCACGGGGTGTAGACATACACCTGACAGATGCAAATGCTAATATAACCCACATGTTGGGGATAACTCCTTTGTGGGTTCTATAAGTGGTGAGTCAGTTAATCATGACCGGCTTCCAAACCGGCCCCATATGTAAGACAAACATGTAAATCTGTATACAAGATTATCTTAAATAATTGTCCCAGGTTATAAATGGTTTGTGCTTTGTGCACTTAAATCAATTTTCATAAATGTTTTCAAATGAGTCAGTTAATTGTATTTACCAGTGTAAACTGACGTATTTTCCAAAGACTAAGTGACAGGTACCTCACGTAAATAGGCTGGAGTTACTTGGTGTCAAATAAGAGGATCTTAAAAATCCTTAGATGCCTGGAGTCTGTTATTCCAGTTTCTTGTATTTTATTTTATGATCCTCCTGTGGATCTCTATTACAACCAAGTTTGTATATTCTTTTATTTGGACACTCGGACACTATGGTTTGTAATAGTATTTAATTCCAAGCCTTCCGATGTGCTATTATATTGTGTGTATTGACTATGATGATATCAACTACGTCACGATACTCCCCATTGGGCCCACCGGTAATATGTAGAAATATCGGGGTGTGACACACTGGGGGGAATATCAATCTTGATGACTTCGCTATCTTCCACCTGGGCTGATAACGCTTGTCTTGCACATTTGGATCCCAATTAATAGTGGGCAGATAAAGATCATCGCCCAAACGGGCCCCATCATCAACAATCCCGCTGCTAGATCCCCCAGCATTGCTCACGGTTGTAACAACCCACTTTTGAAAAGTCAAAGTCAAGATTGAAGTCAAAGGAAGAAAAGATGGCTAATTGCGATATGTCACTCCTTGCTTAATTACTGATTTGACTTCTTTGACTTGTAATCGAATCTTTATTTTAATTGCTTTAGTTGTATTATGTGGAGTACTTGTTAATAATCGAGGTTTAATCGCATGTTAATCGCTAATCGACTTATCTCAATCGCATTCGCAACCTGAATTTCGGGTTCTGGATATTGTTTTACGTGTGTGTGCTATTTATGTGTTACTTGTGCATGTTATGTTTATGTTGAGGTATTAATCGCAATCGCAATCGTAATTCTATCGCATCGCAATCAAATCGCAAACGCTAAACGCAAGCTATTTATAGTGATTGTATGTTAGTTATAGTAGTTAGGTTATTTGTGTAACTATTGGGTGACACTATCGCATCGCTCACTCGAATCGTATCGCAACGCACAACACGCGAATCGAAACGACAAAATCAACACGACGGACGCCCAGATCGAATGGCCAACCGATCGAGTGGCCGTCAGATCGGATCGCCATCCGATCGAGGCGCCATCCGATCGGTGACCAATCCGACCTTGTGCCCCCTTTCCTCTTTTGGAAACCCTATAAATACCCCTCCTGTCACATCATTTGATGTGACAGCACCTCCACTCGACCAGCCGCGTTCCAGACCTTCTTTCTCTCGATTTCTCGCAATTCTTGTAAGATTTCAACCTAAATATTATACTCCTATGATCTACACGCACTCCTTCATCTTTTTCACCTTTGAATCTTTACTTTTAACCGTGAAATCAGTGGATTTGAGGTGTTCTAGGGTGATGTCATCATGGAGTTCTTATGAACTTCAAGTTTTGGCCTCAAACCACCAAGAACAACTTAGATCTAAGAGATTTCCACATGAATAAACAAAGATCTTGCATAAGATCTGAACATTTTCAAGGATAAGAGGATTGAAAGATACTTATCCAACTTTCTTTCAACTCTTTTACACTCAATGCACTAAAAACCGATAGAATCGGGGCTTGTTCTAATCTTCCACTCATTCTTAGTGAAGTGTTTTTTCAAGAACTGGTTTCTATCTAAGGGACGGCTAATTCCGGATTAAACATGAACCACCGTCACGAACCAGTAAACTGATCGGACTAGGGTGATTCCTGTTCGATCGGACAACTTGGGGCATCATGGGGTTTCCATTGTTTAGCACGTTTTCATAAAGTCTCGATCAAACCGCAAAACTTAACGAATCTCTAAGTTGCAAATGATCAGATCGCGGGATGGATTGCCGTCCGATCGGATTGTCATCCGATCGGATTGCCATCCGATCGAACCGCAATCCGATCGGACTGCACTTGAGGTTCAATACTTAAACAATTTTCAACATGTTCAATTCTAACGGATTGCCACCTGATCGGTAGACCATCCGATTGGATGATAATCCTGCTGTGAACTTGTTCTCTGAGAAATACCTCGCCGGACGGATCGTCACCCGATCGAACTGCCGTTTGATCGAACGACCTAAAAGGTAGAGATACTTCTCTGTTTTCAAAATACTACAACAAAAACTTCAAAAGACAAGCCATCATACACAAGCACATCCATCCCAAACGAGTGTCAATCACCCCGAATGGCCATTCGAACGGATTGACATCCGATCGAATGGCCATCCGTTCGGATTGCCATCCGGCCGGATGACCACTCGACACCTGTTTCACTTGCATCGTTTTACGCGCCACCCATCGTTATTCTATCATGCTGATCAGGCTAATCTTACCCTAGCGCTCCCTTCAATCCATTAACTTCCATCGCTGTGAGTATACTCGATCCCTTTTTGCTTTAAGCACTTTTGGGTGTTACATATGTTACTTATTCTAAATCACATCGAACACACAACGCAAACACCATTTATACACTGACCGTTATTGCATGTTATACGTGACTCGATGAATGCCTGTTTGTTATGTTTACACATTGATTGCTGTCTACCTGCCTTAGCAACGATAGTACTATAGTTTGGACTCAGCACCTGTTCATTCAGGGGTTGTTAAGGACAATACTTCACGTGTTCGCAGTGGTGAACATGTGATGCGCACTCGCTACTCGCATTCATTGGTATTGATATGATCTTTGTCAATAACGTACATGCTTCACATTATACGTTGTACATGCTGGTTATGCGTAAACGATTTCGAACTCTATTATACTATCAAACTTGTATGCTCACCTTTACACTATGTGTATTGACCTCTATTTTAACGTATGTGATAGGTGTTTAGGATGCTTGCTTACTACTTGATGGAACCGAGCTTAGGAGAGTCTAGAAACCAACAAAGACAATTTATTTTTATTTAAATCTGAGTTGTCGGAACATGTTTTGTTTTGAGGATATATATGTCTGTAATAATTTGATTGCTTGGTAGGTTATGGTATGGGACATAATATTAACTATCTGGTAATCTAGTTGTTATGGAATTTCTCTTGACAATCTGTTTCGTACAGTGCCGCGCCCCGATGATTCCACCATCGGTTGGGGTGTGACAGATTGGTATCAGAGCCATAACTATAGGGTATTAGGCAAGACTCGACCTAGTCCGGGCTGATGTCTTAGAAACGACCTAGTCTATAGTCTAAGTACCAACAGACTGACTTGTGCATACCCGGTATGGGTCTTGTACGAGCTTACTCGTTATTTCTCACTCGACTCGCTATGCACTACACTCTTGCACGAACACCGCGCAAGACCAGCCTTTCCTAAGGCTGGCTACACACACAAGCGAATGATCTGGTTAAGATTAGGTGTGAAAACCGCAAACTCTCGACCAGCTCACTCGTTCGGATTGCTTTTTATTATAAACACGAGAATTTGCGTTGAATCAGGAGTTAAATCCATACTTCGACGCAAATTTTCCTCTACTTCATCAAAACAGGAAACATAGTCGTTAAGTTGGGGTGAAACCCGAATCTTGATGACTTGTTCCTCCTTTTATCGTGGTTTTGCAAACTCTCACCAAAGTCTCGACGGACTCCAACGACTTAAAGTCACACTATAACTGGAAGGATGCGTGCCGATTGCCTAAATTGAGGCAAGAGCACAGTCTGGAAAGACCTAGTGTACACTTTCGAGTCCTTGTGAATAGTCGGACCACTTTGGGTAGTCGATGTCTATCAAGCCGCAAACAACCTATTCTCGATTTTATGTGTTTCGATTCTGGAATTGCCGTCGCAAACTCTACGATTTATCGATTTTATGAGGAATTTTATGTGTTTTATATGCTTATTTGTTAGTGTTTTGATATAAACAGTACGGTGGTACTGATGGTTTCAATTTCATGCTACTTTCTCTGCCCAAAACACACACAATTCACACCACGCGCCAACGAATCACTAGTCTTTATTCGCAGTCGCTACTCGATAATCGCAATCGCTACACCTAATCGCTATACTTAATCGCTATACGTTGTTGTGAAGGACAGGGGAATACATGCAAATATATTCTTAGGTTAGCTTACGTGCTTATGTGCTTACATGCTTATGTGATCCGGTGATTATGTGCCTACGTAAATTTGCGAATGATGGTGTTCCTGAGCTTTATGATGTATCGCTAGCCTATCCTAGGAATAACCAAAATTGAGTTTGAGTCCTGTGACGATGTCTGTTGCAGAAAATGTCGTCATCTGGATCACTTCACTCCCGCGCCGCTAGACACAAACAAGCTGACAAGCGACTCGCTTCTCTCGTCGCAAGTCAGATTGTGAAAGTTATTCCACAGATCATTAGTGAGCTGAACGAAAACGCAAGTAAGTCTTCTGAAGAGTCCCGGACCAATTCTCCCAAAGCTGCTTTTAGCTTCAAGCAGCTCAAAGCCTGCGGATCGAAAGAATTTACTGGTGAAGATGGGCCTACGGCCATGTTCCAATGGTTTGATTCGATCGAAGTCACCCTGCACTAGAGTGGCTGTCCTGATGATCTCCGTACTCTTAACGCCACCGGCGTCTTCCAATCTCGAGCTTTGGATTGGTGGACGGCTGAGAGAAACAAACGCGGAAATGATGCAGCTTGTGGGTTAACGTCGGATGAGTTGAAGGATGTTATGATGTAAGAGTTCTGCCCTCCCCACGAGCGCCAAAAGCTGGAGGACGAGTTCTGGCATATCAAGCAGAAAGACGGTGACAATGCTGGGTTAACTACTCGCTTCAAGTAGCTAAGCATAATCTGTCCAGACCAAATTAAGACTCCTGAAATCACCATCAAGAAGTATATCCGTGCTCTTTGCGTGGCTGATTTCGTTCAAGCTGCAAAAACGACAACGATTGAGGAGACCTACTTACTCGCTGCTGAGATCAACGATAAGCGAGTCAAGTCTGGTTACTAGGATAAAGTCTCCAAGAATCTACATCAAGTCACCGCTATACCCGCCGCTGACACCACCGCCACCGCACAGCAATCTTCAAAGCTATCACATCGCAAGAGGAAGAACAACAGCAGTTCCAGCAACAAGAACTGTGCAGTTACTGCCGCACCACTTCAAGTTGTACCAACCCAACCGCAACCTCAACACCGGCAAGTAGCGGCGCCTGTGGAAAATGTACAGCCAGCAAAACGTGCATACACTGGACCACATCCGCTCTGCCCTACTTGTACCTATCATCACCCGGTTGGTATCGCATGTCGGTTCTGCGTTCATTGCAACATGTACGGTCACTTCACCGCCAACTGCCGTAATGGTTCTCGACAAGCTCTAGCTCCATTTCAAGGTCAAGCTACTGCTCAACAAGCTCTACTCCCTGCTCCCCAAGGCCAACAAGCGGCTCCTGCACCCGCGATCCATGCTAGAGCTTGCTTTGCGTGTGGTGATCCCAACCACTTCGCAAACATGTGCCCGAACCGAGTAGTGAAGCAAGAGCCATAACAGCAGCAGCCAGCACAACAACAGCAGCAGCAGCCAGCGCAACAAGCAGCCCGCGGGCGCGTCTTCAACATCAACGCCCGCCAGGCTTAGGCAGACAACAATGTGGTTAATGGTACGTTCCTCGTAAATGGTATATATGCTTCGTGTTTATTTGATACTAGAACCGATAACTGTTTTGTATCGTTCGAATTCGAAAGACTCCTAAATCATAAGCCTGTTAACCTCCCATCGACCTTCGACGTAGAAGTTGCCACTGGAAGAACCGTCACCGACAGTTCTGTTCTGCGCGACTGTACTCTCAATCTCAACAGTCACGTTTTCCCAATTAATCTCATTCCGATGCAACTCGGTAGCTTTGACGTCATAGTAGGTATGGATTTCCTTTGGGAAAATCATGCTAAAATTGTTTGTTTCGACAAGATGGTCCGTTTTTCTCTCGCGAATGGTGATCAATTGTGTGTTTATGGTGAAATCGCTTCGAAGAAGTTACAACTCATGTCATGTGTCCAAGCTAGCAAGTATTTCCACAAGGAATACCGAGCTTTCTTGGCTAACATCGTAGTAGCGGAGAAGGAAAAGAAAGGGAATACAGGAGTAAAAGATGTCCCCGTTGTTCGTGAATTTCCTAACGTCTTTCCTGACGACCTTCCAGGATTACCTCCCACTCGTGATATCGATTTCCGAATTGACCTCATTCCTGGAGCAAATCCTGTTGCTAGAGCACCTTATCGCCTCTCTCCCTCCGAAATGCGTGAACTCTCGAGTCAGCTCCAGGAACTGCTTGATAAAGGCTTTATTCGCCCTAGCACCTCTCCTTGGGGCGCACCAGTCCTTTTCATCAGAAAGAAGGATGGATTGTTCCGGATGTGCATCGACTACAGGGAATTGAATAAGCTTACCATCAAGAATCGATATCCCTTGCCTCGAATCGATGACTTGTTTGATCAGTTACCAGGTGCTACGTGTTTCTCAAAGATCGACCTACGCTCAGGCTATCATCAACTACGCATTCAAGAAGAAGATATACCCAAAATCGCTTTTCAAACCTGATACGGTCACTACGAATTTGTTGTCATGCCTTTTGGTTTGACCAACACTCCTACAGTCTTTATGGATCTAATGAATCGCGTGTGCAAACCCTTTCTCGACCGATTCGTCATCGTATTCATCGATGATATCCTGATCTATTCCCAGTCAAAAGCCGAACACTCGCAGAATCTACGTTTGGTTCTTGAGTTACTCCAGGGAAACCGTCTCTATGCCAAGTTCTCTAAGTGCGAATTTTGGCTGGAGGAGGTCCAATTCTTGGGTTACATTGTCAATAGTCAAGGTATTCATGTCGATCCTGTGAAGATTGAAGCAGTTAAGAGTTGGGTTACACCCAAGAACCCGTCTGAAGTCTGTTCTTTTTCTCGGACTGGCAAGCTATTATCGCCGATTTATCGAAGGTTTCTCTAGAATCGCTGTACCACTTACTTCCCTCACGCATGTCACACCCCTGGTTTCCACGTGTCACCGGTGGGCCCGGTGGGGGAGTATCGTGACGTGGTTGGCAACGTAATAGTCAAACAACACAATATAATAATGCACAGCGGAAGCAAATTTAAAATAAGATACAACCGAATTTATTTATTGTAAGCAAAGTCACAATTATCCGGTGTTTATCCACAGTAGGATCGAATTAAGAAAACATTGTTTATGGTTCAACAGACTTCGGCATCTTAAGTTTGCGAGACTTCTAATGATGCTTAGGAGAATCCCAGCCTATTTCGCCTAGTACCTGCATTTAATCTTTTTGGGAAAATACGTCAGTTTACACTGGTAAATACATTCAACTGACTCATTTTATAAAATGATTGAAAATTGGTTTGGATGCACATGGCATAAACATTTTTATTAACTTGGGAGAATTATTTAATATTATAATCTTGTGAACGATTTACATGTTACTTATGCGTTCAGTAGCCCGGACGTATCCGGGTTAAAGATCAATAGACACACCACTTTAAGTGAGTTATACACGGGAGTACGCCTACACCCCGTGCTCAGGTCGTGGCTATCTCGTAAGATAATGCCGAGGATATCCGGGACATGGTCATTAACCCCCCAAAGGCTGTAAAGTAAACAAAACTATTTAAACGAGCCGATCAAATTATTCAACTACCCACTAAGCGTGGAGATTTGATGCTCGATCAAGCGGTACGCTATGTACCGTAACCCAAGCCCGTATAGGGAAAATAAGTTAAAAGTATTTACCTTTGCAAGTATAAATCCTTAATTGAATAAACTGCAGATAGCTTTTACTGGTTCTCCTAATCTGGAACGAAGGTTTAATATAACCTATTAGAATACTAACGGGTCTTTAATTAAGCTTAAGCTTAGACCGGTTAGTTTTAACGATACGGTTCGTACGCACGATTAAGCGAAGACCGGATAGAATGTGATTTAGACCCGACAAGTTGAGGACTTGTTTAATATGGGTTTACTATTCACATTCTGGATTTTGAGATAAAAATGGTATCGTTTGACCCGTTTCGGCTAGTTTATGTAAACTAGTTACATAAACCGAACCGAACGCGTATAATGCATAACGGGTAACCGAAAGGGTCGCGAACAGGTTTCCTAAGTTAATACGCTTTAAATATGTTGTGATATCATTATGATATCTTCCATAATGCCCAAAACGAGTTTAATCCCTAAATATGCCTCGTAGGGGTATTTCGGTCATTTAAGGGTTATAAAAGAGATTTATAATACTTCTGAGATACGGGTCTGATTTAATCAGAAAAATTATTAATTTTAACAGACCACAACAGTTGGTGAAGAGTCTCATTTCCCAAAATGGTTTTAAACCCAAATTATGCGTTTAATACGCGTATGAAGCCGTTTTAAGCGACGTACGGTTTAAAATACCATTCTGAGTTTTCTGATCAGCAAAACAGGCTCAAAACACTCTATTTATTATTTTAAATCAGTGGCAATTGGATTGGTATCAAACGGATTCGTAAAACTCGTTTTATGGCCTAAAAGGGCATATTCGGTATTAACCGAATCAATGCGATAAGCCTAGCTTAAGATCAGTTTAAAATAATTAAAAATCTTCAAAAATCCCAAAATATTATTTAACATCAGTGGGTAAAAGTTTTGGTACCGAAAATCGGGTTTAGATAGGCTATGCGCTAATCGCGCCGTTTAATTAATAAAAAGCTTATTATTTACGCTAATGCGCATATCTCCTAATCTAGACCTCCGATTGACGTGAAAATTTACGTACATGTTTAATAATCAGTAACTAAGATTATTGTACTTCCACATTTTCAAAATTCTCGTTGTATGGTCATAAGGGCATTACGGTCCAATTTAAGCGATTAACGGAACCGTGTGCATGCATCGGATAATCAACGAAACAAGTACAGAGACTTATACTAACATGCAACCCTACTCTAATGAAGCACTAAGGCATCTTCGAATCAAACTAAAACGGGTCAGAACCGAAGTCAAAGCAAAAGTCAAGGTTTTGCGCCTTTCGGTTCCGAACCGGGTTTAAACAGAAATTTGTCGAGTCGGGCAAGCGTAGAAAAGTTTTCATACTTATCATCATGTTATATTAAGGTTAAAACAGGTTACACACCTCTCGGATCATTAATCGTGCATTAAATCATATTTTGTAATTCTGTTGACTTTTTCGGTCAACGTTTGACCCGACAAACGACCTAGTTAGGTCTGGAATTGGTACGCGCCCTTATAAGGGTTTAATACCCATATAATTACCTATCTAACGGTACGTTTAATTCGACATACGACTGAGATATCGGTACTAAATCACGAAGTCAAACGTTAAGCGCGATATATTGACTTTTAAGCTAATAATGAAGCTAGAATTAATTGAGAAGGGATTAGAGACTTACAAACTGATTTATGGTTGCTTAGGAAGGCTCTTGATCAGCTTGGATGTTCCTTAGATGATCAGATTGTTTGCAAATGATGTGAGGAATGTTTGTGAATGAATGGGTTTCTTTATATACAAGATTCAAGCACCACCACAAGTTGACAACAAAGTCTAGGGCCATCCACAATTGATCAACACTTGCAACTAGTGTGTAGGGATGTCTAGGGGCCATGCACATGCAAGAGAAACCGGATTAGAGGGTCACATTCGCGCACAACAGCCAACAGCAGGTAATATGTCGCTGGGCAACCCCTCGCGTAGCGCGAGGGTCCGTCGCGCTACGCGACGCCCTCTGCAGAATCAGTTTTTGATTTTGTTTGTTGTGTTTCGAAAGGGCAGCCGTAACTTCTGACTTTGGGGCATCAATTATCACTTAGGGCCCTTCATAATGTGTCTAGAATAGTCTCATACCCTACCATTATCCATTGTTTCAATTGGATCCAATAACAAGACCCGAAAACAACGGGTTTCCATTCTTTTCTTCGTAGAATCCTATCATACATTTCCAATTCCATTATTGGCAATAATTCCCTGAATTGAGGGTGCATAGATGTGTAAAATATTAAATCGGGTCTTGGGATTTATAATTGAGGTGTTCAGAGGTAATAATTTAACATGACGCCACTTTAAATCCTACCGAAAACATCTTTATTAAATCCGGGTTTTCAACGCGTTTTTGTTTGACATGACACGTGTCGTTTTAATATTAAACCCGAAATTTGCGAGGTGTTACATCCTCACCCCCTTAAAATAAATCTCGACCCGAGATTTACTGAAACAAATAAGGGTATTTTTCTTTCATGGTGGATTCTAATTCCCACGTATATTCGGGACCTCTACGGGCATCCCATTTGACCTTTACAAAAGGTATATGCTTTCTTCGGAGCTTCCTTACCTGTCGATCTTCAATTGACAAAGGTTTTTCAACAAACGTTAAGCTCTTATCTATTTGCACAGTTTTAGTGCGAACACAACGGCACCCAGTTCCAAGTCATGGGTGGTGTAATTCTTTTCGTGCACCTTTAACTGTCGTGATGCATAGGCAATCACCTTGCCTTTCTGCATAAGCACACACCCCATGCCAGTGTGCGATGCATCACAATAAACTACAAATTCTTCAGCGCCTTCAGGTAATGTAAGCACAGGAGCGTTGCTCAACTTTTGTCTCAAAACATCGAAGGACTCTTGCTGCTTAGGGCCCCAAACGAATTTTACTTTCTTCTTGGTCAAGGAAGTTAGGGGTGCAGCAATCCTTGAAAAATTTTCAATGAAGCGCCTGTAATATCCTGCCAATCCCAGGAAACTACGAATCTCTGTAGGTGTCTTTGGCTCTTGCCAATTCATAACAGCTTCCACTTTAGCGGGATCCACCTGGATACCACGCTCACTAACCACGTGTCCAAGGAATTGGACTTCTCGTAGCCAAAATTCACACTTAGAGAATTTGGCGTAGAGCTTCTCCTGACGTAGAAGTTTGAGAATACAACGAAGGTGTTTCTCGTGGTCAGCTTGGTTCTTAGAATAAATAAGGATGTCATCAATGAAGACGATAACAAATTTATCTAAGTAAGGCTTGCAGACACGATTCATGAGATCCATGAACGCGGCTGGTGCATTAGTGAGCCCAAAAGGCATCACTAGGAACTCGTAATGACCGTAGCGAGTCCTGAATGCAGTCTTGTGAACGTCTTCATCCATAACCTTCAACTGATGGTATCCTGACCTCAGATCAATCTTTGAGAAGTAACTTGCCCCTTGAAGCTGATCGAACAAATCGTCGATCCTGGGCAATGGATATCTATTCTTGATCGTGACTTTATTAAGCTCGCGATAGTCGATGCACAGGCGCATCGACCCATCCTTCTTCTTGACAAACAGGATTGGCGCTCCCCAAGGAGATGAACTAGGTCTAATGAAACCCTTAGCCAGCAATTCATCTAGCTGCGTCCGCAACTCCTTCATTTCGGTGGGTGCCAATCTGTATGGTGCTCTAGCAACTGGTGCAGCTCCGGGAATGATATCGATCCTGAATTCGACTTGTCTATCTGGCGGTAGGCCAGGTAGATCTTCGGGAAACACTTCTGGGTATTCTGAGATGACAGGGATGTCTTCTAACTTCGGTTTGGGCTCACCAATAATCACCTGTGCCATATAGATGACACACCCCTTCTTCAAACACCTGGAAGCCTTGAGCATAGTAACGTGCTCAGGCAGTCCGTACTGGGTATCTCCCCGAATGGTAAGTGATTCGCCAGACGGAGTCTTTATTACCACTTGTTTCTGGTTACAGACAATTTGGGCCTGGTTATGAGATAACCAGTCCATACCCAGAACTATGTCAAAACCAGCCAATTTAAATGGAAGTAGAGATAGAGGAAAAGAATGGCTCTTAATGGATATAACACATCCATCTAACACAGTAGAGACGGTTTCTATGGTACCATCTGCTAACTCTACCTCATAGTTCACTTTTAGGGTTTTGACAGGTAAATTCAACAATTTACTAAATTTATGATCTACGAAGGACTTATCTGCGCCTGAATCAAAAAGTACTCTTGCAAAAACATCGTTTACAAGGAAAGTACCTGTTATGACGTTATCATCCTGCACAGCCTCCTTCGCATCCATCCTGAAGACTCTGGCGTTAGTCTTCTTAGCCTCCTCAGGCTTCTTGTTGTACTTTGGGCAGTTAGTCTTTATGTGGCCCTTTTCGTTGCAACGGTAGCACGTTGCATCTTTCATCTTCTTGCAATCCAAGGTTTTGTGTTCCTTGGACTTGCACAAACCACAAGCAAAAGACCTTGACTCGTTATTCAAGTTTGATTCGAGTCTGCACTTTCCAAAGTGCTGTTTCTTGCAAGTTTTGCATGTGGGCTTCTCTCCAGAACGATGCCCATCCTTCTTCGAATCCGATCCCTTCTTGTGATCACCGCTCCCACGGTGCTTCTTGTTCGACCTACGCGAACCGTCATCATCATGCTTCCTCTTCTCGGCCGCCTTATTCCTCTGCGATCTCTGCCGGACCGCATCCAGTGTGAGGGATAAGGAAAGGTCAGTTACAGACCTGAAGGTAACTGGCCGAGAAGCTTTTACACTGGCCTTGATCTCGGGTTCTAATCCACCAATAAAACGAGCGATCCTTTTAGGCTCCGGGGTTACCAGATAAGGTACCAACCGGGATAGTGTATTGAAGCTTGTCAGATAAGCTTGACAATCGAGGTTCTTCATCACCAATGATAGAAAGTCTGATTCTATCTTTTCCACCTCATGTTGAGGGCAGAAATTTTCCTTGATCAAGGCGATGAATTGATCCCACGACATACCATACAACGGGATCTTTCCGGAGGCCTCCATCAGAGATCTCCACCAAGCTAACGCATCACCTTTGAAGGACTGTGAGACAAATTTAACCACATCACCTTCAGCGCATCCGCTGATGTCCACGACCGTGTCCATTTCATCCAGCCACGTCATGCAGTCTACGGCTCCTTTCTCCCCCGTAAAATCCCTGGGTTTACAAGACACAAAGTACTTATATGTGCAACCCTTGTTACGGTGTCCCTGATGCAGTACCAACTGCTGAGATGGATTACTTTGGTGGTTGGTGGACTGGCGATCATCACCGTTTTTCTTTGGTACATCCTTTTTGGGAGGAGGCTTGTTATGAGCCTCAGAATGCGTCCTTGGCTTTGAATGTGATACAGAGTGGGTCCTACTCCGAGTACCACTGTATTCCTTATATTGTCTATCCAAAGCTTGTGTGATAGCGCCGTCTATGATTGCTTTTAGTTCAGCGCCCGTTAACGTAATCTGGGCGTTCTCATTCGGCTCCACTGGATGGCTATTCACTTCATTGGAGTCAGCCATTTGTATTGAACTGTTGCAGAGAACAAGGTCAATATTTTTATTTAGGATCTTATTATGGAATTACCCCTTAGGGTAATTCGTTAACCATGGTAAACAGAGACCATATTTGGTTAACTTATCAATCGTATTTATTTAGGATTTTAATTAAAATTTATCCTAACATAAACAATAACAATATATATTAGCACATAAGGCTTGGTCACATGGACAATTTAAATTATAAGCTATGACTTCAGAGAATCAAGACTTTTTAAGGTTTGAACCTAGTTCATTACCTTTATTAGACAGGGAGTCAAAGCTACCACTGTCTTTTGGCTCATATGGAAATGAGCAGGGCCCGTAGGCATTATATTACCACGTATGGTAAAATATGATCATCTTAATTGATGATGTACCCAGGATTCAGAGATCATTAAACTGGGTTAGGAATCTTCTAAAGAATTCCTTTATAAAAATGACGTATGTGATTTTTAACGAATCACTTCTGCCAGGAGTGTTAACATGTTTTAAGATGTTAACAGGGAATTGAATCTTTTAAATAGGTCTTACCATTTTGGCCCGGTCTTATATTTGACACGTGGCTAGGTTTCACACTTTAAGATCCTTAATTAAATAAATTTCATAGGCAGATTAATTTAAAAAGGAATGATTTTAATTTATTTATTTCATTTATAATTTATATATGCACATAATGGCAAACATGAAATTTATAAAACAAACATTCCATTAATTATACATAGGTTACATATTGCCCTAAACGGGTCTTTTCACACAACCATTTCCTACGTAGGGGTCAAACAAGTACTTACCCACGCAGGGGTTAAATTTAAAACACAAGTCCTCGCAGGGACTGATTACTTAAATAGATGTCCTCGCAGGGACTAGGTACAAAGATAAATGTCCACGCAGGGACTACATACACACATAAATGTCCTCGCAGGGACTTAATTTTTAAAGTAGACATACACACATAAAGGATTTACTGATCCTTCTTGCTCTTTCCCTTGATTAAGTTCGTCAAGGTCTTGAACATCCCCTGGTTACGCCTTCGGTCCTCCCGTGCCTCATGCCGCACCTCCCTAATACTTTGTAGGATCTCCTGATGCAGTGGTGGCGACATCTGCAGAGACGGCGGGGGTTGTTGGTAAAACGGGGGTTGTGTAGGTATCTGGTACCCCTGGACTGGGTACCCTACTCCCCAAGGACCTCCATACGGTCCCTCAGGGTTAAGGGCGTTGTAATTCGCAGCTACCAGGTATGGGTCGGCTTCAGCGTAACCGGGGTTAGTGTGAGTCGGTGGCTCAAACGGGTTGTACATCGAAGGACCCGTGTATGCCGGTATCTGGTTATTAAAACCTATTGGTGGCGGTTGCTGCGCGACGGGGTTTGATGGTCCACCCAATTGTGGAACTTCTTGATCCGGCTGATAATTTCTGCCACTTGATTGTAGAGGAGAGCCGAAATGAAACTCTTCTCTTCGTGTGGTCATCCGAGCTCCGGTTCTCATACGTCTTTGCGGTTGCGGAGGCGCCGGTTGAACTGGTGGCGGTGGAGGCGGTGGCGTAACTGCCACAAATTGGTGATTCCTAGAGGAATCTTGATGATGCTGCTGCTGCTGCTGCTCATGCGGCGAAGAATAGTGAGGCTGCTGCTGCTCATGCGGCGACGAATGGTGAGGAGGTGTATAATACCATTCGTGCCGAGTAAAGATAGCCTGGAAGCTATCTGGACCATTATAGGGTGGTCCGTGATAAATGGAACTATCCGAGACCTCGATAGGATGGTTGGGAGTTCCTGATGCGGGTTCGACGGGGTCGTCTTCCTCGTCCATATCATTTCCTCCAGAAAAATGGTCCTCCGGTCCCAATGGGTTAAAACCCACTGGTTCTTGTATATAATTCGCCGGGTTAAACTGGCCTTGAAAGAATGGAGTGGGGTCTCCAAAAAGGGCGGTGCGACATAGATCGCTGTAACGGTATGTTCGAATGATGTGAGTCTCCACGTTCATTTTCTGATTGTGGCCCGTAGGAGTCTTGAGCGGGAGTCGTCGAGCTGTTCGAAACCGACCGTCTTGCCGGTTGAAAGAGACCTCTCTGGTTCCGCCGAGTACCGTCACTCTCGGCGGGGATAGGACCTCGTGTATTCGAAGGTCCTGCTTCGTGATCGTTGGGGGCGGCTACCGGCCCCTTTCCGCGTCCTCGCGTACGCAAAAATCTCGGAGGCATCTTTGTTATTCCTGTCAATAAAACATAAGATAACAATAACAAAAATATAAAGTTTTAAAGGACAAACAAAAACCGAATAAGGTGGAATTTGTCCTATGTTATAAGTCTAGACTCGAAAGTTTAAATATGTGCAATTGTGTAACTGAGATTAAACACAAAAGGCTAGTGTTTAATTCACTCAGAGTTGGCTCTGATACCAACCTGTCACACCCCTGGTTTCCACGTGTCACCGGTGGGCCCGGTGGGGGAGTATCGTGACGTGGTTGGCAACGTAATAGTCAAACAACACAATATAATAATGCACAGCGGAAGCAAATTTAAAATAAGATACAACCAAATTTATTTATTGTAAGCAAAGTCACAATTATCCGGTGTTTATCCACAGTAGGATCGAATTAAGAAAACATTGTTTATGGTTCAACAGACTTCGGCATCTTAAGTTTGCGAGACTTCTAATGATGCTTAGGAGAATCCCAGCCTATTTCGCCTAGTACCTGCATTTAATCTTTTTGGGAAAATACGTCAGTTTACACTGGTAAATACATTCAACTGACTCATTTTATAAAATGATTGAAAATTGGTTTGGATGCACATGGCATAAACATTTTTATTAACTTGGGAGAATTATTTAATATTATAATCTTGTGAACGATTTACATGTTACTTATGCGTTCAGTAGCCCGGACGTATCCGGGTTAAAGATCAATAGACACACCACTTTAAGTGAGTTATACACGGGAGTACGCCTACACCCCGTGCTCAGGTCGTGGCTATCTCGTAAGATAATGCCGAGGATATCCGGGACATGGTCATTAACCCCCCAAAGGCTGTAAAGTAAACAAAACTGTTTAAACGAGCCGATCAAATTATTCAACTACCCACTAAGCGTGGAGATTTGATGCTCGATCAAGCGGTACGCTATGTACCGTAACCCAAGCCCGTATAGGGAAAATAAGTTAAAAGTATTTACCTTTGCAAGTATAAATCCTTAATTGAATAAACTGCAGATAGCTTTTACTGGTTCTCCTAATCTGGAACGAAGGTTTAATATAACCTATTAGAATACTAACGGGTCTTTAATTAAGCTTAAGCTTAGACCGGTTAGTTTTAACGATACGGTTCGTACGCACGATTAAGCGAAGACCGGATAGAATGTGATTTAGACCCGACAAGTTGAGGACTTGTTTAATATGGGTTTACTATTCACATTCTGGATTTTGAGATAAAAATGGTATCGTTTGACCCGTTTCGGCTAGTTTATGTAAACTAGTTACATAAACCGAACCGAACGCGTATAATGCATAACGGGTAACCGAAAGGGTCGCGAACAGGTTTCCTAAGTTAATACGCTTTAAATATGTTGTGATATCATTATGATATCTTCCATAATGCCCAAAACGAGTTTAATCCCTAAATATGCCTCGTAGGGGTATTTCGGTCATTTAAGGGTTATAAAAGAGATTTATAATACTTCTGAGATACGGGTCTGATTTAATCAGAAAAATTATTAATTTTAACAGACCACAACAGTTGGTGAAGAGTCTCATTTCCCAAAATGGTTTTAAACCCAAATTATGCGTTTAATACGCGTATGAAGCCGTTTTAAGCGACGTACGGTTTAAAATACCATTCTGAGTTTTCTGATCAGCAAAACAGGCTCAAAACACTCTATTTATTATTTTAAATCAGTGGCAATTGGATTGGTATCAAACGGATTCGTAAAACTCGTTTTATGGCCTAAAAGGGCATATTCGGTATTAACCGAATCAATGCGATAAGCCTAGCTTAAGATCAGTTTAAAATAATTAAAAATCTTCAAAAATCCCAAAATATTATTTAACATCAGTGGGTAAAAGTTTTGGTACCGAAAATCGGGTTTAGATAGGCTATGCGCTAATCGCGCCGTTTAATTAATAAAAAGCTTATTATTTACGCTAATGCGCATATCTCCTAATCTAGACCTCCGATTGACGTGAAAATTTACGTACATGTTTAATAATCAGTAACTAAGATTATTGTACTTCCACATTTTCAAAATTCTCGTTGTATGGTCATAAGGGCATTACGGTCCAATTTAAGCGATTAACGGAACCGTGTGCATGCATCGGATAATCAACGAAACAAGTACAGAGACTTATACTAACATGCAACCCTACTCTAATGAAGCACTAAGGCATCTTCGAATCAAACTAAAACGGGTCAGAACCGAAGTCAAAGCAAAAGTCAAGGTTTTGCGCCTTTCGGTTCCGAACCGGGTTTAAACAGAAATTTGTCGAGTCGGGCAAGCGTAGACAAGTTTTCATACTTATCATCATGTTATATTAAGGTTAAAACAGGTTACACACCTCTCGGATCATTAATCGTGCATTAAATCATATTTTGTAATTCTGTTGACTTTTTCGGTCAACGTTTGACCCGACAAACGACCTAGTTAGGTCTGGAATTGGTACGCGCCCTTATAAGGGTTTAATACCCATATAATTACCTATCTAACGGTACGTTTAATTCGACATACGACTGAGATATCGGTACTAAATCACGAAGTCAAACGTTAAGCGCGATATATTGACTTTTAAGCTAATAATGAAGCTAGAATTAATTGAGAAGGGATTAGAGACTTACAAACTGATTTATGGTTGCTTAGGAAGGCTCTTGATCAGCTTGGATGTTCCTTAGATGATCAGATTGTTTGCAAATGATGTGAGGAATGTTTGTGAATGAATGGGTTTCTTTATATACAAGATTCAAGCACCACCACAAGTTGACAACAAAGTCTAGGGCCATCCACAATTGATCAACACTTGCAACTAGTGTGTAGGGATGTCTAGGGGCCATGCACATGCAAGAGAAACCGGATTAGAGGGTCACATTCGTGCACAACAGCCAACAGCAGGTAATATGTCGCTGGGCAACCCCTCGCGTAGCGCGAGGGTCCGTCGCGCTACGCGACGCCCTCTGCAGAATCAGTTTTTGATTTTGTTTGTTGTGTTTCGAAAGGGCAGCCGTAACTTCTGACTTTGGGGCATCAATTATCACTTAGGGCCCTTCATAATGTGTCTAGAATAGTCTCATACCCTACCATTATCCATTGTTTCAATTGGATCCAATAACAAGACCCGAAAACAACGGGTTTCCATTCTTTTCTTCGTAGAATCCTATCATACATTTCCAATTCCATTATTGGCAATAATTCCCTGAATTGAGGGTGCATAGATGTGTAAAATATTAAATCGGGTCTTGGGATTTATAATTGAGGTGTTCAGAGGTAATAATTTAACATGACGCCACTTTAAATCCTACCGAAAACATCTTTATTAAATCCGGGTTTTCAACGCGTTTTTGTTTGACATGACACGTGTCGTTTTAATATTAAACCCGAAATTTGCGAGGTGTTACATCCTCACCCCCTTAAAATAAATCTCGACCCGAGATTTACTGAAACAAATAAGGGTATTTTTCTTTCATGGTGGATTCTAATTCCCACGTATATTCGGGACCTCTACGGGCATCCCATTTGACCTTTACAAAAGGTATATGCTTTCTTCGGAGCTTCCTTACCTGTCGATCTTCAATTGACAAAGGTTTTTCAACAAACGTTAAGCTCTTATCTATTTGCACATCTGTATGTGGCATGACATGTGAATCGTCAGCGGAACACTTCTTTAGATTGCAGATGTGGAACACATTGTGAATTCCATTGAGCTCTTCCGGTAAGTCCAACTTGTAGGCAACTGACCCGACACGTTCGATAACCTCGAAAGGTCCTATGTATCTCGGGCTTAGTTTGCCTTTCTTACCAAATCGCATCACCCCCTTCCAGGGTGACACTTTAAGTAGGACTTTGTCACCTACTTCGAAGTGAAAGTCCTTACGACTTGGATCCGCGTAACTCTTCTGCCTATTCCAGGCAGCTTGGAGATTGTTACGAATCTGGACAATCTTGTCCGTCGTTTCGAATACGATCTCTGGTCCTGATAACTGGACTTCTCCAACTTCCGCCCAACAAACTGGCGATCTACATTTTCTACCGTATAATGCCTCAAAAGGCGCAGCCTTTATGCTGGTATGGTAGCTATTGTTGTAGGAGAATTCGATCAATGGTAGGTTCTTATCCCAGCTACCTCCCAAATCGATCGCACATGCACGTAGCATGTCTTCCAACGTTTGAATAGTACGCTCACTCTGACCGTCTGTCTGAGGATGGTAAGCCGTACTAAAGTTCAAACGTGTGCCCAAAGATTGCTGGAAACTCTTCCAAAAGTGTGACGTGTACCTAGTATCCCGGTCAGAGATAATAGCTACAGGTATGCCGTGTAGGGCTACAATCTTGTCAACGTATAACTGGGCTAACATATCAGAGCTATAAGTCTCCTTGATGGGTAAGAAATGAGCTGACTTAGTCAGTCGGTCAACTATAACCCATATCGTATCATTGCCTTTTCTTGTCTTGGGTAACTTGGTAATAAAATCCATAGTTACCATTTCCCACTTCCACGTAGGAAGTTCAGGCTGTTGTAGCAAACCTGACGGTTTCTGATGCTCGGCTTTGACTTGCGCACATGTCAAGCATTTTGCTACATGGACGGCCACAGACTTTTTCAAGCCTATCCACCAATAATTTGCCTTTAAATCCTGGTACATCTTATCAGCTCCAGGATGAACGGAGTATTTGGAACTATGGGCTTCTTGGAGGATGACATCACGAAGTCCTCCAAAAATTGGAACCCATATTCGTCCGTTTAACCGTAAAATTCCGTCCTTGCTAAGAGTTAACTGCTCCTCAGTTACTCCTAACTTTTCATTAGGATAGTTAGCTTCCAACACAGCTTCCTTCTGTGCAGCTAACACCCTTTCTATCAAACTGTTCTTTATCTCCATACGCTTGGCGTTAATTCGAATGGGTTTAACCCTTTCCTTTCTGCTCAAGGCATCAGCGACTACATTCGCTTTGCCGGGATGGTATTTGATTTCACAATCATAATCATTTAAAGTTTCCATCCAACGGCGTTGCCTCATGTTTAATTCTTTCTGGTTAAACAGATGCTGGAGGCTCTTGTGATCAGAAAAGATCACAAACTTGATTCCATAAAGATAATGCCTCCACAGTTTTAGTGCGAACACAACGGCACCCAGTTCCAAGTCATGGGTGGTGTAATTCTTTTCGTGCACCTTTAACTGTCGTGATGCATAGGCAATCACCTTGCCTTTCTGCATAAGCACACACCCCATGCCAGTGTGCGATGCATCACAATAAACTACAAATTCTTCAGCGCCTTCAGGTAATGTAAGCACAGGAGCGTTGCTCAACTTTTGTCTCAAAACATCGAAGGACTCTTGCTGCTTAGGGCCCCAAACGAATTTTACTTTCTTCTTGGTCAAGGAAGTTAGGGGTGCAGCAATCCTTGAAAAATTTTCAATGAAGCGCCTGTAATATCCTGCCAATCCCAGGAAACTACGAATCTCTGTAGGTGTCTTTGGCTCTTGCCAATTCATAACAGCTTCCACTTTAGCGGGATCCACCTGGATACCACGCTCACTAACCACGTGTCCAAGGAATTGGACTTCTCGTAGCCAAAATTCACACTTAGAGAATTTGGCGTAGAGCTTCTCCTGACGTAGAAGTTTGAGAATACAACGAAGGTGTTTCTCGTGGTCAGCTTGGTTCTTAGAATAAATAAGGATGTCATCAATGAAGACGATAACAAATTTATCTAAGTAAGGCTTGCAGACACGATTCATGAGATCCATGAACGCGGCTGGTGCATTAGTGAGCCCAAAAGGCATCACTAGGAACTCGTAATGACCGTAGCGAGTCCTGAATGCAGTCTTGTGAACGTCTTCATCCATAACCTTCAACTGATGGTATCCTGACCTCAGATCAATCTTTGAGAAGTAACTTACCCCTTGAAGCTGATCGAACAAATCGTCGATCCTGGGCAATGGATATCTATTCTTGATCGTGACTTTATTAAGCTCGCGATAGTCGATGCACAGGCGCATCGACCCATCCTTCTTCTTGACAAACAGGATTGGCGCTCCCCAAGGAGATGAACTAGGTCTAATGAAACCCTTAGCCAGCAATTCATCTAGCTGCGTCCGCAACTCCTTCATTTCGGTGGGTGCCAATCTGTATGGTGCTCTAGCAACTGGTGCAGCTCCGGGAATGATATCGATCCTGAATTCGACTTGTCTATCTGGCGGTAGGCCAGGTAGATCTTCGGGAAACACTTCTGGGTATTCTGAGATGACAGGGATGTCTTCTAACTTCGGTTTGGGCTCACCAATAATCACCTGTGCCATATAGATGACACACCCCTTCTTCAAACACCTGGAAGCCTTGAGCATAGTAACGTGCTCAGGCAGTCCGTACTGGGTATCTCCCCGAATGGTAAGTGATTCGCCAGACGGAGTCTTTATTACCACTTGTTTCTGGTTACAGACAATTTGGGCCTGGTTATGAGATAACCAGTCCATACCCAGAACTATGTCAAAACCAGCCAATTTAAATGGAAGTAGAGATAGAGGAAAAGAATGGCTCTTAATGGATATAACACATCCATCTAACACAGTAGAGACGGTTTCTATGGTACCATCTGCTAACTCTACCTCATAGTTCACTTTTAGGGTTTTGACAGGTAAATTCAACAATTTACTAAATTTATGATCTACGAAGGACTTATCTGCGCCTGAATCAAAAAGTACTCTTGCAAAAACATCGTTTACAAGGAAAGTACCTGTTATGACGTTATCATCCTGCACAGCCTCCTTCGCATCCATCCTGAAGACTCTGGCGTTAGTCTTCTTAGCCTCCTCAGGCTTCTTGTTGTACTTTGGGCAGTTAGTCTTTATGTGGCCCTTTTCGTTGCAACGGTAGCACGTTGCATCTTTCATCTTCTTGCAATCCAAGGTTTTGTGTTCCTTGGACTTGCACAAACCACAAGCAAAAGACCTTGACTCGTTATTCAAGTTTGATTCGAGTCTGCACTTTCCAAAGTGCTGTTTCTTGCAAGTTTTGCATGTGGGATTCTCTCCAGAACGATGCCCATCCTTCTTCGAATCCGATCCCTTCTTGTGATCACCGCTCCCACGGTGCTTCTTGTTCGACCTACGCGAACCGTCATCATCATGCTTCCTCTTCTCGGCCGCCTTATTCCTCTGCGATCTCTGCCGGACCGCATCCAGTGTGAGGGATAAGGAAAGGTCAGTTACAGACCTGAAGGTAACTGGCCGAGAAGCTTTTACACTGGCCTTGATCTCGGGTTCTAATCCACCAATAAAACGAGCGATCCTTTTAGGCTCCGGGGTTACCAGATAAGGTACCAACCGGGATAGTGTATTGAAGCTTGTCAGATAAGCTTGACAATCGAGGTTCTTCATCACCAATGATAGAAAGTCTGATTCTATCTTTTCCACCTCATGTTGAGGGCAGAAATTTTCCTTGATCAAGGCGATGAATTGATCCCACGACATACCATACAACGGGATCTTTCCGGAGGCCTCCATCAGAGATCTCCACCAAGCTAACGCATCACCTTTGAAGGACTGTGAGACAAATTTAACCACATCACCTTCAGCGCATCCGCTGATGTCCACGACCGTGTCCATTTCATCCAGCCACGTCATGCAGTCTACGGCTCCTTTCTCCCCCGTAAAATCCCTGGGTTTACAAGACACAAAGTACTTATATGTGCAACCCTTGTTACGGTGTCCCTGATGCAGTACCAACTGCTGAGATGGATTACTTTGGTGGTTGGTGGACTGGCGATCATCACCGTTTTTCTTTGGTACATCCTTTTTGGGAGGAGGCTTGTTATGAGCCTCAGAATGCGTCCTTGGCTTTGAATGTGATACAGAGTGGGTCCTACTCCGAGTACCACTGTATTCCTTATATTGTCTATCCAAAGCTTGTGTGATAGCGCCGTCTATGATTGCTTTTAGTTCAGTGCCCGTTAACGTAATCTGGGCGTTCTCATTCGGCTCCACTGGATGGCTATTCACTTCATTGGAGTCAGCCATTTGTATTGAACTGTTGCAGAGAACAAGGTCAATATTTTTATTTAGGATCTTATTATGGAATTACCCCTTAGGGTAATTCGTTAACCATGGTAAACAGAGACCATATTTGGTTAACTTATCAATCGTATTTATTTAGGATTTTAATTAAAATTTATCCTAACATAAACAATAACAATATATATTAGCACATAAGGCTTGGTCACATGGACAATTTAAATTATAAGCTATGACTTCAGAGAATCAAGACTTTTTAAGGTTTGAACCTAGTTCATTACCTTTATTAGACAGGGAGTCAAAGCTACCACTGTCTTTTGGCTCATATGGAAATGAGCAGGGCCCGTAGGCATTATATTACCACGTATGGTAAAATATGATCATCTTAATTGATGATGTACCCAGGATTCAGAGATCATTAAACTGGGTTAGGAATCTTCTAAAGAATTCCTTTATAAAAATGACGTATGTGATTTTTAACGAATCACTTCTGCCAGGAGTGTTAACATGTTTTAAGATGTTAACAGGGAATTGAATCTTTTAAATAGGTCTTACCATTTTGGCCCGGTCTTATATTTGACACGTGGCTAGGTTTCACACTTTAAGATCCTTAATTAAATAAATTTCATAGGCAGATTAATTTAAAAAGGAATGATTTTAATTTATTTATTTCATTTATAATTTATATATGCACATAATGGCAAACATGAAATTTATAAAACAAACATTCCATTAATTATACATAGGTTACATATTGCCCTAAACGGGTCTTTTCACACAACCATTTCCTACGTAGGGGTCAAACAAGTACTTACCCACGCAGGGGTTAAATTTAAAACACAAGTCCTCGCAGGGACTGATTACTTAAATAGATGTCCTCGCAGGGACTAGGTACAAAGATAAATGTCCACGCAGGGACTACATACACACATAAATGTCCTCGCAGGGACTTAATTTTTAAAGTAGACATACACACATAAAGGATTTACTGATCCTTCTTGCTCTTTCCCTTGATTAAGTTCGTCAAGGTCTTGAACATCCCCTGGTTACGCCTTCGGTCTTCCCGTGCCTCATGCCGCACCTCCCTAATACTTTGTAGGATCTCCTGATGCAGTGGTGGCGACATCTGCAGAGACGGCGGGGGTTGTTGGTAAAACGGGGGTTGTGTAGGTATCTGGTACCCCTGGACTGGGTACCCTACTCCCCAAGGACCTCCATACGGTCCCTCAGGGTTAAGGGCGTTGTAATTCGCAGCTACCAGGTATGGGTCGGCTTCAGCGTAACCGGGGTTAGTGTGAGTCGGTGGCTCAAACGGGTTGTACATCGAAGGACCCGTGTATGCCGGTATCTGGTTATTAAAACCTATTGGTGGCGGTTGCTGCGCGACGGGGTTTGATGGTCCACCCAATTGTGGAACTTCTTGATCCGGCTGATAATTTCTGCCACTTGATTGTAGAGGAGAGCCGAAATGAAACTCTTCTCTTCGTGTGGTCATCCGAGCTCCGGTTCTCATACGTCTTTGCGGTTGCGGAGGCGCCGGTTGAACTGGTGGCGGTGGAGGCGGTGGCGTAACTGCCACAAATTGGTGATTCCTAGAGGAATCTTGATGATGTTGCTGCTGCTGCTGCTCATGCGGCGAAGAATAGTGAGGCTGCTGCTGCTCATGCGGCGACGAATGGTGAGGAGGTGTATAATACCATTCGTGCCGAGTAAAGATAGCCTGGAAGCTATCTGGACCATTATAGGGTGGTCCGTGATAAATGGAACTATCCGAGACCTCGATAGGATGGTTGGGAGTTCCTGATGCGGGTTCGACGGGGTCGTCTTCCTCGTCCATATCATTTCCTCCAGAAAAATGGTCCTCCGGTCCCAATGGGTTAAAACCCACTGGTTCTTGTATATAATTCGCCGGGTTAAACTGGCCTTGAAAGAATGGAGTGGGGTCTCCAAAAAGGGCGGTGCGACATAGATCGCTGTAACGGTATGTTCGAATGATGTGAGTCTCCACGTTCATTTTCTGATTGTGGCCCGTAGGAGTCTTGAGCGGGAGTCGTCGAGCTGTTCGAAACCGACCGTCTTGCCGGTTGAAAGAGACCTCTCTGGTTCCGCCGAGTACCGTCACTCTCGGCGGGGATAGGACCTCGTGTATTCGAAGGTCCTGCTTCGTGATCGTTGGGGGCGGCTACCGGCCCCTTTCCGCGTCCTCGCGTACGCAAAAATCTCGGAGGCATCTTTGTTATTCCTGTCAATAAAACATAAGATAACAATAACAAAAATATAAAGTTTTAAAGGACAAACAAAAACCGAATAAGGTGGAATTTGTCCTATGTTATAAGTCTAGACTCGAAAGTTTAAATATGTGCAATTGTGTAACTGAGATTAAACACAAAAGGCTAGTGTTTAATTCACTCAGAGTTGGCTCTGATACCAACCTGTCACACCCCTGGTTTCCACGTGTCACCGGTGGGCCCGGTGGGGGAGTATCGTGACGTGGTTGGCAACGTAATAGTCAAACAACACAATATAATAATGCACAGCGGAAGCAAATTTAAAATAAGATACAACCAAATTTATTTATTGTAAGCAAAGTCACAATTATCCGGTGTTTATCCACAGTAGGATCGAATTAAGAAAACATTGTTTATGGTTCAACAGACTTCGGCATCTTAAGTTTGCGAGACTTCTAATGATGCTTAGGAGAATCCCAGCCTATTTCGCCTAGTACCTGCATTTAATCTTTTTGGGAAAATACGTCAGTTTACACTGGTAAATACATTCAACTGACTCATTTTATAAAATGATTGAAAATTGGTTTGGATGCACATGGCATAAACATTTTTATTAACTTGGGAGAATTATTTAATATTATAATCTTGTGAACGATTTACATGTTACTTATGCGTTCAGTAGCCTGGACGTATCCGGGTTAAAGATCAATAGACACACCACTTTAAGTGAGTTATACACGGGAGTACGCCTACACCCCGTGCTCAGGTCGTGGCTATCTCGTAAGATAATGCCGAGGATATCCGGGACATGGTCATTAACCCCCCAAAGGCTGTAAAGTAAACAAAACTGTTTAAACGAGCCGATCAAATTATTCAACTACCCACTAAGCGTGGAGATTTGATGCTCGATCAAGCGGTACGCTATGTACCGTAACCCAAGCCCGTATAGGGAAAATAAGTTAAAAGTATTTACCTTTGCAAGTATAAATCCTTAATTGAATAAACTGCAGATAGCTTTTACTGGTTCTCCTAATCTGGAACGAAGGTTTAATATAACCTATTAGAATACTAACGGGTCTTTAATTAAGCTTAAGCTTAGACCGGTTAGTTTTAACGATACGGTTCGTACGCACGATTAAGCGAAGACCGGATAGAATGTGATTTAGACCCGACAAGTTGAGGACTTGTTTAATATGGGTTTACTATTCACATTCTGGATTTTGAGATAAAAATGGTATCGTTTGACCCGTTTCGGCTAGTTTATGTAAACTAGTTACATAAACCGAACCGAACGCGTATAATGCATAACGGGTAACCGAAAGGGTCGCGAACAGGTTTCCTAAGTTAATACGCTTTAAATATGTTGTGATATCATTATGATATCTTCCATAATGCCCAAAACGAGTTTAATCCCTAAATATGCCTCGTAGGGGTATTTCGGTCATTTAAGGGTTATAAAAGAGATTTATAATACTTCTGAGATACGGGTCTGATTTAATCAGAAAAATTATTAATTTTAACAGACCACAACAGTTGGTGAAGAGTCTCATTTCCCAAAATGGTTTTAAACCCAAATTATGCGTTTAATACGCGTATGAAGCCGTTTTAAGCGACGTACGGTTTAAAATACCATTCTGAGTTTTCTGATCAGCAAAACAGGCTCAAAACACTCTATTTATTATTTTAAATCAGTGGCAATTGGATTGGTATCAAACGGATTCGTAAAACTCGTTTTATGGCCTAAAAGGGCATATTCGGTATTAACCGAATCAATGCGATAAGCCTAGCTTAAGATCAGTTTAAAATAATTAAAAATCTTCAAAAATCCCAAAATATTATTTAACATCAGTGGGTAAAAGTTTTGGTACCGAAAATCGGGTTTAGATAGGCTATGCGCTAATCGCGCCGTTTAATTAATAAAAAGCTTATTATTTACGCTAATGCGCATATCTCCTAATCTAGACCTCCGATTGACGTGAAAATTTACGTACATGTTTAATAATCAGTAACTAAGATTATTGTACTTCCACATTTTCAAAATTCTCGTTGTATGGTCATAAGGGCATTACGGTCCAATTTAAGCGATTAACGGAACCGTGTGCATGCATCGGATAATCAACGAAACAAGTACAGAGACTTATACTAACATGCAACCCTACTCTAATGAAGCACTAAGGCATCTTCGAATCAAACTAAAACGGGTCAGAACCGAAGTCAAAGCAAAAGTCAAGGTTTTGCGCCTTTCGGTTCCGAACCGGGTTTAAACAGAAATTTGTCGAGTCGGGCAAGCGTAGACAAGTTTTCATACTTATCATCATGTTATATTAAGGTTAAAACAGGTTACACACCTCTCGGATCATTAATCGTGCATTAAATCATATTTTGTAATTCTGTTGACTTTTTCGGTCAACGTTTGACCCGACAAACGACCTAGTTAGGTCTGGAATTGGTACGCGCCCTTATAAGGGTTTAATACCCATATAATTACCTATCTAACGGTACGTTTAATTCGACATACGACTGAGATATCGGTACTAAATCACGAAGTCAAACGTTAAGCGCGATATATTGACTTTTAAGCTAATAATGAAGCTAGAATTAATTGAGAAGGGATTAGAGACTTACAAACTGATTTATGGTTGCTTAGGAAGGCTCTTGATCAGCTTGGATGTTCCTTAGATGATCAGATTGTTTGCAAATGATGTGAGGAATGTTTGTGAATGAATGGGTTTCTTTATATACAAGATTCAAGCACCACCACAAGTTGACAACAAAGTCTAGGGCCATCCACAATTGATCAACACTTGCAACTAGTGTGTAGGGATGTCTAGGGGCCATGCACATGCAAGAGAAACCGGATTAGAGGGTCACATTCGCGCACAACAGCCAACAGCAGGTAATATGTCGCTGGGCAACCCCTCGCGTAGCGCGAGGGTCCGTCGCGCTACGCGACGCCCTCTGCAGAATCAGTTTTTGATTTTGTTTGTTGTGTTTCGAAAGGGCAGCCGTAACTTCTGACTTTGGGGCATCAATTATCACTTAGGGCCCTTCATAATGTGTCTAGAATAGTCTCATACCCTACCATTATCCATTGTTTCAATTGGATCCAATAACAAGACCCGAAAACAACGGGTTTCCATTCTTTTCTTCGTAGAATCCTATCATACATTTCCAATTCCATTATTGGCAATAATTCCCTGAATTGAGGGTGCATAGATGTGTAAAATATTAAATCGGGTCTTGGGATTTATAATTGAGGTGTTCAGAGGTAATAATTTAACATGACGCCACTTTAAATCCTACCGAAAACATCTTTATTAAATCCGGGTTTTCAACGCGTTTTTGTTTGACATGACACGTGTCGTTTTAATATTAAACCCGAAATTTGCGAGGTGTTACAACGCATAAGGACAAACCTTTTGTTTGGGGAACCAAACAAGAGGAAGCCTTTCAAACGCTTAAAGCTATGCTTTGCAATGCTCCCGTGCTCTCACTTCCTGACGGAAACGATGACTTTGTAGTCTACTGCGATGCCTCGAACCTTGGTCTTGGTTGTGTTCTCATGCAACGAGACAAGGTTATCGCGTACGCCTCTCGACAGCTCAAGATCCACGAGAAGAACTATACCACACACGACCTCGAGCTTGGCGCTGTTGTTTTTGCGTTAAATATATGGCGACACTACCTTTATGGTACTAGGTGTACGATCTTCACCGATCATAGGAGCCTACAACACATCTTTGACCAGAAAGAACTGAATATGCGTCAACGTTGGTGGGTAGAACTCCTCAACGATTACGACTGTGAGATCCGTTACCATCCAGGCAAAGCAAACATCGTTGCCGATGCTCTCAGTCGACGAAGTTAATTGCATAGTGTTCACAATATCCCAGCCCAACATCATCTCGAAACTCTTATACGTGACGCTCAGCATTCTTGTTTCACCGAACGAACCTTGAAGAAGGAAAGAATTCTAAACGATGGCGTCCAACTCGAGAATAAATCGAATGGTATCTTTCATTATTTAGACCGAATTTGGATTCCCAAACGCACCAACTTACGACAACTTCTGATGGACGAAGCCCACAAATCTTGGTATTCTATTCATCCCGGTGCTGACAAGATGTACCAAGACATGTGCTACAAGTACTGGTGGCTGGGCATGAAGAAGGATATCTCTATCTATGTTTCGAAATGCCTGACTTGTTCAAAGATCAAGGCTGAGCACCAAAGACCCTCTGGCTTACTCGTACAACCCGAGATCCCTATGTGGAAATGGGATAGTATAGCTATGGACTTCATAACAAAACTTCCACGCACGCCATCAGGTCATGACAGCATATGGGTTGTCGTTGACCGCTTGACCAAGTCCACACACTTTCTACTGATACGAGAAGACTACAAGGTAGAACGATTAACCCGAATCTACACCAATGAGGTCATTTGTCGACACGGGACGCCTCGTGACATCATCTTTGACCGCGATGGTCGTTTTACCTCGCGCCTTTGGGAAACGTTTCAATTCTCTCTCGGTACTACTCTAAATCTAAGTACCGCTTTCCATCCCTAAACCGACGGTCAGACTGAAAGAACGATTCGTACTCTTGAAGACATGCTTCGCTCGTGTGTCATAGATTTCGGTGGTAATTGGGACACGCACATAGCTTTAGTAGAATTCTTATACAATAACAGTTATCACTCTAACATCCAAATGGCACCATTTGAGGCATTATATGGAAGAAAATGTCGATCGCCCATTGTATGGCACGAGATCAGAGACACGCAACTTACCGGTCCCGAGTTGTTGCAAGAAACGACTGACAAAATCCTCCACATTCGAGACAATCTACTGAAAGCTCGGAGCCGTCAGAAAAGTTACGCCGATAGACGCCGTAAGCCCCTTGAATTTGACGTTGGCGATCACGTACTCCTAAAGGTTTCACCTTGGAAGGGGGTGATCAGATTCGGCAACAAGCTCGCGCCTCGATATGTTGGACCCTTTAAAATTCTGGAAAGGATTGGCAAAGTGGCCTACAGACTCGAACTACCGGAGGAACTGAGTAACGTCCACCCAACTTTCCACGTTTCGAACCTCAGAAAGTGTCTAGCCTATCAGGAATTACATGTCCCACTCGAGGATTTGCAAGTGGACGAAACATTACACTTTATGGAAAAGCCTGTCGAGATCATGGGCCGAGAAACCAAGGTACTCAGACGCTCACGCATTCTCATTGTGAAGGTTTGCTGGGAAGGAAAACGCGGCGCAGAGTTCACCTGGGAACTCGAAAGTGACATGAAGGCGAAGTACCCGCAACTGTTTGTTACGACTACTTCTTAAATTTCGGGACGAAATTTCCTAAAGTAGGGGAGACTGTAACAACCCACTTTTGGAAAGTCAAAGTCAAGATTGAAGTCAAAGGAAGAAAAGATTGCTAATTGCGATCTGTCACTCCTTGCTTAATTACTGATTTGACTTCTTTGACTTGTAATAGAATCTTTATTTTAATTTCTTTAGTTGTATTATGTGGAGTACTTGTTAATAATCGAGGTTTAATCGCATGTTAATCGCTAATCGACTTATCGCAATCGCATTCGCAACCCGAATTACGCGTTCTGGATATTGTTTTACGTGTGTGTGTTATTTATGTGTTACTTGTGCATGTTATGTTTATGTTGAGGTGTTAATCGCAATCGCAATTCTATCGCATCGCAATCAAATCGCAAACGCTAAACGCAAGCTATTTATAGTGATTGTATGTTAGATATAGTAGTTAGGTTATTTGTGTAACTATTAGGTGACACTATCGCATCGCTCGCTCGAATCGCATCACAACGCATAACACGTGAATCGAAACGACAAAACTCAACACGACGGACACCCGGATCGAATGGCCAACCGATCGAGTGGTCGTCCGATCGGATCGCCATCCGATCGAGGCGCCATCCGATCGGTGACCAATCCGACCTTGTGCCCCTTTCCTCTTTTAGAAACCCTATAAATACCCCTCCTGTCACATCATTTGAGGTGACAGCACCTCCACTCGACCAGCCGCGTTCCAGACCTTCTTTCTCTCGATTTCTCGCAATTCTTGTAAGTTTTCAACCTAAATCTTGTACTCCTATGATCTACACGCACTCCTTCATCTTTTTCACCTTTGAATCTTAACTTTTAACCGTGAAATCAGTGTATTTGAGGTGTTCTAGGGTGATGTCTTCATGGAGTTCTTATGAACTTCAAGTTTTGGCCTCATACCACCAAAAACAACTTAGATCTAAGAGATTTCCACATGAATAAACAAAAATCTTGCATAAGATCTGAACATTTTCAAGGATTAGAGGATTGAAAGATACTTATCCAACTTTCTTTCAACTCTTTTACACTCAATGCACTAAAAACCGATAGAATCGGAGCTTGTTCTAATCTTCCACTCATTCTTAGTGAAGTGTTGGTTCAAGAACTGATTTCTATCTAAGGGACGACTGATTCCGAATTAAACACGAACCACCATCACGAACCAGTAAACTGATCGGACTAGGGTGATTCCTGTTCGATCGGACAACTTGGGGCATGATGGGGTTTTCCGTTGTTTAGCACGTTTTCATACCGTCTCGATCAAACCGCAAAACTTAACGAATCCCTAAGTTTCAAATGATCAGATTGTGGGACGGATTGCCATCCGATCGGATTGTCATCCGATCGGATTGCCATCCGATCGAACCGTAATCCGATCGGACTGCACTTGAGGTTCAATACTTAAACAATTTTCAACAAGATCAATTATAACGGATTGCCACCCGATCGGTAGACCATCCGATTGGATGATAATCCTGCTGTGAACTTATTCTCTGAGAAATACCTCGCTGGACGGATCGTCACACGATCGAACTGCCGTTCGATCGAACGACCTAAAAGGTAGAGATACTTCTCTGTTTTCAAAATACTACAACGAAAACTTCAAAAGACAAGCCATCATACACAAACACATCCATCCCAAACGAGTGTCAATCCGCCCGAATGGCCATCCGAACGGATTGACATCCGATCGAATGGCCATCCGTTCGGATTGCCATCCGGCCGGATGACCACTCGACACTTGTTTCACTTGCATCGTTTTACGTGTCACTCATCGTTATTCTATCGTGCTGATCAGGCTAATCTCACCCTAGCGCTCCCTTCAATCCATTAACTTCCATCGATGTGAGTATACTCGATCCCTTTTTGCTTTAAGCACTTTTGGGTGTTACATATGTTACTTATTCTAAATCACATCGAACACACAACGCAAACACCATTTATACGCTGACCGTTATTGCATGTTATACGTGACTCGATGAATGCCTGTTTGTTATGTTTACACATTGATTGTTGTCTACCTGCCTTAGCAACGATAGTACTATAGTTTGGACTCAGCACCTGTTCATTCAGGGGTTTTTAAGGACAATACTTCACGTGTTCGCAGTGGTGAACATGTGATGCGCACTCGCTACTCGCAGTCATTGGTATTGATAGGATCTTTGTCGATAACATACATGCTTCACATTATACGTTGTACATGCTGGTTATGCGTAAACGATTTCGAACTCTATTATACTATCAAACTTGTATGCTCACATTTACACTATGTGTATTGACCTCTATTTTAACGTATGTGACTGGTGTTTAGGATGCTTGCTTATTACATGATGGAACCGAGCTTAGGAGAGTCTAGAAACCAACAAAGACAATTTATTTTTATTTAAATTTGAGTTGTCGGAACATGTTTTATTTTGAGGATATCTATGTCTGTAATAATTTGATTCTTGGTAGGTTATGGTATGGGACATAATATTAACTATCTGGTAATCTAGTTGTTATGGAATTTCTCTAGACAATCTGTTTCGCTCAGTGTCGCGCCGCGATGATTCCGCCATCGGTTGGGGTGTGACAACGGTGGTATCTCCGGCACTGGTTGCCTCGTGAGCAGCGGGCACTGTAGGCATCTCCTTACCGGTTGCAGAAAAAATGCTAAAGGGAGAGTCAAACAAGGATGCAGGGGTGACACTGGAAGGCAGCGGTGTAGAAACCGGACTGGTTGTCACAACCACGGCAATTGTGGGCATAGGAGGCGGCATGGAACAACTATCAACAGCGGCACTTGCCTATGATATGAGGTCTGAAAGGCTTGGTCCGCTTACAGCTGGAGACATAACATCCACGGACATCAAGGGGCAGAGGATACACCCTCAACTTGAACTTCAGCGGCGGAACCTATGTCAAATCCAATGTTCAGCAACACAGCATGCAAAATTCAAACTTACACCCACAAATACAGTTACTCACCAGGGGGCAAGGCATAGGCGGTCTGGATACCCTGGAAAGCAGTCAAGGGAGGAATAATTTTGCGCTTTTTCAACGCGCGAGTTGGACTCACCAACTCAGCAGCAACGGATGTAATGACGACACCCCCAACAGGCACAGAAACAGTAACCGCACTAACGGAAGTAGTGGCCCCCGCGGTGATGTATTTTCTCCCGGTGACCCTCACCCGGATTGGCTACGCCTCAGCAGCAGAGACGCTGCTCCCCCCGCTGGGGGAGGCTGGGAAACATAAGCAGCAGGATCCGCCGGCACAGCGGGCAGCAAGAACTGCTCAAGGTGGATCTTTAGCACATCAGTTTCTTGTTCCCCAATTACGCTGTCCGCGACCTTCAAAGCCGCATTCCGAGGAGGATCCACAAAATCAAATAGACTCCATTTACCTGTTTGACATTTGCACATGTCAATGCAAATACAATCAACAAAGTAAATTCAAGGCAAAGAGTCACATACCTTCATCATCCCTCTGGAAGGAAGGATACAACCTGATATCACACCATAGTAGGCTCATTCCCGCCATCACTAAGGCTCCTTCCGGGATCACCGTGCACTCAGAGGGGCATTCACACAATCTCTTAAAAAGAGCGTTTTCAACATAAGCATCTTTTGGGGGACCGTCATCTTTAACCTTGTCCCTGGGTCCCATCTCCCTCCACTGCATTTCTCCGGGGATAACACCGGCATCAATATAGAAGAACTTTTTCTTCCAATCCTTATCCCTGGAACTAACAGGGATATCCCTCAAACAAGACACATCGGTATCCCTCCTGTCAAAGGTGAAAAAGGGGGATTTCCACACGAGAACGAAGAAAGCCCTAAAAACGGTAAGTTCAGGGATACGACCCAGGGCTATACAAGCAAATTCAAACTGTCGAAGTTTGACCAACCCTAGCGGATGCAGTTGGGAAATGTGAATGGGATAATGGTCGAGAACCAACTTACAAAACTTGGTGATCGGTAATCGGAAGTTTCAAAATTTGAAAAAATCACTAAACAAAGTGATTTTACCCTTTTTCAACGGAAATGTTGTGTCTGTCTTTGAGGGCAGCACTGGATTTCACTATGCCCTAATACCATACTCTTGAACGAGATTATTGAACGATACATGCCCCCATTTGACATAGAGGGCATCAGAACTTACTGGGGCAGAAGAAGAAGACTCACCAGTTTTGGAAGCCATTTTTGGATTCAAGAAATTGAAGAAAGTGGTTGTGCACAAAGTTAGAAATGTAATCCCAAGCCCTAAATGGGGAACCTATTTATAAGGGATTACAACCTTTCGTTTTCAAAAAGGCAAACAGACGGGAATGCCTGTCAAGACAAGGAAGGTACAACTGTCATCCTAATGATGACTTAACTGTCACATCCTTTCCCATCGCCGCCATTTTTCAAAAAAGTAACGGTACCCCACTCGAGAAACTAATACTCAAAGGGGAATTTTCACTTTTTCCCTTTTTAGTCCGATTTCATGAATCTCACTTTATAACTTCGGACTGGTGGGGCATGACGAGGTATGACCCGGATCGGCTAACTCGACCCGGTCATCACCTATTACTTTATTATAAATATTTAATTACACACGTTTCTTCTAGATTGTTCTATTCTGTACGGATAAACCACGTAACCAAATCCCCAAACTTTTGGGGAAGATCATGCAAATCCCTAACTTATCGGAGCCCATCCTAAGTTAAGGGAAACCCTAATGACAAACTATAAATAGAGCTAAACATCAAAGGTACAGATCATCTTGCTCTCGTTTACTCTTTCTCTACATTCATACTTTCTTTCTCCCAAACCGAGACTTATTCTCACGTCGGAGGGTGGTTACAGGAATAACCCCATTCCTGTAACGAGTGCTAACGGTGTTTGGTTTTGCAGTTAGCTGTTCGGATCACCAAAAAGTTGAAGTCCTAGCCGGAGCTTACCCTTAAGGTCAGTGTTTCTTCAGTAGGTATGTTTTTTTATTCGTAAAGACCATCTTATATATGTTACGCTCATGACGATGTTTTTTCATTATTGTATATCAGATTTTTGTTATTTGATGAACCTTACCCGACCCGAAGTGTCGCACTGACCCGTATTTTTTTATGTTCAGACATATGGTATTGGAACATTTAAAAAGTGAACCCCTTGAAAAAAATTTACGGATCCGCCACTCGTCGTTTGAGGTTATTTTTAGTAGTTTTCCTTTGTTATGATTGTATAATAGATTCGATGAATTTTTTTCATGGTTTACAAAACATTTATTGATTTTTTTCATGTTTTATCAATCATCATTATATAAAAGAAACCAAATAGACAAATAGTAGGATAAGGTATGATCTATACAAAACGTTTTCTGTAACAAAACCCATGATTTTATCTTAAAAACATGTTACTTGACAATTTAATAGTTTCTAGGTATAAATACCCATTGAAAATAACCACTCACACTTGACTTTAAAAGCATAATTTAAGGAAACACGCATTTTGCATGGAACCAAATAATACGTTAACAACCACAACTAATTGTACCATTCAAGTGTTTTATTCCGTTTTATAGCATATGACTTAGACTAAACGGTATGGGGGCCGGCCCTGCCCCGGCGAGCCCCGGCGCCGCACCCCCACACCGGCCCCCTGCCCCGTCCCGGCTTCTCCGTCTCCCCAACGATGGGCCAGCTTTCTCTCTCTGTCTCTTCTTTCTCTCTCCTCTCTCTCTCTAAAAAATCAAATCATTTATATTTTTTAATTGTTTTTATAAATAGCGTGGGGCCCCATTCTCCACCTCCTTGATCCATCCCCATTAGGCCAATCCTCACTCTTGATGACGTGGCGGCCCATCCCCTTGGGGATGAGCCTCACCATACCGATTAGTCTTACTGAATAGTCACTAGGTTTAAATTTATGAGTTTTATTAGGCTAATGGGTATGGTGAGGGTCATCCCCAAGGGGATGGGCCGTCACGTATGACGCCACGTCACCGGGAGTGAGGATGGGCCTAAAGAGGATGGACCAAGGGGGTGGAGGATGGGGCCCCATACTATTTATAAAAACAATTAAAAAATATTAAATTGATTTGATTTTAGAGAGAGAGAGAGGAGAGAGAAAGATGCAAGAGAGAGAAGAAGCTGGGCCGGCGAGATCGTTCTCCAGACGACGCGACGGAGGGAAGGGGGCCGGTGTGGGGGTGCGGCGCCGGGGCTCGCCGGGGCAGGGCTGGCCCCCATACCGGGTAGTCTTATAACATATGGCTTGATGATTAAGTTTAAATTTAGGGGAACTCTATTCTCACACCTCATTATCTATTTGCACACCCTGAATTTTCAATACGCATCATATAGCGCTATACGATGCGTATTGAAAAAGTTAAAAAACATTGCAGACTGACGGGTGCAGGTGTTGTCTGGCGGCTGGCATCATACGCATCGTATAGGCCTATATGATGCTTATTGACACCCTGAATTTTTGAAGTTTATTTTTTGTGTGTTGTGTTAGGATTTTGGTGTTTTGGTGTTTATTATTAGTTATTTTTAATAAGTTTTAAAATCTTTATTAATTTATATCGCTAAGTATCGTATTATTTTTATATCGTACCGTATCATATTTTTAACTTAATATCGTATTATCGATTGTACGTAACCAAGCATACCAATCTAAACAGTTAAAATAAACAATCACAAATACAAATAAACTGAAACTGCAAATTTAATTACATAATAAGTTTGTACATACACAGGCAATTGTTCAAAATACATAAACCGTCAAAATACAACAAAAGTACAACGATCCTAAACCTATGGATCCTGAGTGGTGACTGAGGGCCCCGCCCCCGCAGTGCCTGAGGTCCCCGCCCCCGCAGTGCCTGAGGTCCCCGCCCCCTGATCCGAACCAGACTGCTCACCACGCCAGAATGCCTGGATCGCCTCCATGAGAAGTCGCTCCATACGGCCGTGAGCGACATCCATCCGCGCCTGCATCCGCGCCTGCATCCGGTCCTCCAACTCAGCCAACGCACGTGCCACAACTGGATCGAGCTCGTCGTTGAATACGTGCTGGGGATACTGAGGCACCCCATGTGGCTGCGGCTGCTGTGCCGGAGCACCTTACGGAAATGGAGGCGGCGGCGAAGGTGGTGGTGGTGGTGGCTCAACGTGGACACCATCGTCGTCATCGGAGATGTCGCCGTCGTCGCCCTCTACAGCATCACCATCTGCCGCCTGACCCTCACCCTGTGGCGGTTCTGGAAGCAACTCCGGTAGCTCGTCTGGGAGAGCGACGGGGGCGAAGACCTGCCCGTTCCCTCCTATAAGTCGCAGACCGAGCCCCGAGAAGTCATGTGTCATGTGCATGCCGATCAGGGTAGCACGGGTCAACAAGATCGGCTCCACCACGCCCCCATCCAAGAATAACTGGTCGTGCTGGGGAACAAGGCCCAAGGAGACGGCGATATGTGTGATGTACGCCCCCCCCCCCCCCCCCCCCGTACAGCACAGACCTGTCCTGCCTGTGGAACGCCGTCGCGAACCACTGGGCTAGGCAGCGATGGAGGGCGCACCTCTCCCCCCATATAAGGCAGTACAGGTAAAAGAGATCCCCCTGAGTGCACCACTCGCGACTCTGCTCGCATGTTGCTATAGATGTGGCAATAAGCTTGTGCAGGTAGCGGTAGAGGGGATCAGTGATAAAGGAAGCCCTCTGCTTTGACACCGTGCCGAAGGGATGCGTGCTGATCACCTGCCAGAACCTCATCAGAGTCGTACGAGGGGGCCATCCATATGCCGTCGGTGTTGATGGGGGTGTCTAACTCCGCCACCCTGTAAAGGCCGGAGTGCTCGGCAAACTGTCTGAGTGACATCAAATGCCACTGCCCCGCTAGACAAAAGGTGACCTCTATCCACGGGTCGTCCTTGTCGTCATCCTCCTCCGGACGGTCTGCAGGCCTGGGAGCGTAGTCGAAACTCGACAAAAACTCGCACGCCATGACCCTGTAAGACGGCGTGTATGCAATATCGAACAACCTGTCACACAGTGTGGTTAGTATGACAGTAACAAATAGTATACCTCGACCATGGAGTATCGTGTCCGATGAACTCTCGGGCTCTCGCTGCCTCCGTGACCTCTTCTAGAGCTCCCCAATCGAGGGCACGGTGGCCGCCTATCTCCATACGATGAAACTTTTCACATCTGTGATAAGCCTCGCTCCCCTCCTCGAACCTCAGATAATCATTCTCCAACAGGGGATCCTCTCCAGGGTAAGCGCCACACCCGCGTCCAGCTCCACGGCCGCGCCCACGGCCGCGTCCATGTCCACGCCCACCAGGCACCGCCATCGCGATCAACGCCCCCGCCGCTCCATGTGCGCGGCCACGTCCACCTCCACCGCCACCTCCACCGCCACCTCGACCGCCACCGCCACCTCGACCGCCACCTCCCCGGCCTCTCCCTCTACCCATAGCGACTTCCATATCTGCATGAATAAACAATTTTAATCCATTTTTTTTCAAAATATAACAATTTTTATTTAATTTAAAAAAAAATATAACACCGCCACCTCCCCGGACGACCCCGACTATATATTATAACTATTATCTATCTACGACGTATTAGGTTTCGAGGCTCATTAGCGATAAGGATATTTCGACTAAAAAAACTATATATTTACGACGTAATAGGTTTCGACGCTCGAAATGGACCTAATCGCGTTACGGACGACCCGGACGGTATATTATAACTATTATCTATCTACGACGTATTAGGATTCGAGGCTCGTTACGGACCTACGCGCGATACGGAGGTTTCGACTAAAAAATAAAAAAACAATATATTTACGACGTCTTAGGTTTCGACGCTCGAAATGGACCTAATCGCGTTACGGACGACCCGAACGGTATATTATAACTATTATCTATCTACGACGTATTAGGTTTCGAGGCTCGTTACGGACCTACGCGCGATACGGACGTTTCGACTAAAAAATAAGAAAAATAATATATTTACGACGTCTTAGGTTTCGACGATCGAAATGGACCTAATCGCGTTACGGACGACCCGAACGGTATATTATAACTATTATCTATCTACGACGTATTAGGTTTCGAGGCTCGTTACGGACCTACGCGCGATACGGACGTTTCGACTAAAAAAAACTATATATTTATGACGTATTAGGTTTCGACGCTCGAAATGGACCTAATCGCATTACGGACGACCCAAACGGTATATTATAACTATTATCTATCTAAGACGTCTTAGGTTTTGACGCTCGTTACCGACCTACGCGCGATACGGACAGTTCAAATGTTCTTGAAAAACACTGAAATTATGAACTGATACGATGCGTATAGGCTGATACGTATCGTATCAGTTCATATGTTCTTGAAAAAACCCTGAAACTATGAATCGATACGTATCGTATAGGCCAATACGCATCGTATGAACCCATGTGTTCTTGAAAAAAATTTGAAATTTTGAATCGATACGTATCGTATCGATTCAAAAGTTCATGAAAAAACCCAAAAAAACCCCAGTTTTCAACCAAAAAATCACACTAAACCTACGGCTAAAATGCAAAATTGAAAACGTTAAAATGATGAGGGTTTGGAGATGAATACCGTGTGACAACCCGCACTAAACCAGGTATCCGTACAACTTAATTAATGATTAATTACTGCTTAATTACTGTGCTTGTTTGAACTAGCTGATAAACTGCTACCTGCATACTGATACATGCACTTACTTGCATCATACTTTATATTGCTGTCACTACATTATTTACATGCTGAACCCTAGTGACAAACATGATGCACAAAAAGCACAGTAGCACTAAACGGATACACAATAAACATGCTGATATAACCAGCATCAGGCAGACACTGCCTCTAAGGCCTGTTCAGAGCCTCAAATATTTTGGCTACACTGATAGTGAGTGTAGGGATATGAGGGTTGTGGTACCGCGTCTCTAGGAATAAGATACACTGATTCGGATGTGCCAAAAACGTACTTTAAGTACCAAACACAGCACTTTAATAATTAATCCAGCTTCTAGCTGACTAGTAAAGTGCCAGAACATGAGAAAATAACACTAGACACTTTCTAAAGTGTCGGGAAAACAAATTGTGTCACTAAAAATGTTAACAACGACACTTTAAAGCTTTTGTAACGCTTTAACGGATTACTATCCAACTGAACACCCGGACTTTACCCGGAACATGAAAATATTACTATTTTCACTAATTATATTTTTCTGAGCCAGTTAGGGTCCCTGATTACCCTAACACCCGCCATAACACATAACATACAACTAACTAAGTTAAATACTTAGTTAACCTATTTAACCAAACTAATTATCCTAATTACTACTTAAAATCGAACCAAGGGACCCCCCCCCCCCCCATGGCCGATTTCGGTCCCTTTGTAACTAGGAGGGAACATGCAAGTACAAGATGGATTATCATAATCTAGGTTTGTTTAATATCATGAAGACATAAAACCCATTGGGTAATAACACTTGATTTACTTATAAATACTAGAGATTACACACCATAATTTTCACTACACACCACTCACCACAACATACTCTCTCCCTCCCTATCCACTCTCGGCCGAACACCCCACCACCCACCACCATACTTTCGGTTCTTGCTCTCAACATTCCATCATCATTCAAGCTTCACGGGTCACGTATTAGGAGCTCTTGTGCACTCGGAACGCAAAGGACCTCTACCGTTAGCTTTTATCCACGCGTTTTTCATCAAAGATCTTCCCTAGCCTTGAGCTAGAGGTATAACATTTAAAACTTGTTTTTAAGCTTATCTAAGGTGGTTAAAAGGAATATTGTCGGTTAAATATCGTTAACATACATTTCGAAGCATTAAAGTCTAGTAAAAACTATAAAAGTGGTGGTTAATAGCTTACAACTTGTGTAAAAGTTGTAGTATTTGGAATTTGTGTTTATCTAGACCCGATCTATGATGTGGTAGCTCGGATCTCCGTTTAACCCGACTTTGTAAGATCTTGGATCTTCACATAAGCTCGTTTTTGGGTTACCACAAGGGTTAAAAGGCGAAACTCTACCACACAAGACACATGAACTTGTGTAGAATATTTTACTTGTGTAAAAGAGATTTAACTTGTACATTGGTGTTTAAAACTAGCGGATCTACGTATCTGCAAGTGGTATTTTCAAAGAACCACGCATTTAAGAAACCATGTATTTTAAAGAAAGGATCTTACACTAATAAATATGGTTTTATAAACCACAAGTGTGTAAACACTTGTGAAACAAACAGATCCGACAAAGGACTAGCTTTGTCACTTGTTACTAGAAGTTGTAAAGTCGGATTTCTCTAAACACGAGGTTTTTACAAGAATAAAGCTACTTTATATAAAGATCTACATATATAAAGGGGATTTACATTATAGATGCGGAAAAACTACAAGTTCATGCGATTATGCGATTTACATACTTATCGACTAGTTTGATGTGTCGTAAATTGTTTGATTGAATAAAGAAGTTGTTGAATTGATTTGTTAAAAGAAAATGATACGCTTGAAAGCGTGGCCACCTCCAGTTACAGAGGAAACTCTGGCGAAATTTTCTAAAAACCTAACACTTAGGCTTATTTACACAACAAGTGTTAGAACTACTTTTGGACATATTTTCGAAACATAAAATTTCGCCATGACTTTAATTACTAAACATTCGGAGGTGGGATTTTCACAAGGGTTAACGTGATAAATATATTTTGTCACAACACTGTTTATGATTATTTTGTGAGAATACATAAATATTATTTTAGGGTAAAAATAATATTTACAAGCGTTAATGATTCCAAAACTTTGCGAACGCTTCCACATTAACATATAAGTTACACCGGTAATTACATTACCACACGATTATTAAAACGTAACTTACGCACATGTATTGTATCCCCCATCCTTGGGAAGAAGTATAACTACCAAGTGTATACAGAACATAAACACGAAATAGTTGTCTAACTATTTCCCAAAGACATAAACTGTAAAGCTAAGGCACGGCCGTCCGTCTAATAGAATTAGCACTTGTAGGTCGTTGCACAGCTTACTGTATTGGAGACACTTGGTAGAGACGCGCATTCACTGTGAGTTCATGTCCCCCTTTTCTCTAACTGTTTTCAGTTTTCATAACTGCGGGGGTGAAATACATGTTACTTTGTTTACAAGTACTTTATACACGGTATGATTTACGTAAGGAGGTTTAGATCATGTGAATGGGTAGTTAGAACACCGAGGGACTCGAGCGGTAGATCTATCTGGGTGTAGCGAGCCCAGCTCTAGGCCCAACAGAACGGACCTCTCGGAGGACCAACAGAACGGACCTGGAGTGACTTGGTACCCAACGCAAAAATCGGCTAGGGTTGTGTCTACTTACTTGCATTTCACAACATGCTAATGGCCTTGCAAACCATTGGTGATCACAAGTCCTCTTACACTGCTACATACCAGGAAACTTTTATACTTACAAGTGTTTTACTTACTCACTTGCACATGAACTCGCTCAACATTATTGTTGATTTTTCAACTCACATGTATTTCAGGAAATTAAACGGATCTGGCACGGTATGGAACGTTTTCCGCTGCACTTGTCATGGAGTCATCAGGGTTTAGGGGATGTGTCTCTTTCCTGGACAAGACACAGTCCTTAAACCACGTTTATGTTATGTTATAAGTTGTAATGTCTACTGAACAAGGTTATGGTTGTATGTTAAAACAATGGTATTGTGTTTGATTTTCAAAACTTAATGGATGACTTGCATGGTTTTTAATTCATATAGCTTGTTATGGTTAAGCTATGGTATTAAGAAGTCACACCAAAAACTAACCACGCTTCCGCAAAGCCAGGGTGTGACATACCGTACTAGTCTTCGATCTTGAAATCTCGACCGTATGTATACCACCGTATGTGTGTGTATTTTGAGTTTTGTTTGTTTTTGGATCGTATCAACCCCCTGTGTTTTAAGGGGTTATATTGTTTTCTCATTCTATACGAATCGTATAGATCTATACGATGGGTAGTAAATTACCAATATACCCCTGTTTTTAAATAAATCAAGGGGATAATACGCATAGTATAGATCTATACGATGCGTGTTTAAGTGTAATACGATACAACTTTGGCCTATACAATCGTATATGCCATATTTTGAAAATTTGGTTTTTCGTGTTTTCCTCGGTTCGACGCGTATACGAGTCGTTTTTTGACGAACTTTCGCATATTTAGTCTTTTTATGACGTATGACTTCAACATACGTCATTTCGGTGACGTTCGGTTGCGTGCGAATATCGTATTTGACGATTACATGCTGTTTTGTTTGAAGTCCACTTGTACTCCAGAGTGCCGTGTTATATGTATACGCTCGTGGAAATATCATTAGTCGCGTATTTTAGAGCATTATAGCATATTTTAAGGTATTTTAACATATTTTCATGTATCTTAGGGTATTTTAAGGTATTTTAGCGCATTTTAGCGTATTTTAGCATATTTTTGCCTATTTAATTGTATTTTGACATATTTTACCATATTTTCGAACATTTTAGCGTACTTTAGAGCATTATATCGTATTTTAAGGTATTTTAACATATTTTCATGTATCTTAGTGTATTTTAAGGTATTTTAGCGCATTTTAGCGTATTTCGGCGTATTTAATTGTATTTTGACGTATTTTTCCGTATTTTCGAACATTTTAGCGTACTTTAGAGCATTATATCGTATTTTAAGGTATTTTAACATATTTTCATGTATCTTAGGGTATTTTAAGGTATTTTAGCGTATTTCGGCGTATTTTAGCGTATTTAATTGTATTTTGACGTATTTTACCGTATTTTTGAACATTTTAGCGTACTTTAGAGCATTATATCGTATTTTAAGGTATTTTAACATATTTTCATGTATCTTAGGGTATTTTAAGGTATTTTAGCGTATTTTAGCGTATTTCGGCGTATTTTAGTGTATTTTAGCGTATTTAATTGTATTTTGACGTATTTTACCGTATTTTCGAATGTACTTTTTTAAAAATTCTTAAAAAAATATAACCCTTTTAATTAATTTTATAAAAACATAACATTTTAATTAATTTTATAAAAATATAACATTTTTTAATTCATTTTTTATCCTATTTACAAAATATAACAATTTTGAATGTATTTTTTCTTTACAATTTTTTATTATTGTGCAAATTATTATTGTTTTTTATTGTGAGGAACGTGCGAATTCTGCATCGGTATTGAAATGAACGAGGTAACAAGTATTAAAACACATAGAAATTGAGATAAAGTAAAAGAGAGGCTTGATAAAACATCGGATTTCGGGTTTAGAAACTTCGACTATTCCAAAGTGAATCGAAATTCATTTCAAATTAGGGAAACATGCTTTGGCCTATAGGTAAAATACTCTCGTCGAGAAGTGATTAACGGTACTTTACCCTTCCAGTTACTACACGTCCCTAATCGATTGAAAAATCGAAACTTTGGCGGGAGTGAAAATCGAGGAACGGGACTAGTCGACAAGATGCGAGTTTCACCCCTAACTTGAAGATTTCGTACCATAAGTGTGGTTGGTATTCGTCAGGTCAAGAAAGTTAATTCCGACACTTTGACGAGGGTCCACTAGAGTTTGAATTGGAAACTTACCATCAAGATGTGGATCTCACTCCTAACTTGATGGCGTAATTTCGTGCAAAATTGAATAAGCGGACTGAGAGTCATTCACCAAATTATGGGTTTCACGCCTATTTTGGTGAAATCATCTCGTTTGTATAATACGAGTGTCTTCAACTCTTCAACGAATATTTTAATTAATATTTAAAAAAATATTTTAATGTATTTTTTTATAATATTTAAAAAAATATAACAGGTTTAATTAATTTTATAAAAATATTTCATATAACATTTATTAATTAATTTTTATCATAATTGAAAAATATAACAATTTTAATGTATTTTGTATTAACAATTGTATAATAATTTAACAGAAAAAAATATAACATTTAACAAAAATATATACCGTTCGTACCTGATCAGTTTTGTACGAAACTTCAGGGTAAGCGGGTGTCTCGTCACCCAATGACTCTTGCACGGGTGACTCGTCACCCAATGACTCTTGCACGGGTGGATCGTCACCCAATGACTCTTGCACGTAAGAAGGGTGACTAAGGTCTCCTTGTACTCCCGAGGGACCACTAACGAAAACGTTATTGCCATATTCTTCCTGTCCGTACGAGGGAACGTAACCGGGTTCATAATACGGAGACCTATAACCTTGATCATGGCTACACGCGTTCAAATCAGGTATCAACGGTTGGCGGGACATAGCAGACTAAAAAAAACCACCCACGGGTAAAAGGTAATGGTAAGTTTAACGCCGAATAGAAAAAAGTAAATATATATACTTACCTCGTTGAGGTCTGGCAACGACGATTCATTATGACGGGGACGATAGCCGGACATGACCTCGTGCGCGTGATCATCATTTCCACCCAAATCGTAAGAATCAGGGACATTAGACCATGCCTAATACAAATGGTGTGCTAAGTATTTCATAAACAAAAAAAAAAAAAAAACAGAATAAGTTAAAAAAATGATATACCAAACTGCTATCCGAAATAAACGTGCTCGTGTCCGCCTCAGACGGCTCACCGAAAACATAGTTGTACCAAGACATGTTTGTTAGTGAATGTGAATATAAACGAAGACGATATATATATCGTCTTCTTCGTCGTTTAAATAGGGGAAGAAGAATTCAAATTCAGAAAAGAATACGAGTCGTATAGCCCTATACGATGCGTATAGGGCATACGTCAATCACTTTACGTCACTCAACAGTGACAGAAAGCTGGTCGTCCTTTCTAAAAAAGTAATACGCATCGTATAGGCCTATACGATGCGTATTACTTTGACCCCCGTGAGACAGTGTCAGCTTTGACTGACACAGAATTAATTAACCAACTCAATACGCATCGTATAGACCTATACGATGCGTATTGAGGGTGTCAATTTAATAAGTCAAGGTGTGCCAATAATACGACCCTTAATTTATGAACTCGTTAGTCTAGAACTCTAGATAAATATGTTTGACATGTTTTCAAGATTTCAATAATGTGAAAAGATGAGTCAATTCAAACACCGTCTTAATAACAAAAACAATTAACAATCAAAAGTATTTTTTCTTATTGTAGTTCAAAACTTCAAATGATAATTGTTGTTTCATGAAGTCCAAAAATTAATAAAATTACAATAGCTAATGAAGTTGAAGAAAACATGCTAATCATTTGAAGACGAATTCAGATTTTCGGCCTATCAATGAAGTTGGTTTATACCAGTGTTGTAAAAATCGTGACTAGTCGCCGATTAATTGCTAATCGGCCAGTAACTAGATAATTTTTTGTTAATCGGTCCATTAATCGACAGTCGGACCTAGTCGGCCGGCCAAAAATTGGCGATTCCGGGCAAATTCTGGCAAAAAACCTGTATATTCTGGCCAAAACCTGTAAATTAGCCGGTTTCCAACCAAACCATGTGAATTCCAACAATTAATCTTGTATAATTAAAAAAAATGAGTTGATGAAGAGTTAAAACTTGTCTACTTCAAATATTTACCTATAAAAATGTGTATATGTATACATAAAACTGAAAATTACATATAAAAAACCCGGTCCGATTAATCTCGAGTAGTCACTAGCCCCCACCTCACCGGCCGACTAACGAATTCTCCAACCTTGGTTTATACTCATCGAGTTGGTTCCTGTGGAACTTTGTTCCCAAATTCCCAAATCTTCGTTATACTTCAAGTTAAAGTTACTTACAACTAATGCAAAACTATTTTTTTTGCTACTGAAGTGTAAAGTTGACATTTTAATATACCGTTGACTTAGAATATTTTTAATTTTGTTCACAAACGAACAAAAAAAAATTTAACTTTTTAGTTAGTAAAATATCAACCTTATTTAGGAATCGAAACTTCATATTTACGTTGAGATTATTTAATACAAAATTAAGACGAAGTAGACATGTTATACGTTGATATAATTTTTAGTATTATCTTATCTTATTACAACAGGAAAATCATGTTTCAAAAGGGGTATATTGAGATTCTTTACCATAAATGAACACGACATCCATCACCATCTCTACCGTAGGAAACAGACCAAACATGGAAGATATTACAAACAAAAAACAAGGTTTAAATAGAAACAACAACTCATAACAAAACATCTTCCAAACTAAACCCTCCTACAAATAGCAACATTCCACAAACCAACACTAACACGAGTACAAATCGTCACATCAACGACTTCAACGATCGGGCCTTAATCGGCTTCCTCCCTCTTTTCTTCACGGTTTTCTCTTTATCTTTATCTTTATCGTTCTCCTGTTCGACATAATCAAAATCTTCCTCTCCGGGAACCACCTGACACGACCACACTGTTTTCATCATGGTCGTGTCAGGCCCCACCCGTTTCTCACCCTCATCCACATCCACATCCATATCAACATCATTACTACTTGTGGTAACATGAGTACCACACGCATTAAAAGTTGTACATCCTCTTTTCTTACCCCATGATGGACCAAACCCAGAATAATAATAAAACTCATTCTGTTTTGATGTATTAACGGCCCGTTTCTTGCTACCACACGACTTGGAGACTGTTTGGGCCTTTTTCTTATCCACCCAAACGGCGTCGTTTTGGATATGAACAAAACTATCTTCCGGTTTCACACATCCTTTCATAAACCCTAATTTATCCTCCTCCTCCTTCTCATACGAGTCATAATTCCTAATTTTCTTATCAACATTTTCATTGATAATATCGTTTTCGCATTCATTCGAGTTCTTCGTTGAAGCAACACTGTAATTAAATCAAACTTTGTTCAAAATCTGTATCTATATAGCTAGCTAGCTAGATCGATATAAGATCCATCACACAATATTATAGAATATTAACACTTTTGATTGAGCACAATCGAACATGTAGGAAGTAAACCGTAGCTAGTATTTATAGAAAAATGTATGGATTTGAAATAGATATAATAAGCGGTTACCTCTGAATAATAGGTTTGTCGGAATCAGGTGAGCTCCAATTTGCAGCAGCATTGACATTGTAACGAGTCACAAAATCATCAAACTGAACAGCAATAAACAAACAAACTGATACAAAAAGCAAAACGCAGAAGAACAGAATATGCAAAAAATGTAGAATTCAAAATATCGAGATCGAAAATGACAAAAATTTAGGGTTTTTGGATGCGAATAACCCTAAATAATGGGGTTTAAAGTTTAAATATGAACCCTAGCAGGTAGAATAGAAATAAAGATGTAAGATTGTAGCGGTTGAAGACGGAAGAGAAGTAGAAATAGATAGATTTGAAGGAGAGATGATTACCAGATGAATTGAAGTGGAGGAGGAAGAAGAATGTGTGGATGCTGGGAAAGTGATGATATCCCAAGGAGACTGGTTGAGGAGACAGAGTGTGGTTTCGTGAATAGCATTATTATTGTTGTTTGAAGTGGTGTGGAGAAATGCAGAGGTTTTAGCATTCTTTCGTATTCTCATGGTGGTTTGGTTTCTCAACAATGGGGGAGGGAGGCAGCGTGAGAAGATCGGAGGTGTGTGGGTGTGGGACACTTGGTGTGAAAGGGGTGGGGTGTTGGGTTTAAAACTTTATTATATGAGTTTTATTTGTACGGGACCTACTTGTTCAAGGTTTGAATCACATCAATACTACTACCTCAACTTTATTATTCCTTTCAACTAGGGTTGAGCAAAACGAATCAAATACCGAAATTGAACCAATACCGTATTATTTTCGGTACTTATTTCTTGGTGTTTTCAGAATTGATACTTTTGGTTCAGTGTTATACTTTACCAGATTTTTACTTTCAAATATTGTATTGTATCGGTATCATTCCACACCGTACCCAATTTTCGTGATTTTCAGGATTGCTACGGTACCAAGCTCATCCCCACTTTCAATACTAATTCCTAGATTTTTTTGTTATAAGGTATGTGTTACGGGACGCAGGTGGGACGTGGAAAGGGCCATGGTGTCACCCTAAAATACCATGACACCTGAGCTTGAAAGGGGGCACGAGGCAAGGGCTTTAGGCCAACTGCCGACGTGAGTGGGAATATGGCTGTTGGACTTGCATGTGGAATCCCCCAACCCGTTGGAATTATAAAAAGAAATCATTTTTATACCTATTTAAATATTTCATTCAAATAAAAATTCACACACTTAATTATATTCTCTAATATTTGTAAAATGTTCTAAATTTCTACTCTCCAGCTTTTCTACCCTACTCTAAATTATTTTTAATATGGCTTTGTCATCCTCATATAAAGTAATACGAGCTTTTCACGAAGACATGCAAATTATCAATCGAGTTTTTTAAGTAATATCGTCAAAAGTAGTTCTAATTCGCAACTGTAACAAGATGACCACGACTTGAATGGGGGATCGTGAGACAACTAATGAACATCTAGTATGTGACTATTTATGTGGAAATCCCGTTTATGATGCAACCCCTTTTAGGAGACAGTTTTTGCATGATTCAGCGACTTTTTGTAGGAGCAATTGGAGTTTTGGAGCAAGCGTATGAATTTTTCCAACAAAAAAGTATGGTGTGCACGGTTTGGTTTGGTTTGGTTAGGTTATTAGCATTGACTATATTCGTAACCGAAGTATCCAGTTAATCGGTTCGGTTAATTTGTCGGTTTTTGGTTCGGTTTGGTTAATTTCGGTTAATAACCAAATCAAACAAGGGCTAAAATTTTTGCTTAAAATTACATGTAATGGAGGTATAAATACATGAAATAGATGTATAAATACATAAAATGGATGTATAAATAAATAAAATGGAGGTATAAATACATGAAATGAAAGTATAAATAAATGAAATGGAGGTATAAATACATGAAATGAAAGTATAAAACATGAAGTGGAGGTATAAAAGCTAGAAATGTATGAAAATATAAATGGTTCGGTTCGGTTAGCCGATGGTAAAAAAATAACCAATAAGCGACTTTCGGTTAATTAGGTTTCGGTTAATTTTGGTTCGGTTTCTGAGAGTTCCGGATCAGGTGGGGTTAGACGGAAGTTTGGGTAGAAAAAAGCTAATTCGGTATAAGTCTCGTAAGAATAGTCATAAATAGAAAGTTTCCATTAATATCGAAAGAACATACATCATTAATCAGCTAGAGAGAGCATCAACAATCTCTCCAGCCAAACTTTCAAAACTTAACAACTAACGAACACATGACACTATATATACATGTGAGATTGGGACGGACGAGTACTTCCGTGCGTATATGCTTGTCCGTGCGAATGGACTTCCTTTGCACGGATAAGCTTACTTCTGTACGAATGTGTTACATCCGTACGAACCTCTCTCGTCCTCTCCAAAGTCATGTGTTCGTATCTCAACTATACAATATTCAACACACGCTCTATCTAGTCTATTCGCACAGTGACGGACATACATAATATGCACTAACAGTTTTGTCAGCTTTCGGTTCGGTTCGGTTATTGCACACCCCTGCAAAGAAGTGACGTTAATAATACAATACAATTTCTAACTTATATTCATAACTTTGTATATATAGACAAGGACAAATATCATAAAAAAACCAACATACTTTATGTTTTTTCTCAAAAAATTCCTCCATTTTTTGCACAAAAAATCGAACATATTTTCTTTTTTTGTCTCATAAAAGTCCCTCGACTCTTTTTTGTTCATAAAAATCCAACATACTTTTTTTTTGTCTCATAAAATTTCCTTAACAACTATTTGTATATAAAAAAAACCAACATACTTTCTAATCTTTTATTATACAAGTCCCTTAAAATGTTAAATTTCAACAAAAAAAAAAAGTCTCTTAATTATGATAAGATGAAATTAAGAAAACATTATTTGACAAATTATATTATACTTGCAAAAAATTCATTTGTTTATAACTTTCTAACGATTTAAAATTACCATTTTATATGTTTTTTTAGTTATGTCATCCATGCTCGTGTATTTTTATTTTATTGTTTTCAGAATAAAAATTATTGTTATCAGTTTATTGAATTTAAAAGGGAAAAAAAGACAAACATTGAAGAAAGTTTGGTTTGCCATATATCATATATATAAACATTTATTCTTATCAATTCTTTTCTAATGTGGTATTAACAAGTTAAAAAATATTCACATTTTTGTTCGCATTGGACATTTAGAGGGACTTTTATCTTAAAAAAAATGTTAAGGGACTTTTATAAAACAAAAAAGAAAGTAGGTTGGTTTTTTAAATGCAAAAAAAAAAAAAAAAAAAAAAAAAAACAGTGGAGGGATTTTTATGAAAAAAAAAATAGAAAGTTTGTTGGTTTTTTATATCATTTGCCCTATACGTAAACTCAAGTCTTAAAAAAATTCACATAAAAATATATAAAAAATAAAGGTAGTGAAGTAATTTAAAATTATAAAAAATTTACATGATTAAAATCTTGAGATTATAAAATTAGACATGCGAACTTAACTATCATATTTATATACTCTTAAAATACAATGTCGGTGGCCAATAAGATGGCGCCAACCGACATTGTCTTTACTTTAAGTAATTTAAAAATGTGAAATGTCTAAAAAGTACCTTTGGGGCAAGTGGTAGTTTTGCTGGAAACTCAAACCATTGACATGGGTTCGAAACTCATTACAATTGTTTCTTCTTTATTTCATTTTTCTTTTATTTTAGCTATTATATTTCTTTTAATTTGTTTTGAGGCCCGTAAGTTTATTTCGTGAATCCATAACGCGTGGGTGATTTTTTTGCGGTTTTTTTTCTTATATAAAGTTTTCAATATATTTCAATACTCTCATAACAAAGTGTTAGTTTACGAACGGTTCTGATTTTTTTATACAACTAGAATTGCGACCCGCCGCAATGCGGCGGAGATTCTTTAGTTATAACTAAGTCGATCTAGGACCCGCACGTTATGTTAAACCTGTCAAACGGGAAAAAATAGACAATGTAAAAACGTTCACCCACACACGCACGTTGCGGCGGAGCGTAAAACGGTGTCAAATAGTACTAATGCCACACAACCGTCATCGACCACTAACATTGACTCGACCTAGGATCTGCGTGTTGCGACGAACCTGTCAAACACGAAAAAATAGAGGTAAAAACGTTGAACAACACATGCACGTTGCGCCGTGTTAACTTGCAAAATTTGAAACAAAACATAAAAAAGTTGAACCACACTCGTACGTTGCGTCGTATTAACTCGAAAAATTTAGAACTATACGTAAAGCGAAAATTTGCGAAAGATGGAAAGTATAAGTGACAAAAGTTGTGAAGTTAAATTGCAAATAATGAAAAGTTTTGGGTTAAAGTTAAAAAAACAAATTATGTAGGGTTAAAATTGTAAAAGGTAAAAACCTTTGGGTTAAAAGTAAAAAATCAAGTTTTTTTTGAACATTTTCCAAAGCACAAGGTACAACTTTATTTGCATATTTTTTTTTTTTTTGCTAATTTATAATATATAATATTTCTAAACCTTTGATTGATTTTCCGGTTTAATAAGCCACATTGTGTAAATATTTTTTTTACTGTAATTTGTTTTCTTTCATGAATATAACAAATCTCAACATGACATGAACACGTAATAACAGAGTTTTGTTTACGCTGAAAGCGTGATACAAGTCGTAACGTGTGGGGAATTGACATAGTTATTTTTTAAATGTTTTTACAGTTCAATATCGTCGTCGCAACGTGCGGCTCTTCACACTTGCTCATCTTTGCTACCCCTTCACTTTGGCAATTGGCACTTTTAACATTTACTCCATTTTATATGTTTTACAAACTAACCCCTTCTGTTTCTAATGTTCTAACTTTACCCTGTACCATATATAATATACGCTTTTAACCTTTTAGGTTTTTTACTAACTTAATTTTCCTTGGATAACTTTCGTTTGTTAATATCGTTTTAGAAAAAGCTAATTTGTCGCGTTGCATATATAGGTTATATTGAGTCCAATCAGATACATCTAAAAAACACTTTCATATGATTAACGCATCAAATAACGCTTAGATTAATCCATTCGATGTTTGCGATATTCCTACGCCGCAACGCGCGCGAGTCTCATTACTAGTTCTATCCTAAACGAAATATCCAAATGAAAAGGACTTCCATTTTTATTTTGGAAAATTGTTGTCTGTTTTAATCAATGGTTATGACAGTCGTTGGATTATAGGTGGCGATTTCAATGCGGTTAGGTACAAGGAAGAAAGGAGGTACTGCTCTTTTAAATCTTCTTGTGCGAGTAATTTTAATTCCTTTATTTTTGATGCGGGTTTGTTTGAATATGACTTGAGAGGATCTCAATTTACATGTCATTCTGAGAATGGTAACAAGCTTAGTAAGCTCGACAGATTTTTGGTTAATTCCAAGTTCCTTAATGACTGGCCGGAAGCTCGTGTCCAGGCTCTTCCGAGATTGTGGTCCGATCACAGCCCTATTATCATGATCACTAAGTCGGTCAACTTTGGGGCGCGGCCGTTCCGAATTTTTAACTCGTGGATGGGGAAAGAAGGCTTCTCTGAGGTGGTGGAGGAGGCTTGTAACTCCTTTTCGGACTCGGGTTGTTAGCCTGAGTGCCTGACGTCTTTTTAATTAGAAAGCTGGGCTTTATTCGTGGTAAAATTAGAGAGTGGAGGGACAAGATGCTCAAAAAGGAGGGTGAGATGCTTAACTGTGCTAGTGAGGAAATTGCGGTTATTGATTTGATTTTGGAATCTAGGGACTTAACGGCTGAAGAAGAGTGGATCTTAGCTGAGAATAAAAAAATTATGGCCGAGATTGATCATGCTAGAGTGATGGATCTGAGACACAGATCTCGGGTTAGATGGGCTAAAGAGGGAGATGAGAACTCTAAGTTCTTTCATTCTATGATCAATTGTAGAAAAGCTAGTAACGTGATTCATGGGATTGATATCGGGGGTGAATGGGTTGACAAACCCTCTTTGGTTAAAAAGGAAGTGTTCAAATTTTTTAGTTCTAAATTTGTGGAGGAATGTGAGAATCGTCCCGTGTTGTCTTGTCCCAATGTGTCAACGATATCGGTTTTTGATGCATCGTGGCTGGAATCTCAGTTCTCGGTGGAGGAAATAAAAGCCGTTGTGTTCGATTGTGGCGATGATCGTACCCCCGGACCTGACGGCTTCAATTTTAGGTTTTTTAAACGCTTCTGGTGGCTGTTCGTGGCTGATTTTGTGAGGATGTTGGCTGCCTTTTTGTGACTGGTCACATTAGCATCGGATGTGGGTCGTCATTTATCTCTCTTGGTCCCTAAGAAGAGAGACCCTTCGGGTCTTAATGATTACAGGCCCATTAGTCTTGTCGGTGTGGTGAATAAGGTTGTTTCTAAGGTCCTTGCTAATAGACTCAAGAAAGTCCTTGGATCGGTTATTTCGGATTCTCAATCCGCGTTTTTGGGTAATAGATTTATTCTCGACGGCCCTCTTATTATCAATGAGGTTTGTTCGTGGATCAAAAATCGAAAGAAGAAAGCCTTTCTTTTCAAAATTGATTTTGAGAAGGCCTATGACAACATCAACTGGAGATTCGTGGTGGATATTTTTCGTCAAATGGGCTTTGGGCCGAGGTGGTGTAGTTGGTTATGGGGTATTCTTTCGAGTGCTCAGGCGTCTGTTTTGGTCAACGGAGCGCCTACTTTCGAGTTCAAGTGCGGTAAAGGGATGAGGCAGGGGGATCCTTTATCTCCTTTTCTTTTTGTGGCGGTGATGGAGGCTTTATCTTGCTTACTTGAAAAGACTAAGGATTCGGGCGTTTTTTCCGGTATTCAGCTTCCTAATGGTGGGTCGATGCTCTTCCATCTTTTCTTCACAGACGATGCCCTTATCGTTGGGGAATGGGAGGAGAATAATGCTTTAAATGTTATCAGAATTTTAAGGCGTTTTCACATGTGCTCGGGTCTGAAAATAAACTTGGGTAAGTCTTGCTTGTTCGGTTTAAGGGTTGACAGTGAAGAGACAAGGGTTCTAGCGGACGTTGTTGGGTGTAAACAGGATTCTTTGCCGTTCAAGTACCTTGGGCTTAGAGTGGGGTCGAATATGAACCACATTAACAATTGGAGGCCTGTCTTCTAAATATTTGAATCTAGACTTGCGCTTTGGAAATCCTCCTTGTTGTCTATTGGAGGGAGAATTACTCTCGTTAGGTCGGTTCTCGCGAGCCTCTCGTCTTACTACTTCTCACTTTACAAGGCTCCTGTGAAGGTAGTTAAGGACCTGGAGGGTATGATTAAAAAATTTCTTTGGGGAGGATCGGAAGAAGTGAAAAAAACGCATTGGGTGGCTTGGGAGAGAGTCACGTTGTCGAAAAAAGACGGGGGGTTGGGGATTAGTAAGCTTAATAATGTTAATGTTGCGCTTTTATGCAAGTGGGGATGGAGATACAAGAAAGAAAAGAATAGCCTTTGGGTTAAGGTGGTGGACGCCCTTCATTCTAACGGGTCGGGTTGGTCGTTTCTTCCTTTAAAGAAATCCCTTGGAGGAGTTTGGTCTAACATTGTTTCTGTGATTAATAAGCCGGTGTCCGGTTCCCGTTGCCTTCGTAATTTCTTCAAGGGATCAATTGGTAATGGCGAGAACATTCTCTTTTGGTTGAATTCGTGGCTAAGGGAGGTTCCGTTAAAAGATATCTTTCCCAATTTATGTATGCTTGAGGTTGTTAAAAACTGTTCGATCAAGGATAGGTTAACAGGCGAGTGGTTGTGGAAACACGAGCCCATCGTGGGCGACGAAACTACCAAGCTGGCTGCTCTTAATGCAGCGACTGCGACTGTATCGCTGAGTAACAGGATGGATAACTGGAGGTGGCTTCCTGATCAATCGGGTTTGTTCTCCGTTCGCTCCGTTAAGGGTCTGTTGGTGTAACACCCCAAAATATGCAATTTATTTATGCTACCTTAAATGTCTAATTTTGTAAAATTAACTAAGTTAAAATAATGTGATGTTAGTTTAGAAAGAATGGAGGTTAGTATGTTAATATAAAGCAATTAGAATTAGAAGGGCTGATCTTGTAAATAATGAATGGAAATTATTAATTAAAAAATTAAAACAAAAAACACACTGTGTGTGTTCTCTGGGAATCGACCAGAGCTAAAGGAGGGCCAAGAGAAAACCCTAAGTTCGCAAATTCTCAAAATCAGAAGGAAATTAAGAGTTCTAATGGATGCATGAACCCTAAGTCAAGTAATCTAAGCTTGTTCAACCTTTGGTAAGTCGAAATTTCTGTTTTGATGTTTTGTAGAAAGTGGGTTTCAACCCAATCTTGAAGTAAATGTGAATAATTATGTAGTTATGAGTTAGAATTGCACAATAGAACAAGGAATATGTTTGATTCTAGATAGTTGGATGATTTGAAGCATAAACCCGCTTGAATTAGAGAGATAATGAAGAACATGAATGAAATTATATGCAAATTATTGTAATGGGAAGTATGAGAATTGTTATTGATGAATTAGTGATAGTTAAAAATTGATTTGGAATGATTATTGTGGGAAATATTAGTTGTTTTTAATGAACTAGTAGAACCATGCTTTGAACACTTGTACCTTATGTTTCGTTCATGTTATGCACACCAAGTGTTTGACAAAATGCCTCAATAAAGATGTTAGTCATGTAAGTCATAAACTTTATGTGAATTGAATGTGTTTATGAAGTATGAGTAAATTGTATGATGTTTTATCAATTGGTGTGTGTAATTGGGTATGAGACATAAATTAAAAGAACGAATGGTTATGTATAGGTGTTAAGGAAGAGAGTTCAAGTCAAGCGAAGCAACAAGGGAATCAAGACCGAGGTACGCTACTTGTACAATTATGATTTTATTATATTGTTGTTTTAGCATAAAATGTGTCGAATTGAATTGAGTATGAAAAAGTAATTGTGTGGACCCTTTTATGAACGGGTCAAAGGGTTAGAATGTAAGAATGAAAGGAATGGTATGAAGTTCCATTTGGAACATACTTATGTGCAAGAATGAAAGTATTTAGTAAATTGCAAGCTCGCGGGTGTCATAACGACCATAAATCCGTGGATAGAAATCTTGAGTTAAAGGAAAGAATTTTAGTTCTAATAAAGTTTATTTGTTGTGGCAATGTAGGTAAATCTCAAGTTTAGCTATCAAGCTTCGCCCGGTTCGAACACACTTCAAGCTCGTCATGCGTTCCGCAACTTTTGTAAATAAGACAATGTTAATATGTTTTGTCTCTTTAGTTTTTGTCTGGTAGTTAAAAACTTAAGTTTTATCTTGTTTGCCTTTTAAAACTTAGTCGGTTGTAAGTACCTTAGCATGATGGTTTCGTATGTGAAACGAAGGTCCGTTTTGATGTAGTTTATTATGTCTTTTGAAATGTAGCATATGTTAAATGATATTTTGAATATGAAAAACAGGGGACCGCTCCTTTTACGAACGGGTCATGCCCAAATTTCGTTAAATTTAGTATGTCGTTGTTTAAATTTTTAAAGGAAAAAAAATTTGGACGTTACAAGTTGGTATCAGAGCCTAGGTTTGAGGGATTTAAGCATCAAATGCTTGAACTCAAACCGAAAGCTCGTGTGAAGTGTGTGTTCGTTCCGCGGTGCGAAGCAAGTAAGTACCTTTAAAATTAGAATTTTGCATTATGAATAATTAGGTTATAGAATGCTATGGAAGTGTTATGGGATGAAGTGGAAGGGTGTGGGATGAATCGGATCAGTTTGGGTTAGAACGGGTCGGAAAATGGCTGCAAAAATATAAAAATCACCCATAGTATGCTGGGCGTCACCGTAAGCTACGGTGGCTACCGTAGCTTACGGTAGACCCTGAGACAGAAATGCCACCATAAGACAGTAGCTTCGTGGCGTAAGGAAAAAGACGCCACCGTAAGCTACGGTAGCCACCGTAGCTTACGGTGGGGGCCATTTTCAGCCAAATTCAAATGTGTTGATCTGTTTGATGTTTTTATCACACGGGGAGTATCTAAAACGTTATAATAAGACACTAAAGAATGATATTATGTATGAATGTTGAGCTTTCAAAGGAAGTTATGTATTACTAGTATGATTATATGATGGAAAGGATGAATAAATGCTTGAAATAAAGAATGATGTTTATGTGTAGATGGTGGATACGAATGAGGATGAAACGACACAACAAGAACGATTGAAAACTATGATTTCGGAAGAGATCGGAAAGGCAATGCATGCAAATATTCCTCGTTTAGCCCAAGAAGTGGAGAGTCATATGTTAGAAGTGGTAGAAACGATGACGATAAGTAAGATGGATGAGTTGAAAGGGAAGATTGATGAAATACAAGGAAAGAAGGGGGCTCGCAAATGCACATACAAGGAATTTCTGGCGTGCAATCCTTTACCCTATAAAGGAGAGATTGACCCTATAGAATGTCAAAGGTGGATCACAAGTATGGAGGCGGTGTTTGTAAGGAACCACTGTGAAAAGGAAAACCAAGTAATGTTTGCCACCGGTTGTTTTCAACTCCAAGCTAAAGACTGGTGGGATGCTTATAGTAAAGAAATTGGTGAGGATAAGGTTCAAGTCTTGACGTGGCAAGAGTTCAAGGAACCTTTCCTAAAGTACCACTGTCCGCAATCTGCCATTGACAGGATCCAAGAAGATTTCTTACATCTTCGTCAGAAGGACGAAACCATTGATGAAATCACCAACACTTTTCTTGACAAGCTGAAATTCTATAAAGAAATAGCGGGAACGGAAAGAATGAAGATAAACCGCTATCATGGTATGTTAAAGGCTGAATATCGGGAGTTCATAACTCCCGCTAAATGTGAAACCTTGAATGAGCTCATTAACTTGGCTTGAGATAGGGAGATTGAACTAAGAAGACAGGCAGAAAGAGGTGAGAAGAGAGTGTCTGAGAATGTTTCCGGCTCAAGCCCGTCAAAGAAACAGAAATTTCAAGATCATGGCAAGAAGGGTAGCATTCCGTAATGCAAAACTTGTGGAAAGTTACACACGGGGGAGTGCTTGAAAGGGAAGAAGGGTTGTTACAACTGTGGTCAAGAGGGACATCTATACTATAGATGTCCTAATCCTACCAGAACGTGCTATAACTGTTTCCAACCGGGTCATATTAAGGCTGAATGTCCCAAGCTTCAACAGAAAACCGATAAGGAAGCAAGAAAGGAGGAAGCCCCAAAAGCTAAGGGGAGGATGTTTCAGATCTCGACTGAAGAAGCAAGGCACCACCCGAATGTTGTGTCAGGTATATTCTTATTGAACTTGATGCCTACGTATGTGTTGTTTGATACTGGAGCCAGTAGATCGTTTGTATCAAGTGAATTAGTGTCACACCCCTCTTTTAGAATCGAAAGAATGCATGTGCCATTAGAAGTAGAGATAGCGGATAGTAAGAGTTATTTGTTGCACGACGTCTGTAGAGATTGTGAAATTATCGTTGAAGATGAGAAGTTTGCCATTGACCTTATTCCCATGGTTTTGGGAGAATTCAAGGTTGTAGTTGGCATCGATTGGCTAGCCAAACATCATGCCAAAATTCAATGCGAGAAAAAGGTAATTCATGTGTTAACACCGGGAGGAAAACGAGTGAGTATACAAGGGGAAAGGAATGTCAATTCGAAGCTTTGTTCTATAGTCCAAGCATGCAAGTATGTACGGAATGGAAGCAAAGCATTTCTAGCCTACGTGGTGGATACTAAGCAGAATACCCCTAAGATAGAAGAGGTTGAAGTTGTGAACGAGTTTCTTGATGTATTACCGGAAGATTTGTCGGGGCTTCCACCAGAACGTGAGGTGGATTTTAAGATTGAATTGTATCCTGATGCCAAACCTGTAGCCAAAGCTCCTTATAGGTTGGCCCCAACTGAAATGCGGGAGTTAATGGTTCAGATACAAGAGTTACTCGACAAGGGATTTATACGCCCGAGCGTATCGCCTTGGGGTGCGCCTGTACTTTTTGTCAAAAAGAAAGATGGTTCGATGCGCATGAGCATCGACTATCGAGAGTTGAATAAGCTGACGGTGAAAAACTGATACCCGTTGCCCCGAATCGATGATCTCTTCGATCAGTTACAAGGGGCAAGTTGTTTTTCAAAAATTGATTTACGGTCCGGATACCATCAATTAAGGGTACGGGATGAGGATGTGGTGAAAACGGCATTTAGAACGCGATACGGATATTACGAGTTCTTAGTAATGTCCTTTGGGTTAACGAATGCGCCCGCCGCGTTCATGGACCTTATGAATCGAGTTTGTCGGGCCATGTTAGACAAATTCATTATAGTTTTTATTGATGATATCTTGGTTTATTCCCGAAGTAAAGCCAAACATGCATGCCATTTGCGCGAAATTCTTGAAGTGCTCCGTAAGGAGAAATTGTACGCGAAATACTCTACGTGTGCTTTCTGGCTTAGAGAAGTACAATTTCTCGGTCATGTGATTAATGCGGATGGTATCTTAGTGGATCCGTCAAAAGTGGAAGCTGTTATGAAATGGGTACCTCCAAAGAACCCAAGTGAAGTGAGAAGCTTTTTGGGTTTAGCAGGCTATTATAGGAGGTTTATTCAAGACTTCTCCAAATTGGCCCTGCCGTTGACCAAGTTAACCAAGAAGAATGAGAAGTTTACATGGGGTACAGATCAAGAAAAGGCGTTTCAAACTTTGAAGGAAAAGCTGTCGAGCTCCCCGGTACTAACCTTACCTGATGGAACGGAATACTTGGTGGTGTTTACTGATGCATCACACCAAGGGTTGGGATGTGTTTTAATGCAAAGGGGTAGAGTCATTGCTTATGCTTCAAGGCAATTAAAAACACATGAAAGTAATTATCCAACCCATGACTTGGAATTAGCAGCAGTAGTGTTCGCTTTGAAGATATGGAGGCATTATCTATACGGTTACGGTATGAAAAGCACAATTTATTCTGACCACAAAAGCCTTAAATACTTTTTCGAGCAAAAAGATTTAAATATGAGGCAACGAAGGTGGTTAGAACTTCTTAAAGATTATGATTGTGAAATCCTTTACCATTCGGGCAAGGCAAATGTAGTGGCCGATGCCCTGAGCCAAAAGGATTATCCGCCTCCAATTCAAGTAAAATCCATGAAAATGGTGGCTACACCTAAATTTCTCGAAATGATTAAGGAAGCCCAAGTTAAGTCGCTGGGCGAAATGGATTCAAGAAAGGAAAGAACAAAGGGGTTTGTTGATAAATTAGAAGAAGGACCCAGTGGAATTAAATCAATGTATGGCCGAATATGGATACCTCGGTTTAGTGAAGCAAAAGACATGTTACTCGAAGAAGCTCACAAATCCCGATTTTCGGTTCATCCAGGAGCTACAAAAATGTATTTGGATTTGAAGAAAAGTTATTGGTGGCCCGGTATGAAACGTGATATCGTCAAGTATGTTGCAAAATGTTTGACCTGTTTGCAAGTAAAGGCAGAACATCAGAAACCATACGAAAAGTTGCAACCGTTAGAAATTCCGGTATGGAAATGGGAAGAAGTGACGATGGACCTAGTGACCAAGCTTCCTAAGACAAGGAAATGTCACGATGTTATATGGGTGATCGTGGACCGCCTCACCAAGAGCGCGCACTTCTTACCCATTCGGGAGACTTTCTCTTCTGAAAGGATGGCGGAGATCTATGTTAACGAGATAATATCTCGACACGGAGTCCCTGTATCTATTGTGTCGGATTGAGATGCCCGATTCACATCTCGATATTGGCAAGGTTTTCATGAGAGTATGGGTATAAAATTACATTTCAGTACCGCCTACCACCCCCAAATGGATGGTCAGTCTGAGAGAACCATTCAAACACTCATCGACATGCTGCGAGCGTGTGTGATAGATTTCGGGGGAAGCTGGGATGACCATTTGCCATTGGTGGAATTTTCATACAACAATAGCTACAATAACAGCATTCAAATGGCACCGTATGAAATGTTGTACGGAAGGAAGTGTAGAACTCCAATTTGTTGGGGAGAGGTGGGGCAAAGAGAAATTGCGCCCAATGATGTAGTAGCTAAAACTAACGAAAAGATCGATCTTGTGTGAGCCCGTCTAAAAGCGGCTCAAGATCGACAAAAGGCCTACGCAGATCGAAGAAGACGACCTATCGAGTTTCAGATAGGTGATCATGTGTTATTAAAGGTTTCCCCATGGAAAGGTATAATCCGTTTCCGCAAGCGAGGAAAGCTAGGTCCCCGTTACATAGGACCTTTCAAGATTTTAGCCCGGGTTGGGAAGGTAGCATATCGGTTGGAATTACCGCCAACCTTATATGGAATACATGACACATTCCATGTGTCACAATTGAGAAAGTGCTTAGCGGATGAGACGGCATACGTGCCCCTCGACGATATTGAATTAGACGAAAGATTGAATTACATTGAAAGACCGATAGCTATCAAGGACTCCAAGGTAACGCACCTTCGGAACAAAACTATAAAGCAAGTCTTGGTGCAATGGCAACATCGGAAAGGATCGGATCTTACATGGGAATTAGAAGATGAAATGAGGGAGCACTACCCGACATTATTTGGTACGTGTTAAGGTTTCGGGGACGAAACCTCTTTTAAGGGGGGTAGACTTGTAACACCCCAAAATATGCAATTTATTTATGCTACCTTAAATGTCTAATTTTGTAAAATTAACTAAGTTAAAATAATGTGATGTTAGTTTAGAAAGAATGGAAGTTAGTATGTTAATATAAAGCAATTAGAATTAGAAGGGCTGATCGTGTAAATAATGAATGGAAATTATTAATTAAGAAATTAAAACAAAAAAAATGCACTGTGTGTGTTCTCTGGGAATCGACCAGAGCCAAAGGAGGGCCAAGAGAAAACCCTAAGTTCGCAAATTCTCAAAATCAGAAGGAAATTAAGAGTTCTAATGGATGCATGAACCCTAAGTCGAGTAATCTAAGCTTGTTCAACCTTTGCTAAGTCGAAATTTCTGTTTTGATGTTTTGTAGAAAGTGGGTTTCAACCCAATCTTGAAGTAAATGTGAATAATTATGTAGTTATGAGTTAGAATTGCACAATAGAACAAGGAATATGTTTGATTCTAGATAGTTGGATGATTTGAAGCATAAACCCACTTGAATTAGAGAGATAATGAAGAACATGAATGAAATTATATGCAAATTATTGTAATGGGAAGTATGAGAATTGTTATTGATGAATTAGTGATAGTTAAAAACTGATTTGGAATGATTATTGTGGGAAATATTGGTTGTTTTTAATGATCTAAGAATGAACTAGTAGAACCATGCTTTGAACACTTGTACCTTATGCTTCGTTCATGTTATGCACACCAAGTGTTTGACAAAATGCCTCAATAAAGATGTTAGTCATGTAAGTCATAAACTTTATGTGAATTGAATGTGTTTATGAAGTATAAGTAAATTGTATGATGTTTTATCAATTGGTGTGCGTAATTGGGTATGAGACATAAATTAAAAGAACGAATGGTTATGTATAAGTGTTAAGGAAGAGAGTTCAAGTCAAGCGAAGCAACAAGGGAATCAAGACCGAGGTACGCTACTTGTACAATTATGATTTTATTATATTGTTGTTTTAGCATAAAATGTGTCGAATTGAATTGAGTATGAAAAAGTAATTGTGTGGACCCTTTTATGAACGGGTCAAAGGATTAGAATGTAAGAATGAAAGGAATGGTATGAAGTTCCATTTGGAACATACTTATGTGCAAGAATGAAAGTATTTAGTAAATTGCAAGCTCGCGGGTGTCATAACGACCATAAATCCGTGGATTGAAATCTTGAGTTAAAGGAAAGAATTTTAGTTCTAATAAAGTTTATTTGTTGTGGCAATGTAGGTAAATCTCAAGTTTAGCTATAAAGCTTCGCCCGGTTCGAACACACTTCAAGCTCGTCATGCGTTCCGCAACTTTTGTAAATAAGATAATGTTAATATGTTTTGTCTCTTTAGTTTTTGTCTAGTAGTTAAAAACTTAAGTTTTATCTTGTTTGCCTTTTAAAACTTAGTCGGTTGTAAGTACCTTAGCATGATGGTTTCGTATGTGAAACCAAGGTCCGTTTTGATGTAGTTTATTATGTCTTTTGAAACGTAGCATATGTTAAATGATATTTTGAATATGAAAAACAGGGGACCGCTCCTTTTACGAACGGGTCATGCCCAAATTTCGTTAAATTTTGTATATCGTTGTTTAAATTTTTAAAGGAAAAAAAAATTTGGACGTTACAGTTGGATGAAGCCGTGGCAGTCAATGACAGGAGGGGTATCTAGGTAGGCAACGGGTTATGTCCATTATGTAAGTCGACTGCTGAAACAGTGGAACACCTCTTCACATCGTGCGTTATGTCGGTGGTCTTGTAGCAAAAAATTATCCGTTGGTGCCGTATCTCTCCTATCTATGCTTTTTCTGTTAAAGATTTATTGGAATACCATAAAGATAGGAGTGTTTCTACTGGGATTAAATCTGTGCTTCATGGCATCCTTTTCATTTCCTGCTGGTGCTTGTGGCTTGCTCGCAACAAAGCGGTTTTTTCGTGTGTCAAGGTTAAGGTTGATAGTGTGTTTAGCGAAGTTAGATCGTTAGGTTTCCTGTGGTATAAACATAGTGTGAAGGGTAATTCGATCCCGTGGTCGGATTGGTGTAAATTTGTAAATATGTAGTGCGTTTTTGTTTGGGCTTGTCCCGGTTTTCGGGTTCGGGTGTGTGTTTTAATGAAGTTTTCCTTTCAAAAAAAAAGACGACATTTATGTTTTAAGATTCGATAAAATACTATACGAGATTATTTTGGATAGAGTAAATTACAAGTTTTGTCCTTGAAATTTGGTGTAAACATAAAGTAGAAAACTTGTAATTTACTCTTTTGGATAATAGCAACGTGACTAATTATTTTATTTGAAGTAAAAGTTTTAGATATTGTTATATTGTAACATCTTTCCATTCAGGAACATTGTTTAAATGATTTTAAATGTAATAAAGAGAGTGAAAAGACTCGAATATATATACATGCAAAGTGCAAAGGGGAATGGGATAATCACTCTATAGAGAGTTCAAACGAGAAGAATTCTTTTATAAGAAGAAAAAAGAAAAAATTTCAACTAAGAAAACTTCATTATACTTCATTTATTATTTGCATTTAATTTTAATATAAGGGTATATTGGTAAACTTACATAGATCATTAATTTGTATTATTCCCCTTTAATAACTAACTAAATTAAATTTGTAACTCATTTTCAAAATATTTACTTTTTTCAAATTAAAAAATAAACGTCAATACTACTAAATACCACTCATTGTAAAAACATCAAAAAATTAAAAAAATCAAAGATAGCTAATATGCTTTCTTGGATATTCAGTATTGTTCTTCGTGAAGTTTCACTGAATAGATTGTTAGGTGAGGGGAGTAACTCAGTAAGATGTTGTTGCATGAGATGGACAAATCTTCAAGAAAAAGATATTGATGACAATCATATGTCATTTTGTGTTCTTTGTTCTTGAAGAAGGCTTGGATGAGAAGAAGAGATCAATGACACTGAAGAGTTAGATGATTATAAAGATCAAGATCAAGATGAATAAAAAGCGAAAAACCCACCCACACGTCATAGATCTATGTCCACAAAAGCCACTTCAACAGACGAGCAGGCAAAAAAATCAAACCGATGGGTTTGTTAAGTTTTACATTAAACGTCATATATTTGGTGACAGTTCTTGTAGTATTAAAGAAGAGAGAGACTGATGACAGTGAAGATTGTGAAGAGAGACCCGATTAGGATTTTTAATTTATTTTCTTCGCTTCTATTTTTTTTCCATGTGGTTGTAATATAATTTTACAATTGTAAAACGCCAAGATACCACAAACGCCAAAATGTATATAAAAAATAATAGAACAATGGGTCATCTTGTCTAAAACTGTAAGGACCTGCAAAAATGTCCAAAAACGACCCGTAAGTGAAAACCCGGACCCCTGAAACCCTAGTGCTCATGAAAAACCAACAAATCAAGAAATTTGGATTTCTAGCGGGCCACGTAAACTATAAGGCTAGGTCTACGCGGGCCGCGACAGCCCAAAAGATGATCGGGACACGTTTCAAGCCACGTGTCAGCCACGTGGCGGGCCTACACGTGACACGCTAGCCCTAGTTGTAGAATAGATGGCCCTCGCGGGCCGCGTAAGGTATATGTGAGGGTTTACGCGGGCAGCGTAAAACCCAAAAATCAGCTATAAATTGGGCAGTTCATGGCCTTTGCTCCTGTGTTCGTAAAACTTTCTAAAAGACGAAGGAAACTGCTCAAATTCGAAATATTAACTAGGGAAACGCTGCTACGAGTACAGGGTATTAACTCGATCACTGCTACGATACAATGTCCAATCGATTGAAACCGATCCGATGGATGTTTAAGTGCTGGCCGAATCCGGGCTATACTTTGTCATTCCTCGTGAGGGTTTTGATTTTGTGAGTTATCGTAAATGTTGTATTAAGTTACTGACCTAGTTTCGTGTGCATTGACATTTAACTAGGTTACAAGGCTAAAATCAGTAGGCAAAACTCTGCCCGTCTAAATTTGCAATGTGAGTCATTCTTTTTTTTTTTACCAAATTGTTTTCAAAACCCTATTTATTTTCAAAGTTATCATTACAGGGATTAAGTCTTTGTAATCTTCAATTACTGCCGGTATGTGGGGTTTTGTATACATTACTTGATACCCGTCACCATTGGACAACGGGTTAGCCAATGGGTGATCTGATCATAGTCACAGATACTGTCAAGTGACAAATACCGATATGGGGTAATTAGTTGATAGAAACATTGTAATCACCCTTAATATTGTATATTATAACAATGTGTCGTTTTGTACCAATTGAGTGACTCGCCAACATTTCCCCGCTTATAAAATCTTTTTAAACATGTTTCAGGTGATTTACTGTGAACTAGGGATAAGTGTCGTGTAGCACCCCAGCTTGAAGAATGTGGCTCAGCAAATAAAATAAATAAACATGTTGTTTTTGTAAAAATAAGGAATTTCCTCGTGAAGTTTCCTTATTGTACGTTACGGGGATTGTCCCAAATTGTAAAATAAAAAAATTGGGCATTTTCAGTTTTCATGATACTGTTAAAATTTCCGCTGCCAAAATAAACATCAATACCACGGGTTTCTGTCCCGCGGCTCCTGAACTGGGTAAAACCGGGACAGGGGCCGTGACAGAAAAAGGTGGTATCAGAGCCACTGATTTAAGCTAATTAAGTATTTAGAAATACTTAATTTTTCAACTTGTTAACTTGTTATTCTGTGAAAATTTAAATTGATAAATAAAATATTAACTTAAGTTTGTGTGTGTGTTTCTTCATATATGCTAACAGCATGAATGAGTTGTCTGAAGCTCTTCAGAATCTCACTATCTATTCTACTGACATGGAAGTTTCCGGGGGTTTTTCCGGTTATCTGGCCGACATTGAAGAACCAATGGAATTCCAGGCCCAGCCACAGGAGAAACCAAAACCGAAAAAGAGGAGGAGAATTCTGGACTGGAAACGCGGACGGAGGAAGAAGCCAGCTGCACAGAAGATTAAAAAGACTGAGGACCCAAGAGACAAAGGAAAGGGAAAGGAGATTGGAGAAAGTTCAGGGCAAGCACAGGAAATGCCACCATGGGAGGAGCTTGACCGCAAACTGGCAAATTGTGACCTCATTGGACCTGCCAATGAAAACCTTTTTCAATTACCCAGCTGAATCACAACTTCCAGTTAATCTGCAACCTGCTATCCCAGACCCTATTGTCAACCACCAACTTTTACCCGGTGAATTGGAAGAATGATGGACAAGTGACTGGCAATTTCAGAATTTCATGAATAACCCTAACGTCTATCTTCCCCAGTTTGACCCAGTGCCTACGCCAAACCCACCTAAGAGCATAGAGAACTTGGCTGAACTCCGCCATTATGGCGAGGAGCTGGTGGACGCAGGAAATAGAATTCAGGAAGTATGGGAGAAAATCACATGGAAATACGACGAGAGGGAATGTCGTTTCTGAAGGACCAGTCAACTGTGGTGGTGGTGACGAATGTGTTGTATAATAATAATAATAATAATAATAATAATAATAATAATAGAAATATAATTATGTAAATAACCTAAAATAAAACTTTTGTAATATAACTGGTGTGTATCGATGCATACTAATATATATATATAAAAATATGAAAGTCGCAAAGTCGACAATTTTGGCTATACGTGTTGACATGATTATATGTGATTGTTTTATTGTGACTGGTTATTATTTATTTTATTTTGTGCCAATAATTTATATATTGATAATTATCAAATGGAACACGCCGTCAATGAACCCGTTAACGAAGTTAATCAATCTGAGCAAAACAATGAAGATCACTTCCTTAATAGACAGGATATGGAAAATATCGTTGCTTAGGGAATAGCCAATGCTATTCTAGCAATCCTTGCTGTAACACCCGTCTTAATTACTACTTGAAATTAGGAATAATTCACAAGAGTTTATATAAAAGATGTCTAGGTTAAAACATAGGTTCCAAAAACAAAGTTCTAAGATAACAAACATTTGCCAACTACTAACTAATTTAAACATTTAAAGTTATTTAGCAAACTGATTTCATCATAACATTGTCTAAACAGAATTAATCAACGCGGAAGCTTCAAAAGTTTGTGTTCGGTTCTTTAAAAGCTTGATTGACCATCATCCGTAATCCTTGAATACCTAGAAACTAAAATGTTTACATTAAACATTAGTATTAGAATACTTAGAAATAAAACATAATCGAAATTACGTTTAAAACGGATTCGATTTAACGAAGAAATACAAAATTTATCATAAATTCCAAAGCTCTACCGTAACTTACGGTAGTTACCGTAAGTTACGGTAGCTTCTGGAAAATTTTGGTTCCACCGTAACACAGGAGGAATCCACCGTAACCTTTTGGTCTCTACGGTAAATTACGGTATATACCGTAATTTACGGTAGACTCTGGAATGTTATGTTTTGTTTGATTTGTTTGTTTACTTGAGTCAAGTTCTCGGATTTCAATCCTACAAACCAACATGTTTAATCCTCGTATTTCTAATATGTCATTTGTCGATGATAACAAAAGACCAATCAATCATATTACGAAGCAATATCCATGCTTTAATTGATTATTCGACCCGTTTGGCTCATCTACGGGATCTTCCAATATGATGACTACCAACGAGATCTTATTCATCCTTGATCCATTATTCAATTTAGCGAATATCACGCTTTTAAATTTACACAACTTCTTTTCTACAATACGACTATACGTAATTTAACAAAATTTCACTTAAGTAACGGTCAAGTTACATACCTTCAAAGTAAGCCCTTCAAACGCGATTCGCCACCTGCTTGCCCGCTTGACGCTCCTGCGTCCTTTCCTATAGAGTCCATTTATATCATGTTTAGAACTCCCTTTAAACCATATATCGTGTAATTCACTGAAACATCAAAATTATGCGTTTCAACTTTGAAATTTCAGTTTTAAGCCTTCTTTGAGGCATTTTCACAAACACTATAAGGGCGGAATTTTATATCATTCATATTCAAGTTCATAGCTTGCTATTTAGCTAAACTTAACATCAATAAGGCTTTCATATAGCATTTAAACATCATACTTTTCTGAAATCACTTTCTATGATCAAATTACACTAGAATAATCATTCTAAACCCTAGTGTTCATCATTATCTTGTAAAACCCATAACCCACCTTCAATGTGTTCATGGAGTTTCCTGAATTTGGACATGATTTCACATGTAGTTGTCTAGGTTTTACATCTAGACACTATATCATCCCTAATCTAACCAAATCACAAACATGCATCATCAAATTTTGAATCTCCCAAATTCATAAGAATTTCAAACAGAGAATTTTCATAGAATTTTACATACCTTACAACCCCCTTGTGATGGGGATCATGAATCTATGCTCGATTTTCGTTTTGGACTGAGTTTGATCCTTCAATTTAGGGATTTTGTGAAACTTAGGGTTTTGGAGAAGCTTGGTCACCCCCCCCCCCTTGTTCCCGGTCGATCACCGTACTCAATTTTGAGTAGGTGTTTTAATGAAAATGTTTTTATTAGAATTATTTTCAAGTTTAACACTTTTGGCCCCTCTAGTTTCTTTTACTTTCTTTCTATGTCTTAAACTATTCATAAGTAATAAACTAACTAGGTTAGTGTCATTACTAATTAGATTATTTTACTAATTTATTCACAACTTAATTGCAAATTTAAAAATTTGTATTTTCGGGATGTTACAAGTCCACCCCCCTTAAAAAGGGTTTCGTCCCCGAAACCAAAGCACGTACCGAATAGTGTAGGGTAGAGACGTCGCATCTCTTCTTCGGACTCCCATGTAGTGTCCGAGCCCTTCCTGTGCTCCCACTTGATCTTAACTTGATCGATTTGTGTGTTTCGTAAGTGCTTAGTCTTTCGATCTAAAACTTCTATGGGCCTTACGATATAATTCAAGCGATCATCCACTTCGATATCATTGTAGTGAATATAAGTTGTCTCATCCGCTAGACACTTCCGAAGATGTGACACATGAAATGTGCTATGAATTCCGCTTAGTTCCTCCGGTAGTTCAAGGCGGTAAGCTACCTTTCCTACCCGTTCTATGATCGCAAACGGCCCTATAAACCTCGGGCTTAATTTTCCTCTTTTTTCTAAACCTGATAACCCCCTTCCATGGGGATACTTTGAGCATGACCTTGTCGCCAACCTGGAATTCGATTGGCCTATTCCTTTTGTCGGCATACGCCTTTTGTCTATCTTGAGCCGCTTTCAAGTGTGCCCGAACCACATTAATCTTTTCATTAGTGGCTCGTACTATATCTTGGTGGGCGAGTTCACGTGGACCCACTTCACCCCAACATACCGGGGTTCGGCATTTCCTACCATAGAGCATTTCGTACGGTGCCATCTTAATACTAGCATGGTAGCTGTTGTTATACGAAAACTCGACCAATGGTAGGTAAACATCCCAACTTCCTCCAAAGTCGATTATACACGCCCGTAGCATGTCCTCCAATGTTTGTATTGTTCTTTCACTCTGTCCATCTGTTTGAGGATGGTACTCAGTGCTAATGAACAATTTGGTTCCCATCTGCTCTTGGAAATCTCGCCAGAAATTTGAAGTGAACCGAGTATCCCTATCAGACACGATGGATACCGGTACTCCATGACGTGCTATTATCTCATTAGTGTAAACTTCTGACATCTTTTCTGACGTATAAGTCTCACGAATCGGAATGAAGTGAGCACTTTTCGTCAATCTATCCACCACTACCCATATGGCATCGTAACCGCGGTTTGTCTTTGGTAGTTTGGTTAATAGGTCCATCGTAATATGTTCCCATTTCCAAACCAGAATTTCCAACAGTTGAAGTTTACCGTATGGTTTTTGGTGTTCTGCCTTGACTTGTAAACATGTCAAGCATTTTTCCACGTACTTCACCACATCTCTTTTCATTCCGGGCCACCAATAGTTTTGCTTTAAGTCGTTATACATTTTGGTCGCTCCCGGATGGATGGAATAACGGGACTTATGAGCTTCATCGAGTAGAAGCTTTTTAACTCCACATGTGTTAGGAACCCAAATGCTATTGAAACGTGTTTTCAAACCGTGGTTGCCTACTTCAAGATCTTTAACTTGGCCAACAATCCTTTCTTTTCTCCAGTTTTTCGTCTTTACTGCTTCATCTTGTGCTTCTCGGATTCGTTCGAGTAAGCCTGAGGTCACAATGAGTTGTAATGATCGTACTCGTATCGGGACATAATCTGCCTTTCTGCTTAGGGCATCTACCACCACGTTTGCCCTTCCGGGGTGATAGTGTATTTCACAGTCGAAATCTTTCACCGTTTATAACCATCGCCTTTGTCACATATTTAACTCCTTCTGATCGAAGAAGTATTTTAAGCTTTTGTGATCGGTGAATATGGTGCACTTTACTCCATATAAATAGTGCCTCCATATTTTTAATGCAAATACCACCGCAACCAACTCGAGATCGTGCGTGGGATATTTCTTCTCGTGTATCTTCAATTGCCTCGAGGCATAAGCTATAACTTTGCCCCGTTGCATCAAAACGCATCCGAGCCCCGATAGTGAAGCATCCGAATAAACCACCAAGTCTTTAACCCCGTCCGGTAACGTAAATACCGGAGCTTGAGTTAACTTTTCTTTTAGCGTCTGAAACGCCCTTTCTTGTTCGGCACCCCAAATGAACTTTTCCTCTTTCCGAGTTAGCTTTGTTAGTGGCGACGCAATCTTGGAGAAATCTTGAATGAATCTCCTATAATACCCCACAAGCCCCAAAAATCTTCTAATTTCCGAAGGGTTTTTCGGGGGATTCCATTTTGACACGGCCTCGATCTTTGACGGGTCTACTAATACTCCATCGGCACTTATGATGTGGCCAAGAAATTGCACCTCTCATAACCAAAAGGCACACTTAGAGAATTTCGCATAAAACCTCTCTCGTCTAAGTGTCTCTAACACCTCTTGTAAGTGGTGTGCATGTTCAGCTTCACTTTTTGAGTACACCAAAATATCATTGATAAACACGATGACTGACTTATCCAATATCGGTTTGCAAACCCGGTTCATGAGGTCCATGAAAGCCGCTGGTGCATTTGTTAGCCCAAATGACATCACGAGGAATTCGTAATGTCCGTATCGCGTGCGGAAAGCCGTCTTCGGCACATCTTCCTCCTTGACCTTTAATTGGTGGTATCCCGATCTAAGGTCAATTTTTGAAAACCAGCTCGCACCTTGTAGTTGGTCGAATAGATCATCTATCCTCGGAAGCGGGTATCGGTTCTTTATCGTGAGTTTGTTTAACTCCCGGTAATCGATACACATGCGCATGCTTCCGTCTTTCTTTTTCACGAACAGTACCGGTGCGCCCCAAGGAGACACACTCGGCCTTATGAATCCCTTATCAAGCAGATCTTGAATTTGGGACATCAACTCTTGTAACTCCGACGGTGCGAGTCGGTACGGTGCTTTAGCTACGGGTTTTGTGCCCGGAATCAATTCGATCCCGAACTCTACTTCCCGTTCAGGCGGTATCCCCGGTAAATCTTCTGGAAACACATCTTTGTAGTCCCGTACTACCGGTACATCTTCAATCTTCAGTGATTCTTTCTCGGGCTCATTTGCGTATATCATAAACGCCTTGCATCCTCGCTTCATAAGCTTGTGAGCTTTCAACATTGAGCATATTATGGGGTTACCTCCCTTTTTGCCATAGATAGTGACGTGTTTCCCGCTCGGAGATATTAGCTTTATCTCCTTACGAAAACACACGACCTTCGCGTGGTGCTGAGATAGCCAATCCATCCCAACGACTACTTGAAATTCCCCCATTGACATCGGGATTAGGTCTACCAAGTATTCCTCATCGTCGATGCTTAATTTGCAGCCTCGACAAACATCACAAACTATAAAACTTTTGTTGTCCCCTATTTCAACTTCTAAGGGCACAGATAATTTCGTCAACACAAATGAAGGATGTCGAATAAATCCATGTGAAATGAAGGATTTATTCGCACCCGTATCAAATAATACACGTGCTGGAATTGAGTTAATTGTGAATATACCTGAGACCACATCGGGTTCTGTTTTTGCTTCAGCCGCGGTAAGTTGGAAGGACCTAGCCTTCGCTTTTGGAGCTTCCGTTGGAGACTCTTTTGTGTCTCTCTTTCCAACCAACTCGGGACATTCAGACTTTTTATGGCCGGGTTGATAACATTTGTAACAAACGGAAACTTTTCCGGGACATAGCGATGCGGTGTGCCCTGTCTTCCCACATACCGGACATGGCTTGTCTTTGAAGCGGCACTCACCTTTGTACCCCTTTCCACATACTTTGCAACTTGGCGACCCGCCTTTAGCCTCCACTTTCTTCCCTGATTCAGCAGTTCTAGCTTTCTTTGTAGGGCTTGGATTCACATCTTGTGCCCTTCGCTCACCCCTTTCAACTTGTTTCTTTAGTTCGATTTCCCGCTCCCGGGCAGTGTTGATGATTTCTGTGAGAGTTTCATATTTTGAGGGAGTCATAAACTCCCGGTATTCAGCACTCAGCATGTTGTAATAGTAGTATATCTTTTGCTCTTCAGTGGTGACTAACTCGTCACAAAATCTCAGCTTATCCATGAAGATGCCCGTGATCTTATCAATTGTTTCACCCTTTTTCCTTAACTGGATGAATTCTTCCTTAATCCTGTTGATAACCGCTTTGGGACTATGGTGTTTAAGGAACGGCACCTTAAACTCATCCCAAGTCATAACCCTCGCTGCTTCGGTTCCTATTTCCTTCTTTTTATTGTCCCACCAATCCTTGGCTTGACCCCTCAATTGACCCGTTCTGTAAGCAAAAAAGTCACCTACGTCACAATGGGTCCGTTCAAACACTCCTTCGACGTCACTTATCCATCTTTGGCAGATTATCGGGTCAACTTCCCCGTTATAGATTGGCGGTTTGCATGCCATAAATTCTTTATATGAGCACCCTTTACGATCTCCCGTTTTCTCCTTCATAAGGTTGACACTATCCTCCAACCTTTTAACTCGCTCTTCAACAAGCGACAACACCGTGTTTTGAATTTTGTCTATAAACCTGGATAGACTACCTTCAATTGCCTTCCCTACTTCTTCGGCAATTATTTCTTTCATTTGTTCGGTGCTTGTTTGCACCGGATTATCATCGTTTCCATCAGACATCTTGAAACTGAAATGTTTACATTTAAACGTTAAACATTTCATTTATAACATTACTTCATTTGTTTCGGTTTAGCCAAGTTCCCAACTTGCTTTAACCGTTCACATTCGGTGCACTTTCCGGGTTTGAGTGTGTTAACACTCTCTTCCCATGCACATCAATTTATTTCTCATTTCTTACATAAATATAATCTGTTAAAATAATAAGTTAATTCTTACCGGACGATCGATCAAGCTTGAACCGAACACTTGTTGACAACCTTAAGCTCTGATTACCAACTTGTAACACCCGTCTTAATTACTACTTGAAATTAGGAATAATTCACAAGAGTTTATATAAAAGATGTCTAGGTTAAAACATAGGTTCCAAAAACAAAGTTCTAAGATAACAAACATTTGTCAACTACTAACTAATTTAAACATTTAAAGTTATTTAGCAAACTGATTTCATCATAACATTGTCTAAACAGAATTAATCAACGTGGAAGCTTCAAAAGTTTGTGTTCGGATCTTTAAAAGCTTGCTTGACCATCATCCGTAATCCTTGAATACCTAGAAACTGAAATGTTTACATTAAACATTAGTATTAGAATATATAGAAATAATACATAATCGAAATTACGTTTAAAACGGATTCGATTTAACGAAGAAATACAAAATTTATCATAAATTCCAAAGCTCTACCGTAACTTACGGTAGTTACCGTAAGTTACGGTACCTTCTGGAAAATTTTGGTTCCACCGTAACATAGGAGGAATCCACCGTAACCTTTTGGTCTCTACCCTAAATTACGGTATATACCGTAATTTACGGTAGACTCTGGAATGTTATGTTTTGTTTGATTTGTTTGTTTACTTGAGTCAAGTTCTCGGATTTCAATCCTACAAACCAACATGTTTAATCCTCGTATTTCTAATATGTCATTTGTCGATGATAACAAAAGACCAATCAATCATATTACGAAGCAATATCCATGCTTTAATTGATTATTCGACCCGTTTGGCTCATCTACGGAATCTTCCAATATGATGACTACCAACGAGATCTTATTCATCCTTGATCCATTATTCAATTTAGCGAATATCATCGCTTTTAAATTTACACAACTTCTTTTCTACAATACGACTATACGTAATTTAACAAAATTTCACTTAAGTAACGGTCAAGTTACATACCTTCAAAGTAAGCCCTTCAAACGCGATTCGCCACCTGCTTGCCCGCTTGACGCTCCTGCATCCTTTCCTATAGAGTCCATTTATATCATGTTTAGAACTCCCTTTAAACCATATATCATGTAATTCACTGAAACATCAAAATTATGCGTTTCAACTTTGAAATTTCAGTTTTAAGCCTTCTTTGAGGCATTTCCACAAACACTATAAGGGCAGAATTTTATATCATTCATATTCAAGTTCATAGCTTGCTATTTAGCTAAACTTAACATCAATAAGGCTTTCATATAGCATTTAAACATCATACTTTTCTGAAATCACTTTCTATGATCAAATTACACTAGAATAATCATTCTAAACCCTAGTGTTCATCATTATCTTGTAAAACCCATAACCCACCTTCAATGTGTTCATGGAGTTTCCTGAATTTGGACATGATTTCACATGTAGTTGTCTAGGTTTTACTTCTAGACACTATATCATCCCTAATCTAACCAAATCACAAACATGCATCATCAAATTTTGAATCTCCCAAATTCATAAGAATTTCAAACAGAGAATTTTCATGGAATTTTACATACCTTACAACCCCCTTGTGATGGGGATCATGAATCTATGCTCGATTTTCGTTTTGGACTGAGTTTGATCCTTCAATTTAGGGATTTTGTGAAACTTAGGGTTTTGGAGAAGCTTGGTCGCCCCCCCTTGTTCCTAGTCGATCACCGTACTCAATTTTGAGTAGGTGTTTTAATGAAAATGTTTTTATTAGAATTATTTTCAAGTTTAACACTTTTGGCCCCTCTAGTTTCTTTTACTTTCTTTCTATGTCTTAAACTATTCATAAGTAATAAACTAACTAGGTTAGTGTCATTACTAATTAGATTATTATACTAATTTATTCACAACTTAATTGCAAATTTAAAAATTTGTATTTTCGGGATGTTACACTTGCTGCTGCCCGAAATCCAGTTGAACCTCCATCACAAGCCAACCACAGCAAACGTACTCGCGATGACAACTTCAGTAATAGTGTAAATGGGGGCGGTAACAATAATAATAATGATGTGGTGCAAGCCCCATTTCTCAAGAAAATGAAAACTGCAACGCCTGGTTGCACTTACAAGGAATTTCTTGCCTGTAAACCTATCAAATTTGCAAGCAACAAAGGGGCAACTGCTGCACTGCGTTGGTTAGAGAAAACCGAAGCAGTAATTAAAATAAGTAAATGTGCCGAGGAAGACAAGGTCATGTATGCGTCACATCTTTTTAAAGAAGGAGCATTAGAATGGTAGAACACCGTACTACAAGCCAAAGGAAGTGATTTGGCTTATGCCATGAATTGGGAAGAATTTAAGAGATTGGTGGAAAGAAAATTACGTCCTGAATACGAAAAGGAACAAATGACAAATAAGTTCCTAAACCACCGGATGGTGGATGTTGATTGTCGAGGGTATACTTCGACATTTTTCGAGTATGCTAGAGTTGTACCTACCCTGGCTTCGCCAGAACCGGTACTTATTTCTTGCTATATTTGGGGGTTGATTAGCGAGATTTGTGATATCGTCAAAGCTGCGAGACCCCGCACAATTGACGATGTAGTGGAATTAGCCAACACTTTAACGGGCTGGTACGCACGAGAGAGGAAAACAGGAAGAAGGAATTGGCCCAAAAGATTACCCAAGGATTTCATGTGGGTAATAATTTCAAAAGAAATGGAACTGGGCAATCTTCCACCCATCCATTCTGCAGGAACTGTAAAAAGAAACATTTTGGAAAATGTAATGAAACCTGCAACTTCTGCAAAGCTCTGGGGCATCGAGAAGAGGAGTGCAGAAAGAAAACAAGGATCTGCTACAACTGCGGTGAAGCTGGACATTTTAGAGCAGAATGTCCCAAGCTGATCAAACCAGCTGACAATAAGGCCAAACCTACCGAAGGGACTACTAAGAAAAATGCAAGAGCCTTTCAGCTGACGACGCAAGAAGCAGATCTAATTCCCGATGTGATAGCTGGTACGTTCCTAGTTCGTGATGTTTACGCAAAAGTATTATTTGACTCTGGTGCAAACCAAAGTTTCATAAATACTTCATTCTGCCAAGCCCTTAAGCAACCTTTAACCAAACTTAGACAAGTTTTTACGGTAGAAACGGCAGATGGGAATTCTGTTAACATAGATAAGGTTTTGCAAGAAGGAAAGATAGAACTTTTAAGCCATAAATTTTATGCAAACCTGTTACCTATGAATTTAGCTGGATTCGATGTTGTATTAGGAATGGATTGGTTAGTAGCCAACCATGCTCGAATCCTCTGTGATAAGAATTCCATAGAAATTTATACACCCACAGGAGAAATAATTGTGGTTACAGGAGATAAGCCATGAAAACCAATGAAATTCATTTCAGTAATGAAAGTGGCCAGTTATTCAAGAAAACAAGGAATAGTGTATATGGTTTCGGTAGTTATTAATACCAAAAGTAAGGAACTCAAAGACATTCCAGTAGTATCAGAATACCCGGATATATTCCCAGAAGAACTACCTGGATTACCACCCGATAGGGAAGTAGAATTTAAAATTCATCTAATTTCTGGAACTACACCGATAGCCAAAGCACCTTATCGGTTAGCACCCACCGAAATGTTAGAATTAAAAAAGCAGTTAGATGAATTATTAAGTAAAGGATTCATACAACCTAGTTCATCCTCTTGGGGGGCACCAGTGTTGTTTGTGAAAAAGAAAGATGGTTCGATGCGAATGTGTATCGATTATAGGGAATTGAATAAGGTTACAATTAAGAATCGATACCCATTATCTAGGATTGATGATCTTTTCGATCAACTCCAAGGAGCTAGATATTTTTCTAAAATAGACTTACGCTCCGGATATCATCAGCTAAAGGTACAAGAAGAAGACATACCTAAAACTGCTTTCAGAACTAGGTATGGTCACTACGAGTTTACAGTCATGCCCTTTGGATTAACAAATGCTCCTGCAGCATTCATGGACATGATGAATAGAATCTGTAAACCGTATTTGGATAAATTTGTAATTGTTTTCATTGACGATATACTTATTTATTCCAAAAGCCAGAAAGAGCATTGTGAGCACTTGCATGCACTCTTAACTTTGTTAAGAAAGGAAAAACTTTATGCCAATTTCTCAAAGTGTGAATTTTGGCTACAGGAGGTGCAATTTTTAGTACACATGGTGAATCACGAAGGTATACACGTAGATCCTTCTAACATAGAAACAATCCTAAAATGGAAAGTCCCGCAATCAGTTACGGAAGTTAGAAGTTTTCTAGGATTAGCTGGATATTACAGGCGCTTTATAAGAGATTTCTCTAAGATAGCTGTCCCATTAACTAAGCTAACCTGTAAAACAGTTAAGTTTGAATGGGGACCCAAGCAAGAAGAGGCCTTTAGAATTTTGAAACAACGATTAACAAATGCCCCTATTCTAGCCTTGCCAGAAGGAACATAAGATTTTGAAGTTTATTGTGACGCTTCTAAATTAGGGCTAGGATGTGTGCTGATGCAACGCAAGAAGGTAATTGCGTATGCCTCAAGGCAATTGAAAAGGCATGAGGAAAATTATACAACTCATGACTTAGAGTTAGGAGCCATAATTTTTGCCCTTAAGATTTGGAGACATTATCTGTACGGGAGTAAGTTTACTGTCTATACAAACCATAAGAGTTTAAGGTACATATTTGGGCAAAACGAATTAAATATGAGGCAAAGAAGATGGATGGAAATTCTAAGTGACTACGACTGTGATATCCAATATCACGAAGGAAAGGCAAACGTAGTAGCGGACGCCCTAAGTCGTAAGTATAATGAGAAACAACGACGAATTCGTGCTCTTAGATTAAGTATACAATTAGACTTAATGGAACAACTGAAGAATATCCAGGAAACAGCAATCAAGGAAGATACTGAAGGAATGAAGGGACGGATAAAGGAACTAGAGCAAGGAATTGATGAAATTTGGAGATTCCATAAGAAAAGGATATGGGTACCTAAGCAAGGAGACTTAAGAAATAAAATTTTAGAGGAGGCCCATAAATCTAGGTATACCATGCATCCTGATAATAATAAGATGTACCAAGATTTAAGAAATGACTTCTGGTGGATAGGAATGAAAAAGGACATAGCTAGATACGTCTCTAAGTGCCTAACTTGTTCACAAGTTAAGGCGGAACACCAGAAACCCTCAGGTCTACTACAACAATTAGAAATGCCCGTATGGAAATGGGAACTAATAACCATGGACTTTGTTACCAAGTTACCCAAAACCATAAAAGGTAACGACGCAATCTGGGTGATTGTGGATCGATTAACCAAATCAGCCCATTTTCTACCCATGAAAGAAACTTTAGCATGGAAAGGTTAGCAAAGTTATACGTAGATGAAGTAGTGTCCTTACATGGAGTTCCACTCTCCATTATATCAGATATGGATAGTCATTTCACTTCACATTTCTGGACAAGTTTCCAAGAAGCCATGGGGACGCGATTAAATTTAAGTACAGCTTACCATCCCCAAACAGATGGACAAAGTGAAAGGACGATTCAAACCCTGGAGGACATGCTTAGAGCATGTGTCATGGATTTTGAGGGAAACTAGGATGACCACCTACCTTTAATTGAATTCTCCTATAACAATAGTTATCATGCAAGCATCGAAGCTGCCCCATTTGAAGCATTGTATGGACGGAAATGTCGAACTCCAGTTTGTTGGGGAGAAATAGGAGAAAGTCAATTATCAGGTCCCGAGATTGTGCAAGAAACCACCGACAAGATCACTCAAATCAAGGAAAGACTAAAGACGGCTCGAGATCGCCAGAAAAGTTATGCAGACAATCGACGTAAGCCATTAGAATTTCAAGTTGGAGACAAGGTACAATTGAAAGTTTCTCCTTGGAAAGGAGTAGTTCGATTCGGTAAGAAAGGAAAGCTGAATCCAAGGTATATAGGACCATTTATGGTTACCCAACGAATAGGACCAGTTGCCTATCGCTTACAACTACCAGAAGAGCTAGTTGGAGTACATGATGTATTTCATGTATCTAACCTTAAGAAATGTCTATCTGACGAATCACTGGTAGTACCTCTTCAACACATAGAGGTAAATGAGAAGTTGAAGTTTGTAGAGAAACCGCTCCAAATAGAAGACAGAAAGATTAAATTCCTCAAGCATAAAAGATTGGTACTAGTCAAGGTCAAGTGGGATTCAAAAAGAGGACCTGAGTACACCTGGGAGCTGGAATCGGAAATGAAGCGAAAGTATCCTCACTTATTTCAGTAAATCTCGAGGACGAGATTTTAAATAAGGTGGGGAGAATGTAAGGACCTGCAAAAATGTCCAAAAACGACCCGTAAGTGAAAACTCGGACCCCTGAAACCCTAGTGCTCATGAAAAACCAAGAAATCAAGAAATTTGGATTTCTGGCGGGGCGCGTAAACCATAAGGCTAGGTCTACGCGGGCCGCGACAGCCCAAAAGATGACTGGGCCACGTTTCAAGCCACGTGGCGGGCCTACACGTGACACGCTAGCCCTAGTTGTAGAATAGGTGGCCCTCGCGGGCCGCATAAGGTATATGTGAGGGTTTACGCGGGCCGCGTAAAACCAAAAAATCAGCTATAAATTGGGCAGTTCATGGCCTTTGCTCCTGTGTTCGTAAAACTTTCTAAAAGACGAAGGAAGCTGCTCAAATTCGAAATATTAACTAGGGAAACGTTGCTACGAGTACAGGGTATTAACTCGATCACTGCTAAGTTACATTGTCATATCGATTGAAACCGATCCGATGGATGTTTAAATGCTGCCCGAATTCGGGCTATACTTTGTCATTCGTCATGAGGGTTTTGATTTCGTGAGTTAATGTAAATGTTGTATTAAGTTACTGACCTAGTTTCGTGTGCATTGTTATTTAACTAGGTTACAAGGCTAAAATCAGTAGACAAAACTCTGCCCGTCTAAATTTGCAATGTGAGTCATAATTTTTTTTTTTACCAAATTGTTTTCAAAACCCTATTTATTTTCAAAGTTATAATTACAGGGATTAAGTCTTTGTAATCTTCAATTACTGCCGGTATGTGGGGTTTTGTATACATAACTTGATACCCGTCACCATTGGACAACGGGTTAGCCAATGGGTGATCTAACCATAGTCACAGATACTGTCAAGTGACAAATACCGATATGGGGTAATTGGTTGATAGAAACATTGTAATCACCCTTAATACTGTATATTATAACAATGTGTCATTTTGTACCAATTGAGTGACTCGCCAGTATTTCCCCGCTGATAAAATCTTTTTAAACATGTTTCAGGTGATTTACTGTGAACCAGGGATAAGTGCTGTGTAGCACCCCAGCTTGAAGAATGTGGCTCAGGAAATAAAATAAATAATCATGTTGTTTTTTGTAAAAATAAGTAATTTCCTCGTGAAGTTTCCTTTGTTGTACATTACGGGGATTGTCCCAAATTGTAAAATAAAATAATTGGGCATTTTCAGTTTTCACGATACTGTTAAAATTTCCGCTGCCAAAATAAACATCAATACCACGGGTTTCTGTCCCGCGGCTCCTGAACTGGGTAAAACCGGGACAGGGGCCGTGACAAAAACGCCTTGAAAAACGCCATTCAGAGAGATATTCTAACCCCTTGGGGTTCCATTGTCATACGATTTGAAAAACGCCATAAACGCCAAAATGTTAATACAATGAAACCATTAAAACGCCATTAATTATTGAATTTGTTTAACGCCAAAAATCTTAAACCCCAAAAATAAAACAATATTGTGAAAAGCGGAAGATAAAATGACAAAAAAAACCCATACACCCTAATTATATCGCGCGCCACGTGTTGGGCCAGGATGCGTTCTCACCATTCTCACACTTTTGGGCGTTTTCCCCTGTTCCCGTTTCTCTCTCTCTCTCTCTCTATATATATATATATATAGTGGAGAGTTCAAATGAGAAGAATTAAAAAATAAGAATAAAAAGAATAAAGGATACAAAGGTAATTTGAACAAATCATTTAGTGATTCTGGTATTTATTTTTGTTATTCAAATTAATGAACTCTAATCATTTAATGAGCCTATCTTATAAAATAGTTGTGCATCTTACACAATAAAAACAATCATGCACATGATCTTATATTTTCAACGTTTCCTACACCATTAAAACAATATTTTGCTATAGGATATAGAATGTGTAGGACTCAAACACTTTTAAATAATTTTGCGACTCATAATAAAATATGTGTCGGACACAAAATTTTTAAATAATTTTGTCAATTCTAATAAAATTTGTGTAGGAGCCAATACATTAATGATGGTAAAGGAGGAATTTATGGTTGCATTAATAAGATTTGAGTAACTCTTTAAAATATTTATTAATATTCTACATCAAAATGTCTATACTACCCTTAGTAATTAAAGCATTGATTAAAAGTGGACAAAAATGATATATTGATTCACAACCATTGATAAAAAATATAAGGTCTAGATTAATTCATTTTTTTCTTCTTTTAAGAAGATTCTTCTCAAATGAACCTCCCCCTATATATATATATATATATATAGGATTAGGTTCAAGAGTAAACACTAGTGTAGTTTGCGAACTGAGCAGCCAGTGAAGTGGTGGTGGAGTGGTAAGGGAGAGTCTTGGTGTTCTAAGGGACCCAAGTTCAATTCCTGCCCTCCTCATTCTTTTCTGCGGCACCTGGTGATGATGGGAGACTAGGCGAATAGGTGGAGATCGCTAGTTCGATCCTTGAACTGAGCGGGTTTTACCTCACCGCACTGTCGTGCCTTCGGGCGAGTGTTCACGGGCTTCGGCCCTAGGTTAGGGTTTTCCCCGGTTCGGATGCGAGTGTATCCCGATGTGGTGAATTTCGCCAGTAGCCCATTTGGAGGATTCGTTGGCCGTTCAAAAAAAAAAGTTTGCGAATTGAGCGAACTAATCCTCACCATACATGTGTGTAGATCAATGGCCAGGATTTGATGATGAAGTACACTAGTGTAATTTACGATTTGATGATGAAATCCTAGCCATCCACGTGTGTAAATCAATGGCCAAGACTTGTTCACTCTGTTCGCAAATACACTAATGTTCACTCTAGAACCCCACCCTATATATATATATATATATAGGGTCAGGATTTAGAGAAAACGGTGGAAAGTGTGAGAACGGTGAGAACGCTTATGGATCGTCCGATCAAAACAATCTATGGACTAGATTGGCGTGGTGGCGTTTTCGTAAATAACACGAATTCTATTGAGTGGACGCGCTTCATTAAGGGTAAAAGGGTCTTTACACTTCTATACCAAAACGCCAAACTAATGAATAAAACACCATTACTGGCCAAAACGCATCCCTATATAAACAAAACATTCTCATACATAAAAACACCCCCCCCCCCAAACCTGAAACGCCATATTGTCTACTATATACCATTCATCTTACAAACGCCAAAATCCCCAAAACATCAAACACACCTACTCAAAAACGCCATATTTTACTATATACCAAATCATCTTAGAAAATGCCAAAACACTCAAACATCAAAGATTCCAAAAAAGGACGTTTCTTTCAGATACACTATTTCCTCAGTAAAACGCCAAAAATGGCAAAAATCGTTTCTTGTATATTCAGTATTGTTCTACGCGAAGTTTCGGAGAATGCATTCTTCCCTGAGGTGCTGTGACACAAATAACATTTTGCTGCATGAGATGGACAAATCTTCAAGAAAAAGATACTGGTGTCAGACTTATGTCATTTTTTGTGTTTTGTTATTGATGAATATTATAATGGCATGAATATACGAATGACACTGATGAGTGGTTTGAAGATACATATTCAAACAAAAAACTCATGTAATTTTGTCTTTCCAAACGGCCACAAAAACACAAGCATGACAAAGCCAAACCACCAGTGAACATGTTTCAAAGAAGAAAGAGACTAATGACAGTGAAGATTTGGAAGATGAATTGTTTCTATTTTTATTTTTTTAATTTTCCTTTTCTGTTGTTTGTTATGTATTTTTCGACTAAGAATAAAAAAAATATATTATATTAATAAAGAGTCAAAAAGTCATAATGATTGTGAAACGCCATAATGCAGTAAAACACCAAAAAACTCCCAAACTATAATAAAAGTAATTTGGAGAAGTATTATTAAAAGCTAAAAATGGAAAAAAAAAAAACGCCAAAAACTACTTAAAGCCATTAAAAAACGCCAAACTTGGAAGATGAAACGTCTATGACCCTAAAAACTCATAAAAAGCTGAACAAAAACAGTAAAAATAAACACAGTAACTGAAAAGACGGCTACTTTATTAATATCATTTATTATTAATAAAATCCCGCCTAAACTACGCGCCAAAAACATCCTATAAGAGAGACGTCTCTGCACAATCAACTGATCACACACCAAAAACAAACGCCATCTTCCCAAGAAACCATTCACTTTAAAACGCCAAAAAATAGTTAAAAAACCACAGATGCGGAACCTCGTTTCTTCTATATTGAGTATTGTTCTGAATGAAGTTTCACTGAATGGATTCTACTCTGGGGTGGGTATCTCTATAAGCTTTTGCTGAATGAGATGGACAAATATTCATGAAAAAGAGACTCATGACACTGATATGTCATCATGTCACTTTGTTCTTGATGGATATATTGATGGCATGAAGGGATCAATACATTCGAGCAGGCGTTGATCTTCAACATGTCACCAAATAAGTATATATCAAACCACAATAAAGGATGCCCAAAAAATAAGCATCTTCTAAAGACGGGCGTTATGTAGGAAA